>OZ025303.1:27561633-27776100 GCA_964019185.1 Maratus speculifer
TAGAGCGCGGACTGTTACAACTTCATTCCTTGGGGAAAGAAATGATCCCTATGGGGATTTTGTCGTGACGTCATCCGGTCCCGAGGGGAAAAATAGAATGTTTTTGATTCGAGCTTAGACTGAAGATTTTGTTATGATCCGGCAAAAGCCGAGAAAAACTATTATTTATTATATATTTGTGCAGTATAGTGTATGTCTTATGTGTTTGTGAGAATAAACTGTATGTGTTCTAAAGAAATGGATTATTTTGATGAGTAGAACACAAATTTTATAATTAGAACGACGCGACGATGACACACGATTACAAGATTCTTCATGGTGACCGCGAGACCCGATGGAACACGACCTTTGGAATTAGATTTATTGTTAGCTCACAGGCTATCATAGCCTGAGAGCTTATGTGACCGTCCGTTCTGTATGTATGTGCGTTCGTGCGTAACGCGATAACTCATGATAAAAATATCGGATCCACTTGAAATTTTGTATATAGGTATATCCTGATAAGGCGCTTCCCTGATTAGTTTTTGGAGTTCATTCGATATGTATAAGAGGGGGAACGGGGGGCTCATGCACCTCCCCTTAATGGATATAAATGGGTTTTTCATGCAGAATTAAGTTTTTGTCCAAAATTTAAATATAGGATCATTCTAATGAGGCGATTCCTTGACTGTTATTATGTGTTCATTGAATAAGTATAAACAGGGGGAACAGGGGGGTCTTGCCCCCCCCCTTAATTGATATAAACAGGATTTTCATGCAGAATTAAGTTTTCGTTCAAAATTTAGATATAGGATTATTCGGATGAGGCGACACCGTGGCTGTTATTAGGTGTTCATTGAATAAGTATAAACAGGGGGAACGGGGGGCTCATGCCCCTCCCCTTAATTGATATAAACGGGATTTTCATGCAGAATTATCAGTTTTCGTTCAAAATTTAGATATAGGATCATTCTGATGAGGCGAGTCCGTGGCTGTTATTAGGTATTCATTGAATAAGTATAAACAGGGGGAGCGGGGGTTCTAATGGCCCTCCCCTTAACTTGCATAAATGGATTTTTCAAATCAGAATTGTCAAATTTCGTTCAAATCTCTGAATATTTTTGGAAGTTTAATGGTTAAGTATAAAAGAGGGGAATAACTCCTCTTAAATTATATAAATGCTAAATGGATTTTTATTAAGAATTATCCGATTTGCTTTGAATTTTGGATATAGATTTTTTAATATGATAAAGCATATACTTGATAGTTCAGGAAGTTCAATGATTAAGTATAAAAAAGGAGAAAGGGGAGAGCTGTTTCCCCTTCTTAATTTTTTTTTTCGAATGGAATTAACGAAAATACAAGGCTATAATGTACAATTAGTATGCGTAGCCTGTGAGCTCAATGCCATCAGTTTAACTGGGCAATATTCTTTTTTTTATTATTTGATTTAAGATAATTGATTCCATGCGACGACTCTGATGTCACTGCGACCTGATTGAGGTACGTCCCTTTAAATATTTAATTTGAATTCTGTAAATAATTTTGATAATGGATATAGAACGAACTAAATTAAAAAGAACCGCGGTAAGAGAATTGTTCACTAAATTAACTACGAAAATAGATAATACATTAGAAAATCCAGTTAATGAAACTTATTTAGTCGAAGCTAAAATTGAAGACTTACACGATTTAAAAAATCAGTTAGATGAAAAACTTAAAGAATTGAAAGAGTTAGACAGTTCGATTGAGTCTGAAATTGAAATTAAAGAACTGAAAAAAGAAATCACAGGTAGTGATAAATATCGGGAAGTGGGTACAACCTTTAAAACAAAACTAGATAGATGTCTAAAATCTTTAGAAAAAAAACCGCAAACAGAAAGTAACTGACATGATGAAAGACTATCTGTTCCGCATGAAAACCAAACACTTAATTTACCCCGATTAAACATACCGGCATTTAATGGCAATTGTAGTGAATGGTTAGATTTCTGGAATTCATTTGAAGTAGCGATACATAATAATAAGTCCTTAAGTAAGACAGAGAAATTCGCGTACATGAAAACTTATTTAAAAGGAACTGCTTTATCCGCAGTTTCAGGATTTGCTTTAACTAACGAGAATTATGATTCGTCGATTCAGTTACTTAAAAACAGGTTTGGTCGCTTAGACCTAATAACTAGCTCGTATATGAATAAATTGTTATTAATTGAGCCTATTAAGTTAATTTGTAATATTAAGGCTCTCAGGAAAATGTATGATGCAATTGGAAATTCAAGTTACATCTCTACAATCGCTAGGCGTAGCTGCCGGAATATACAGCAATTTACTTTGCCCCGTAATATTGCAAAAAATTCCCGATGAAATAACTCTTCAATATTCAGGCAACGAAATTCAGGAGATCAGTTTGATATAAGTGATTTAATGGAATTCTTAAGGAAAGAAATTCATTGTCGTGAAACATCACTTTTCCTATCAAATCAACAGACTAGCGGATTAGAAAATTTGAAACAAAAACAAGCGAGTAATAATTCTTACAATCCTACTAATTTTAACAGATCCAGATATGGTAATAATCCTTAAAAGAAACCAATGTCTACAACCTCCGCCTTTCTGGCGACTGCCGGGAATAAATGTATTTTTTGTTCCGATAATTCACATTCGAATGAAAATTGTTATTTAAATGTTTCAGAAAGAAAAAAAGCTTTAATGACACAGGGCCGTTGTTTTATTTGTTTTCAGCGTTGGCACGTAATGAAAAAGTGTTGGAAGAAAAATAATGTGTGTCGCAATTGTAATGATAAACGTGATGATTTGGCAATAGAAAATAGTTTATTTTGTAAAGAGAAAAAAGTAAACGACAAAATTTCAAATACAGTTTTTTTGCAAACCTTTTCCGAGTTGGTAGAAAGTAGGTCAAATGATGGATCATTAATTAGATGCTTGATAGACGCAGGGGCGACGAGGACTTTCATAAAAAAAGGAAATTGCTGATTTATTGAATTTAAAAATCATTAACAGAGAATCACTTGTAATTTATCCGTTTGGAAATAAACAATCCAAAAAACAGATGTATGATATCGTAGAATTGATTCTAAAAAGCAGAATTAATCCCTATCAAAGAAAGAAAATAAATGCAGTTGTCATAAATTCTATTACGTGTGGAGAGGTTGAAGTACCTTCGAATTGGGTGAGACAACTTGCCCTTGAGAAGGAAATTGAATTGGCTGATCTTGGCACTACAACAGGCATACACTGTTTAATTGGCGCAGATCAAATATGGGAAATTTTAAGTAAAGAAATTTATGACTTAGTAATAGATTGGTAGCGACAGATAGCATTTTCGGGTATGTTATTCAAGGTAAGGGAAGAGAATCAAATTCCAAGGAAGTTCACTTTAATCATTTAAAAACACATGCGGGTAGTGAACCGGATTATGAAAGAATTAAAGACTTGTGGGAATTGGAATCGATAGGAATTAATGTAAAAAATGATGTTTCACGAACAACTGAAGATATTTTAGAACAATTTAGTCAGAATACAACGTATAACGATAAAAGATATGAAACGCGATTACTCTGGAAAAATGATTTTTCGGAATTAAATAGTAATTATGAAATTGCTATGAAACGTTTATTTAGTTTGAATAATGCATTTAAGCGAGATGAAAATTTATATTTGCGATACAAAGATATTATAGAAAATCAGTTAAAAGATAATATAATCGAGGAAATAGATTATTATTCGAATGAAAACAGACAATCATATTTCATGCCCCACCACGGAGTAGTTAGCGAATCGACAAAAAAATACTAAACTCAGGGTGTGTTACGATGCTTCTTCTAAGGCAAAGGGGGGAAATTTCCCTAAATGATTGTTTAGAGAGCGACCCAAATTTGAACCCCGATTTGCTTAAAATTATATTGAAATTTAGATATAACCCAATTGCATTTTGCGCGGATATTGAACGAGCATTCTTGGAAATAGGTATCGCTTAGCAGGATAGAAAATTTTTGCAATTTTTGTGGGGAAAGGATCAAGGGACAAATTGAAGTTTGGGTCGCAATGATATCAGACTCCTGCAGTTCACTCGAGCTCCCTTCGGAGTAAAATGCAGCCCATTCATACTAGCTGCAACTATCACATTACATCTTTCTAAATTTGAAAATAAGTTCAAAGATGTTCTTGAATTACTGAATGAATTATATATGGACGATTTTATTAGTGGCTGCGAAACAATTAAAGGTGCTTTCTCTATTTCTAAAGACGCGATTTATATTATGAATCAAACATCTATGAACTTAAGAAAATGGATAACTAATTCTCCCACTTTACGAAATATGTGGTTAAAAGAAAATATCGACTGCAAGCAAGCAACCGAAGACCTGGGAATCCCACTTAAAGTGTTAGGCATCGTTTGGGATAATGTGAATATAACTGTTGCCACGGAGCATTTTAAAGCCATAAGTGCCAACCCTTCAACTAAAAGAACTGTTCTAAAGGCCTGCGGTATGTTATTCGATACTTTGGGCATTCTTGCTCCTTTTACAATTCGTATCAAGTTGCTTATGCAACAACTTTGGGAAATTGGAATTCCCTGGGATGAACCTCTCAAACTCGAATTTCACCTTATATTTCAGGAGTGGCTTGACGAAGTCATGAAAACCCAAGCCATGACTGTTCCTCGACAATATTTCGATGACTCTAAATTTGAAAACTTGGAACTGCACTTATTCTCTGATGCGAGCCCAAAGGCTTATGGCGCAGTTGCATATTTCAGAATAAAACATCCTATCAAAATTTCGACAAAATTTGTGATAGCTAAATCACGTGTTGCTCCCCTGAAACCAATAACTTTACCCAGGCTTGAATTATTAGGTGCTTTAATTTCGGCCAGACTAGCATCTTATCTGAGAAATATTTTTTCAATTATTAAGGAGAACGATGTATATTTGTGGTGTTACCCCCAAATTTGTCTGCATTGGATACGAGGGTCTTCTGAAAACTTAAAAGAGTTTGTGAGAAATAGAGTAGTTGAAATGAAAGAAAAAACTAACCGCGTTATAAAATCGCGAATTAATTAGCGTTATTGCAGTGGGAAGGAAAATCCGGCTGACAAACTAACTCGTGGTATGCACTCCTTCACTCTCGTAAAGGACGAAGTCTGGCTTTCAGGTCCAGCTTGTTTGAAAATGGACGAATTGCCCTCTGATGAAATACCAGTTAAACTTAAATCGGATGAAGAAATAATGGAACTTAAAAGAGAAATGAAGGATGTTAAAGTTCTGCTTCAAATTTCGCAAGAACCTAGAGATCCGTTGTTGGATATTAACAAGTATAGTAGCCTTAATAAAATGCTGAGGGTCACTGCTTATATTATTCGTTTTATTAGAAACTGTAAGTATAAATCTGAGAAAAGGACAGGTCCCATATCTGCAGAAGAATTGGCCGGTGCTCTAAATTATTGGATTCACTTCATTCAAAAAACTGAATTTGAAAGGGAATATTTGCAATTGTTGAACAATTCACCAATCAGCAACGATTCAAGACTTTATAGTCTAAATCCCAGTATGACTCCTGATAAGCTTATAGTTCTGGGTGGACGTCTCCAACATTCTAATTTCCAATTTTCAGAACGACATCCTTTAATAATTCCAGGGAACTCAAAATTCACTGAGCTACTAATAATGAGGGAGCACAGAACTTGCGCCACGCTGGTGTATCAGATACACTTACCCAACTTCGTGAAAAATTCTGGATTCTGAAGGACAGACAGACAGTTAAATCGTGCGTCAATAAGTGTTTCATCTGTAGACGCAACAAGGTAAAACCAGGTAATCAAACTGTACCTCCATTGCCTGCGGACAGACTTTATGCTGAAAGTGCTTTTGAGATCGTTGGTACGGACTTTGCTGGACCTTTATATACTAAAGATATGAATAAACTGTACATTGCCTTATTTACTTGTGCTGTGACTCGTGCCATCCATCTAGAAATTGTGTCCAACTTAAGTACTGAATACTTTTTATTAGCCTTTCGACGATTTATATCAAGAAGAGGACTTTGTAATACTGTTTATTCTGATAATGCCAAATCTTTTAAAAATGCTGATCGTGAAATTCAGAAATTGTACTCAAATTTAACTTTTGAACTTGTACAAAATTATTTTAGTAAAAAGGGCATAACCTGGAAATTTATAGTGGAACGTGCAGCATGGTGGGGTGGATATTGGGAGAGAATGGTTCGAATCACCAAGGGTGCTTTAAGAAAGGTATTGGGACGGGCACTAGTTACTCGGGAAGAACTCGAAACAGTTCTTATTGAAATAGAGGCAATAATAAATTCGCGACCCCTAACTTATGTTTATAATGAACCGAATGAACCGAACATTCCCTCTCACTCCGGCCAATTTCCTTACATGAAAGAGGTTGACTACATTACCCCCCATGGCTGTCAAAGATGATAAAATTATGAAAAGTAATAAAAAATTACTCCTTAAAAGATATTTGTATCGCGAAACTTTGTTAAATAAATTTTGGAATAGGTGGAAGGGAGAATATCTCCTCCAACTTAAAAGTGTACATTTTTCTAAACCTGTAAATGCTGTAAAATGTTTTAATGTAGATGACATAATTTTAATAGGTGAAGACAAGTTGCCAAGACAAATGTGGAAAATCGGAAAAGTCTTAGAAGCTCATCAGGGCCGCGATGGAAAAGTAAGAAGCTTAACTCTGAAGACTGCCACAGGAATTCTCAAACGCGCGGTACAAATGGTTTTCCCTATGGAACTGGACTGACAAATCAAACTTGGGTTTGGTTCGGTTTTTATTGTTTATATATTTTTTGCCTTTATTTTATTTTGCCATTATGTTAGCATTATTAGTATTAATTTAGTATTGTTGTTGCTTAATTTTATATAATTGAACTGTAATGTAGTGTGATTTATAGCAATTGTATTGTATTCATAAGTATTAGTAAATGATTAGTGATATTTTATACATATTTCATAATGATTAAACTACCAAATTTGATGAATGTATTCATCGGGGAGGGAGGATGTTGCAACTTCATTCCTTGGGAAAAGAAATAATCCCTGTGGGGATTTTGGCATGACGTCATCCCGTCCCGAGCGGAAAAATAGATTAGAATGTTTTGGATTCCAGCTTAAACTGAAGTTTTTTATGATCCGGCAAAAGCCGAGAAAACTATTATTTATTATATGTTTGTGCAGTATAGTGTATGTTTTATGTGTTTGTGAGAATAAATTGTATATGTTTGTGCAGTATAGTGTATGTTTTATGTGTTTGTGAGAATAAACTGTATGTGTTCTAAAGAAATGGATTATTTTTATGAGTAGAATACAAATATTATTATTCGAACGACGCGACGGTGACAAACACAAGATTCTTCACCCATAAATAATTGTTATTGCCCAAATTACAATCGATATTCATAAATTTCATAGCACAAATATACAATTAATGAACATGAAGTAAAATGAAATCAAAGTTATTATTCCATTTGATAACAGCAAATACTTTTGATATCAGCCACAAAAATTTCGTTTTCAAAAAGTATTGTATGATAAGAACAATTCTGCCTAATAAGCTTATCACCATGATGTAAATACCTGAAAAAAAAGTTGTTATTGAAATGGATTGTTGAAAAAGTTTTTTTCTTTTAAACTTGTTTTTAATCATGTAAAATAAAAAAGTGCGTACTACTTTTCCATATTTTAAATTTAATAGCTATTATCATATTTGTAGAAAGACGGTCTGTATATATTTGAATTCGAATGGGTAGCATTTTTGAAAACAACAAATAAAATCGATCCAAGGAACCTCGAAAAAGTCACTTACATTTTGGTTATACTATAAACAAAGTGAAATAAAAGGAAAAGTCTGTGAAAACGGAACCTGTTTATAATGGCATCCTTTCTTAATTTCCTTTGAGACCTTTTTGCTAACTGGCATTATTTTATGGTCTTATGTCTAACACATTTATCAATAGCTTTCAATGCATCGTTAAATATCATTAATGTAAGTACAGTTTAAAAATTTTAAATAAACAACTAAATTTTTTTAAGTACAGCTACTTGTAAGACACTTTTTTTGTGTGGTCTAGTTATCCATATACAAGTGTCCGCTCTCAATTATGTCCAACATTTAATTACTGAACTGTTAGACATAAAATACAGTTTCAATTACAAAAATATTTTTAAAGAGGTAAAGAGAATTTTTAAAAGAGATTTCGGCCAATAAATATATTTCTTGAAAAATTACGAAATTGAATTTTTTATATGGGTTCTGGATGCCAAAAGTGCTATTTAGTAAATTTTTCCTATTTCTCGACAAGTAACACAAATTTCACATTTTTCTGAGATTAAAACTTACCAAATAATATCTGTTTAGAGGTGGAGCCAGTTTTTCTGGCTGCAAATTAGGGGTCATCCATAAATTTAATAGAAATATCGTTAGCTGCATTAGTGAAGAAAGAAAAAAAAATCATGCGTCAAACATAGATTATGAAGTCGTTTCCAACACATTCAGAATAATGTAGCAAAAACTAGAAAACGTCTCATTTCACCGCATGGAAATGTATTAAGCCTTTCAAAACCGAATTTCAGCGGTTCCCTTAAACAATCGGAAAATTATCCGAATTTTTTAGGAACCCTGTATACGATACAGATATTTGTGTCTATTAACAACATGCATTCCAAAATTTAGTTCATTTAAAAGACACATATACACACAGTCGAAGCTCTATAATCCGCACAAGTTGGAGTCAAATGTTGTGCGGATTATGGAATATTGTGGATCACAGAGTATTATGGATTATACGTCATTTGATCATTCCCATACAGCATTTTAATTATAAAAGATAAATATGAAATCCAATAACTAATTTAATATGCTATCTCAAAAAATGATTTTTTTAAAGTTTTATTATTATAAAAGTTATATATGTGTGCATTTAAATAAAAATAATTACAGATGTTTCATAATACAGTTTGTTTTTTACTGTTAATAAAATAAAAGAGTTATAAAAAAAAATAGATGCTTTATTATGAATTTCTTTCAAATATTTATTTGTTTAAACAAATAATTTTTGGATCACGAATTTGTAATTTAAAAAAAAATGTTTATTTTACTGTTTACATTTGTAAAGTAACGCGAATAATAGAAAATTGCGGATTATAGGTTCGCGGATTATCGATCCTTGACTGTATTTCAATAAAAATTCCCCTTCAGAAATTTTTTCTAATAAGAAGAATGGTATGCGAATACTCTTGTGGAGCACTGTATATGAGGTATAGAATTTATATAAAAAATAATAATATGCAAAAAACTACCTACATTTAAAAGCACATACGGAATTTTTAAACCTATTCTTCAGCAATTAGTACGCAAAGATAATACTGTAACCGATTTCTTTTGCGTGCTCCTGTAACAAAAAATGTTATGAGTGTTCTGTTAAACGTGATCGTAGTGAAATTCAGTTATTTACATCAGTTTCAATACATTTGAAATAGTACAATGTCACTAAAATACTCTCCAAATGATTTTCCTCCATATACCATAATGTAATCGAATTCTTTTGAGTGTCCCTGTAAAGGATACATATTTCATATACAAATCCAAACATGCTTTGGTGACCTTAAATATCCTTTGTCAATTGCATGAAAATCCAAGTATATTTAAAGGAGTTAGAGCGTGAACAGACTAGCAGACGGATAGACAAAGTGAAAGCATAAACACTTTTCAACTTTGTTGTAAAGTGCTAAATATTGAAAATAAAGAGCAGAAATTATCAACTTTAGCTATCCCATAATAATAATAATAATAATAATAATAATAATAATTATAATAATTATAATTATAAAGATAAGAAAGAAAAGTTCATGCGTAAATAGAATGATTTAATGTGGAGAACATTAAAATATAATTCAATCCTATGGAAACGCACGACACTTTTGTAAACCCAATTTCATCTGTTCTCATCTACCAGACGAAAATTATTCCAATTTTTGAATCTCCCTGTGTATGTTATATAAATTTGCATCTATTAACAACATGCATGCCAAAATTAAATTCACTTTGGATTTGTCAATTAAAAATTTCCTTCTTTAGTAATTTTCTCTTGAAAGGAGAATTATACGTGAATATTTTTGTGCAGCCCTACATATGAAGTATGGCATTTATATATACGTAACATATTAACATTTGACATGATTAACAATGGCATGCAAAAAACAGTTCAATACCAAAAAACATTCATGCAAATATCATTAAATGCAAAAAACATGCTATAAATGCCCTGGTATAACATTATTGTAGTGAAATTCAGTGATTTATATCAGTTTCAATACATTTCAAATAGCGTAATGTCATTAAAATATTCTCGGAATGATTTTTACCTATATATAATAATGCAATCGAATTCTTTTGAGTGTCCCTGTAAATGAAACATTAATCGTACTTACTTCATGTGCTATAAAAAACATGCTTTGGTGATCCTAAATAAGTTTTATCAATTGCATGAAAATCCAAGTATATTTAAGAGAGTTAGAGCGTGGACAGATTAACAGACGGACAGACAATTCGAAAGCATAAGCGCTTTTCAACTTTGCTGTAAAGTGTTAAATATTGAATATAAAGAGCAGAAATTATCAACTTTTGCTATCCCATAATAAAAGACAAAAAAAAAAAAAAAAAAAAAAAAAAAAAAAAAAAAAAGGACAAGAAAGAAAAATTTATGCGTCAAGCATAGATTAGGAAACACTTTCCAACGCATTCTGAATAATGCAACGAAACGTCACCGTTTAAAAATATAAAAATATTCTGTATAATTCAAACCTATAGAAACCCATGACACATTTGAAAACCCAATTCCAGCTGTTCTCAGTCAACATCTAAAAAAATATATATATTCGAATTTTACTGCACCCTGTATATGTTATATAAATTTGCAATTATAACTTGCATGCCAAAGTTTAGTTCACTTAAGATCTGCATATATCTCAGTTGGAAATTCCCATCCAGTCGTTGGGATGTTCCATTTTCGAAGTTTGTGGACGGGAGGTACTAGGTTCGAACTTAATCGCGCCTGTCGCCCTATCGTTCGGTGTTTCCAGTGGTTTACTTCAAACCTTGGGTTTCCTTGTGCACATACATGTAAGGTTCCCTTAGAAATACCCCCATGGAAGGCATCCCCCCCATTAGGGTCCTATATCCTTCATGTTGATAATTGTGTAAACACGTAATCACCGTTATAAACACATCTAACTCTGCTGAAAATTCTCCTTTAGTAATTTCCTCTAATAAGGAGTAAATTACTAAGCTGCCCTGCGTATGCGGTATAGAATTTATATCTATATAACAGAGCTGCTAGAGAGTACCAACTTAATGCTGGAATCTGTCGTAAGCAAAAGGCGGGGTCAAGGCATATGCCATCTAGCGGCAGGGGTGCATAACTAGAGGATGACGTGGGTTTGAGGTCATGTATGCGCAGATGTTTATTGTCTCCATATCTTTTGCGCATATTTTCTGAATTTTCTCTCAGTCATGACAAATTAATCAAGTCTACGAGGTTTATTGCAAAACATTTTTGTTATAGTTTGTTTCGATAAAGTCATGTACATTTAAAAAAATAGTCACAATATCATTTTAATTTTATTTTGGGAGAAAAAATACTAATTAGTACTCATAAGTACCATATCACGCTACGAAAAATATTGACTTTTACCCTAAAATTAAAATAATAATGAGACTTTTTTTAAATACACATATTTTTAATTAAAAAGATCTGTGTTTTTAAAAAAAGTCTCATTGTCATTTTAATTTTAGGGTAAAAGTCAATATTTTTCGTAGCATTATATGGTACTTATGACTACTAAGTTAGTACTTTTTCTCCCAAAATTAAAATGATATTGTGACTATTTTTTTAAATGTACATGACTTTACCGAAACAAACTATAGCAAAAATATTTTGCAATAAACCTCGTAGACTTGATTAATCTGTCATGATTGAGAGAATAGCTTGAAATTTATGAATGAATTTTTAATATGAACTCTCAAAATGGCTTTGTCTGTTAAAAAAAAAAAAAAAAGAGTCTAAGCAATTTCTAAGCAAGTCTCGATTTTAGGAAAATTATTGTATAGAACGTTAAATATTTAAACAAATAAATTAACAATATTTCTTTGTTTAACAAAACAACATTTAATACATACATTTAAAATTAAAGTTATTCCGAATATACGTATAATAAAATAGGTTTTTAAATTAAAAGAATGAAAAGTTTGCAAGTTAAATAATAAAAGTTGATACGATCAAAAAAACATTGGATTTTTATCGTCTGAAATTGGTAAATAAAAAATGCAGCTTGTAAATAAAAGTTGAATATTTTATTTAGTATTAAATTCTATACATTTCTAAATATTGATAAATATTATATTATCATATGAAATACTACCGTGTATATCATTTTGTATAATTTAGCTCATAAAAAAATTACTAAAATGTGACACTATTTCAAAATTCTGCATTTATATAATAAGTACTTACAAAATTTAATGAGTCATCTTTCATTACATTAAAAGCGTAATTAAAATCGAACATATTTTAATCAGCGATATTTGTATCGCATAGTTAAATGATATTTCATCTTAGTATATTTTATGTTAATATTTAGTCGTACTACACTTATTTATTCTATATTTATTTACAATATTTCAAACCTAGAACTTATTCTACGAAATATTTTGAAGTAACATTTTATAGAAACAAAAAAGTTTTGTTGCCATTCACACAAAAGAAACTGCCATAATCCTCTACTTAATAATCCTCTAGTTATGCACCCCTGCCGCTAGATGGCATATGCCTTGACCCCGCCTTTAATCTTGCGGACAGCTCTTCCATAGGAGTTGGAACGCTTGAAACATATGCAGTTTTGCTATATAAGGAGCACATACAAAATAACAGTTAAATTTCAAAGCGCATACAAAATCTATAAACGCACATTCCAACCATTGTTACTCGAAGACAGTATTAGTGTAATCAATTTCTTTTGTACGTCCCTGTAAACGAAAAAAATACTACAAATGCCCTGTTATAACGTAATCGTGGTGAAATTTAGTGATTTATGTTAGTTTCAAGATGTTTGAAATAGCGTAAGCTCATTAAAATTCTCTTCGAACGATTTTCCCCCCTATACCATATAATGTAATGCAATTCCTTAGAGTGCCCCTATAAATGAATAAAAAGAGCCACGAATGCCCTCTTAAAACATAATCGTAGTGAAACTCAGTGATTTATCTCAGTTTCTATATCTATGAAATAACGTAATCTCATTAAAACACTCTCCAAGCGATTTTCCCCATGTACTATAAAGTATCGAAATTTTTTGAGTGCCCCTGTAAATGAACTATTAATCTCAAATACTTCCTATACAATACCAGACATGCTTTGCTGACCCTAAATAACCTCCATGAATAGCATGAAAATCGCAATTTATTTACGGGAGTAACAATGTGGACAGACGGACACACAAACCGAATGCATAAAAACTTTTCAACTTTGTTGGAACGATTTAAAACATGACAACTAAATTATTACGGCTGTATTATTAATATTATTTACTTACCCATCATACGTAGTATAGGGTAAGCCTTGCAATCGTTTTGAAAATCGAAAAATTTTTTTTGACGGATTTACACGTTTCAGATACTGGAGATTCCGAAAAACATTTTTAGGAAAAAATTTTTGCCGTCCGTCCGTCCGTCTGTGTGTCTGTCTGTCTGTAACCGCTCTATCTCCCGAAAAAATTGAGATAGAGACTTGAAATTTTGTATGTACTTAATATGTAAGAATGGGACGAAGCCTATTTAATATCAGTAACCTCGATTATCCGGAACTATTTTTTTCGGACTCTCGAAAAATTCGTTCTGATGAAAGGTATATAAAAATTTTCGATTTTTTTTATTTTAAGGAATGGTCGTAAAAGGTAATAAAATAACACGCATTTTGCATCAAAAACGAAGTCGATCGGATTAGTAGTTGTCGAGATATGTGTAATCCTGTTTTCCACATTCTTCAATTTTTCATGACCTTGTATTTCATTCAAATTTCAATTCACAGATATATTTTAATTGGAAATGAAACGCTTAATCCTACACAGTAAATGTTTAGTTAATATGATTATTATTTTATGAGTTATAAGGATGTTTCTTTTACGCAATCCGGTACTACTCGAGTATTTTGGCGTTTTATATAATTTGTCGAAATTGGCTCATCAGCAATTCATTCATAGAGCATTATTATGTATGTTAAAATTATTTATATATTCGTTTAAATTTTATTTTGGAATTGCCATAGATAGTTTCCACGCGTTTTATTTTCAGATTTTATATTATGATGGGTAAGTATTACGGTGGCCCCCCAACGACTAGTTATCATTACTATGAAAGTATTTATCCTTATAAGTAAGATTAGAGAGCTTAAAAATACTTACAAGAAACAGCTTATAAAAGCATTTTCAAAATATTTTGAAGGTGAAATATTCTGATGATTTTACAAGGCACATAGTTTAACATTGCAGAAATTTAGCTTCACAAAATCACCCGTAAAATAGTCGTCGGGGAGGGGGAACCATACTACTTACCCATCATACATATCTATAATACAAAATATGAAAATAAAACATATGTAAACTATTTATAAAATGCATCGCAATTCCAAAATAAAATGTAAACGCATATTTAAATATTTTTAACACATAGTAATGCTCTATTAATGAATTGCTGATGATTGCATTTCGAAAAATTACATAAAACGCCAAACTACTCAAGTAGTACCGAATTGCATAAAAGAAACATCCTTATAACTCCAAAAATAATAATCCTTTTAACTAACAGTTTACTGCGTCGGATAAAGCGTGTCATTTCCAATTAAAATATATCGTTCAATTGAAATTGTAATGAAATACAGGGTCATGAAAAATCGAAGAGTGTGGAAAATAATACAAACATTTCGGCAACTTATCATCCGATTGACTTCGTCCTTTATACAAAATTTGTGACATTTTATTGCCTTTTAAGTCCACTCCTTAAAATAAAAAAATTTCGAAAATTTTTTTATACCTTTCGTCATAACGAATGTTTCGAGAGTTCGAAAAAAATATTTCCGGATCATTGAGGTCACTGATGTTAAAGAGTCTTCGTCCCATTCTTGCATAAAAAGTACATACGAAATTTCTAGTCTGTATCTGAATTTGTTCGAGTGATAGAGCGTCTACAGACACACAGAGAGACAGACAGACAGACGTACGGCAATTTTTTTTTCTAAAAGTATGCTTTTTCGGAATCTCCAGTGCCTAAAACGTGTAAGTCCGTCAAAAAAAAAAAAAAAAAAAAAAAAAAAAAAATCGATGTTTCAAAACGATTGCAAGACTTACCCTATACTACGTATGATTGCTAAGTAAAAAGGATTGATGATTGATTCACTTTGAAGCTGGTTTATTAACGAGTGTTCAGATTTGAAAGCAATTGAAATTGAAGGAAGGGGAGATTGGGGTATAGACACAGTTCAATCTCGGCTGACGAATATCTCGGATATCAAACTTGTCAATTTACGATTATTTATTTATTTTTTTAACTTACTTACCATATGAAGTATACGATAAATCTTGCAATCGTTTTGAAAATCGAAAAATTTTTTGACGGATTTACACGTCTGACGAATATCTCAGATATCAAACTTGTCAATTTAAAATTTTTTATTTATTTATTTATTTATATTTATTTACTTTTTAACTTACTTTCCATATGAAGTAGTATACGTAAGTCTTGCAATCATTTTGAATATCGAAATTTTTTTTAATGGATTTATGCGTTTCAGACACTGGAGATTTCGAAAAACATATTTAAAAGAAAAATTGCCGGTCGTGTGTCTATGTGCCTGTCTGTATGTTTGTCTGTAAACGATCTGTCTCTCGAACAAATGGAGATAGAGATTTGAAATTTGGTATGTACTTAGTATGTAATAATAGGAAAAAGTCAATTGAATATCAGTAACCTTGAATTTTCGGAACCAATTTTTTCGGACTCTCGAAATATTCGTTCTGGTATATATAAAAAAATTCGATTTTTTTTTAATTTCAAGGAGTTAATATAAAATACAATTAAAAAAAATATATATATATAAATTTTGCATAAAGAATGAAGTTGATCCGATAATGAGTTGCCGAGATATTTGTCATTCTATATTCCATACTCTTCAAATTTTTATGACCCTGTTTTTCATTCAAATTTCATTTCAAATGTATTTTTTAATAGAAAATGATACACTTCATATGAATCAGTAAAATGTTTGTTAATAGGTTTATCATTTTTTGAGTTATAGTGTTGTTTCTTTTACTGTTTGATTATCACGTCGACCGAAAAACTATTGCCAAAGTATGAGATTAAATGCTATTAATGGCTTATCGTAAATGTCAATACCACTTGATATTAAATACGTTACGTGAGTATGTATATTATAATTGATGTTTAATTTGACGTTTTTATTTGTATTTTTATTAATCTTTTACTAATTTATTTCTTCTTTCGTTATTTAAAATAAAAGTTATGCCAATTTGTATAATTTACGAGTAGTTTGGCGATTTATATAATTTGTCGAAATGGATCGATGGGATAATCAAGTAGTATGCACAATTCATTAATAGAGCATTACAATGTGTTAAAAACATTCAAATATGCTTATAAATTTTATTTTGGAATTGCAATGCATTTTATAAATAGTCTACGCAGTTTTATTTTTATATTTTATAGTATGCATATCCATGATGGGTAAGTATTACGGTGGCCCCCCAACAACTAGCTTGATATTATCATATTAACATCACAGGTAAAAATGTCTATTTAAAGTTTTGTGACAATACACTATAGTTTACTGAAAGTTATTACTGCGAATTAGAATTGAGTAAGGCAGAAGCCCCCTTTTTTAAATTCAGTACGAGGCTTCTGACCCCATGTTCTCTGGTCATTTTTCATTATCTCGATGATTTCTGTAATCCCTTTTTATTTTTCAATCGAATTTAAAAACACCCTGTATATATATATATATATATACATACAAGGTTGGTACGCCTTCTGGAATTTTCCAACCAGTTAATTTTTCGGTACCATTCATTTGTTAAAGAAAATTCTTAATCAAATATGGCGAAATTATGCGCATTTAACCTAGATTTTTTTAACTCTTTCCAACAGAGTTGAAAAGTGTTTATGCTTTCGGTTTGTCTGTCCATCTATCCGTCTGTCCGCACTCTAACTATCGAAAATATGTTGGGATTGCCCTGAAATTTTTGCACCCTAGCACGAACCCTATTTCAAATAAAGTTACGATTAATTAAGTAATGATTCAAATAAAGTATGATTAGTTGATTTACAGAGACTGTCAAGAGTTTTCCATTACATTACTGTCTATGGTGCAAAAAATCGTTTCAAATGAATTTTAATGATGATACATCCCGTCAAACGTATTAAATTTATAAGAATTTATGAAGTGCACTAAAATATGCATTCTGTAAAATATACGGTGAAAACAATAACAGGATAGTTATTATTCATTTACAGGGCCTCAAAAGAATTCAATTACATAATGGTAAAGAGGGGAATTGTTTGTGACATTACGTTTGTGACATTACGTTATATTACATAACTATTTCATGTATAATGAAATTGATATACGTCACTAAAGCTTAATATAAGTTATTTCACGCATAATATGAAGCACATAGCATTAACAGGAACGCACAAAAGATTTCAATAGTATATTCTATCCGAAGTACTGTAAATTCTCGATGATGGCTGACGGATGGGTGAAGTGCATTTTTATTTACGATAAACGCTTTTAAGTTTCACTAAGATTATGCATATTATATAGGGTGTATATATACTATAGTCAATCTACAGGGTCATGTAAATACAAAAGAACTCGTAAAAGCAACTGAATATGAGCGTAAATTACTTAAAAAGAGTTTTTAAACAAATTATGCTTTTTTATGCTGGCCTGCATCAATTTGACTAAGAAATGATAGTAAAATATAGATTAAAGGATATACAGGGCCATGCACAGAATTGGATACATGGTCGCTTAAGGATAATAATATCCGGAAATGTGATTTCAGTAGTTTTAAGAGTATTTTAGTTTGAATTAAATTTTAACTGAATACTGACGTGTAATAAAGATATAAGCTAAACAACATTGCTGAACAAAAGTATTCAAGAATGTTTTCATCTATTAGTATAAATTGCTGAAAGAGAAATTTCAATCTGTAAAGCGTTTTCTTTCTAAACTATATTAGAGTCAAAGTTCTATAATCCGCACAAGTTGGAGCCAAAGGTTATGCATATTATGGAATATTGTTGGATATAGATTATTATGGATTATGCGTCATTTTAATATTCTTAGACACCATTTTAATTCTATAATCAGTATAATATGAAAAGATATATGAAATTTAATAATTATTTTATTATGCTATCTCAAAGACTGCCTTTTTAAAGTTAATTTATTTAAAAAATGATATGCGCATTTAAATGAAAATAATTACATATATTCCATAATATAGTTTTTTTTCTATTGTTAATAAAATAAAAATTTTAAAAAAGTAAATGTTTTATGATAAGTGTTTTCATTTTTTTTTTTAAATATTTGTTTTACAAGTGAAAAAAAAATATACGTAAAATTACGGACAAAAGCCGGCAGCAGAGATTCCGGACAGTATCCGTAAAAAAATATTTTGACCATAAATCAAAAAATCACCCGTAATTTTACATTTTAGCAAATGCATAACTAGCCCGTAAAAAAAGTAGTTCTGTCCGTAAAAATACAATGCCAAGTTGCCCGTGAAAAAAAGGGCATTGCCCGCAAAACTATAATGCCAGTATGCCCGTCAAAAAAGGGGCATTGGCCGTAAAACTATAATGGCAAGATGCCCGTAAAAAAAGGTGCATTGACCGTAAAAATACAATACCAAGATATCTCTGAGAAAAGGGACATTGCCCGTAAAACAGGGTTGGAAAAAACCCAAAAAAACCGGTTTTTTTTGGTTTAAACCGGGTTTTTTTTAAAACATCCTTTCTTATTACATATACATGCATATTTACTGATAAAAACAGACATTATTGGTTTATAAGCAGTGTAACTTCATTTAAAATAATTTAAATTTAATAATTATAGTGAATTTATGCTGAAAATTGAAAAAATCATTTTTCAATTTAAACAGTTTTAGCAAACAGTCTTATGTTGAAAGTTTTAACTGTTTTACACAGTTGAACCATTGAAGTTGTTAACCATTGAAGCTCTGTAAATTTTTATAAACAATCTTTTGATTACTAATAATAAACATTTGGATATAGTTCGATAAATATTCTTTTCCAAAATTATTCAAATAATAAATTACAAATACTTCTTAGGATTTTTTCTTTCTGAGTGACAATTTGAAGTTAACATTTTTAGTCGTTAAATTCAGCAGATAGCAAAGGGAAAAAAAATTATTATAAAAATGCTATAGCTAGGTACCAGTCTTTCTTTTAATTCAACAAGATAATCTCCCAAAAGAAAAATTTCTTTTACAGCTTGTGCAAAATCTTGAAAGATCATTGTGTTACATTATTAATTGCATTAAATAATCTGCATTATTTTTTATACTACTTTTTTTATACGCAAAATATTTTATACTAAATATTGAATCTGTTTTATCTTTGATCAATTCACGTTTGAAGTTTTTCTTTAGAGCAATAGATATGTTCACCAATGTGTACTGATTTTAATCCTATGCATAAAAAATGACGTAAACCCAATATATCTAATGCTTATTGCTGAAATAAAGTGTTAAAAGTAGAAATTATTTATATCCAATAATCTGAAACTCGTAAATTATAAAGAATAAAAGAAAATGTCATTAGATTTCTCCTAAAAAACAATTGAAATTATTTATATCTAATAATCTGAAACTCGTAAATTATAAAGAAACAAGAAAATGTCATTAGATTTCTTCTAAAAAAGAATTGCTTTTTTTTAATAGAAAAAAACCAATTGGTTTAATCCTATGCATAAAAAAAGACCTAAACCCACTATATATAATACTTATTACTGAAATAAAGTGTTAAAAGTAGAAAATATTTATGTCCAATAATTTGAAACACGTAAATTATAAGGAAAAAAAAAATGTCATTAGATTTCTTCTAAAAAAACCAATTGGTTTTTTTGAGAAAAAAACCATTTGGTTTAAACAACGGTTTAAACCAATTGGTTTAAACCGTGCCAACCCTGCCGTAAAATAATACAAATTCTGGGCATGAAAAAAAGGGGTGATTGCCCATAAAATAACAAAACACATACATTAGGATACCTCATTAAAGAAAAAGGATTGTCTATAAAATTACAAAAAGGATTATTCAGTGAAATTAATATAAATTTCCATACAGTTATCCAGCATTACCCCATTCTCTTTTCACAAATCATAAAATTATGTGGTTTTTAAAATAAAATCTTTAATGGGGATTGCCATATATACCAACTGAAAATCCATAATAGATTTAAAAGAGGAATATAGATAATTCACAACACTAATAAACAACAAAAATTAATTTTCACAGGAGTACTTATGATTTCACAATATTTGAATAAAACATTCATAACTTATGCATACTATAAAACTTGTATGTTCAAAACCTAATTTTACAAGGTTTTCATGTACTCTTAGCAGGCAGTTTGTAGTTTGTAGTTTGTAGTTTTTTTTTTTTTTCAAATAAAAGTTTAATTTTATTAAAGGAGAGCATTCTCACTCATTTCCTATAGTAAATTGTATTTTTATTCAATTACAAGGTTCTCACTTTTGGTGTTGTTGCATTAATAACTTATGTTAAAATACAATTTTTAGCTTTCCAAAATTTACCATCACACACTTTAATAGTGAGAGTGGTGGAGCATTTAAAAACTGGTAGGATAACAAACCCTCGTGTGTTTAGATAAAAGTCTGATATGTAAAATGAAAATAGAAAACTAGTTACTTTAATATTAAATTACAGGGGTTGAAGCAGGCAAAATTTGGGGTCCACAAAAATCTATTTAATAAAATAGGATTCTTCACAAAATAATTTTAATAAAACAGATCCTTTTACAAAATTCTTTTATGCTATTTTCATAAATACTGTTTTAAAATCTAATTTGTACACAAAAACATGTCATAATTTTCAAAAACTTAGCAAAGGAATTTTAATTAATTAGTTTTAATTTATTTAATTAGTTTTTAAATTCCTTGTTCAAATAACAAAGTCAACTTCCATTTAAAAATGTTATTTTCACAAAAATAATTTTTCTTTTTCACAAAATGAGCCCCAGAATAAAAACCTGCATCGACTCCTGAATTGATCAGAAAAATTATGATTAGTAATATCAGTTTATTAGCTGTACTGCTATTGCTCCCTCTTTTCCCTTCCAAACCGCTTAATAATAGAGAGCAGCTTTTTTATGATACACAAATGCTAATTTATTATTTCGATTTTTATGTATCACATATTTACTAAATACTACATGAAACAAAAGTAGTCCATTTTTGATTTAACAATGATTCATAATCCTACACACATCGGTGCAAGAAATCCATCTAAGTCAAGACTGAAATATTTTCTGAGCATTAGAAATAACTAAATGCAAAAGGGTTAGAAGATTTCTAAGTCTTGTTTTATACCTAAAAATTGGTCTCTAACAATAAAAGAAAGTGATTAAATGTTCTTGATGGTAGAACCACTATTATTTAAGTAAGTCAAAAATCTCTTCAATACTGAAATCAGTCCTGAGATTAAAGATCTTGCACCCATGTCCCACGGTTCTTGATCTTGTGTACACAGATAATATATACTATATTGTTTACAAGATTTCGGTGAAAATTGATTAAACTTGGGAATGTTTGAAGATGAAATTATTACAATGGTTCTGTTTTATAAATTATCATTCAATAAATAAAAAGAAAACATGAATTTTTACAAATTTATTTAATATACTTCAACACAGTATTCTTAGAAGTAACAAATTTAAATAACAAATTAAGAAACAACAAATAAAAAATTCATTTTTTCACACAGATTTGTAGTAACACAATTTATCGCCAAGGTTGTTTGGATCTTGTAGATAGTTTTTTCGATTTTGTGTCTTTTTCCAGATTAATAGCCAAGCATGTCCTATTTAGAAAAAAGGTAAGATAAATATTACATAAAAGTATACACAATAAACAGAAATTGAGTATAATAACAATCTCAATTATTCCAGATGAACAGAAAATACAGCAGTTATGTTTAATAGACAATTGTTATGAGCATCCTATTAAAACAAATAACAAAAAAAGTAAGGAATTAGAATTCATTCCAGTTTAACCCAAAATTAATTTCAATTATTGTAAAATAAGTCATTTGTTGTAATGTTACAGTTAGTAATTTATTTTACTGAACCTTTTGTACATGAATAAAACTTGCATTTGACCTTTTATTTCTATGTAAAATATTTTTAAATGAGTAGATTAAATTTGAAGCAATTTTAAAATGACAAAATTCTTTTAAGCTCTGATATAAAACTTTGGGCCCAAAAACAAAAAGGCCTGAACATCTCTGATAGACATTAATGTTCTTTATATCAAAGTAAGATGCCTTTATAGCACCTTGAACCGTTTATATATACCACTTATAGTCGTTTGAACCAATTATAGTTGGTTTTAATCACTTTTGAATTGTTTGTCTGTTTTGCAGCCAATGTGTATTGCATTTCTTAGATCTCTTCTTCATTGCTAACTGTAATTGAGAGTGCATGTTTTTTCATATGTTTTTATGTTCTATCTTTACAAGAAAATACTGAATTCAAAGAAAATATGGTATTCTGACTTTCGGTGGATTTGTACGTATTGGAAGGCAAGGAATGAAATTTAAAAGTTTTTAGAAAATGTCTATCAGTCAACTCCGTAAGTTTTTAATAAAAAAAAAAAAAAAAAAATTGTGGCTGCTTTGTTTTAAGAAGTAATGCATGACAAACTTTTTTCAAAAAACTTTACATTTAATTAGAGCATTGATATAAACTGAAGCTGGTTAGTTTTTGGGGTATATCTCTTGACAGGTGGCGCTGATATGATGCATTATTCAGTTTCCATATCTTTAACTCAAGAACTAATGCACAGGTTATTATAAAACTCTGTTAGTTCCTGATTTAAAAATTACTGACTAATTTATCATGACTGATCGCCAAAATTCTCAACAGTTTTGCACAAGCGATTGGCTCACTTTGCAGAAAAAAATATGTAGAAGAATTTACAGGGGGAAATACAGTACAGAATTTTAATGTGTAGGTCTTTCTTTTTCTGTATGTAAATCACACAATTCTGCACATGATTTCAAACCCTACCCCTCAAAGACAACCCATCCCCCAAGAAACTCTTAAAATGGCACCATAAGCAGCCAATTTATTTATTTTATGTGCTTGGCGGCTCTTTTAAACTCTTTTGATGCACACAATGGTTTTTTTTAAACATTTCCATGACAGCCTGTGGAAATTCAATTGATCTTTGAAAATTATAGCAAATATTTTTGGTATACAAAGAACAAGCATACCCCCCCCCTTTTTTTAATAGCTCTTTTTGAAAAAATGTACTCTTTTTTTAAATTAGTGGTTCCTCTTCGAAAAATTCAACCTGGTGCCCCCCCCCCTTTTTTTTCTTTCTAGAATCTAGAGTATTTCAGATATGACAAAAAATCATCTTTGCTAGTAAAATGGTATTATCGTAGTGAGCATTAAAAATCATTCAAAATACAATTTAACTGCAATAGTTGTCAGATTTGTAGTGGTATTTGTAATTGATTTTAATTTTTGAGAAATTAAAAACAATACATACCTTTCTAAAAAATATTATACGGTAGAGTATTTAATTTGCCGGCATGTAATTCACAGTCAATTTTTTAAAGTTAACAAAAACGTATTTCGATTAATAATATTGTACACTGTGTCACCCTCTTAGTGGTGAGTATTGATTTTTTTTTTTTTGGGGGGGGGGGGAGACTGGAAATAAAACTTTACATGAACAAATTGACGATGTGATGATTTAACACTGCGACGAATTGACACTACAATGATTTCAATGCAACACCTAATATTTCGAATTATAACTAATTGAATGAAAATGCCTTAAAATTAATAATTATTTGTAACAATATTAAAATTTTATATCATCATTAGAAACATTTTTCTGAATAATTTTTTATTTTAACATATTAGGAAGTAGGTAAAAATTTGTTTGCAACATTACAGATCTACATACGAGAAAAAAAACATTGAATATATGAACATTATGAATTGAATATAAATGAAAAAAAAGCATGTTTTCATTATTGTCACATTCACAAAAATATACATTTTTTGAAAATGCATTAAAAGATAGAAAATTTCACTAAATTAACCAGCTAAGTTGGTTTTATATATGGCAATTTATTTTGTTGCCTAATTAAGTGTTATATGACCAAATTAGTCAAAATTTAGTTCTATGGTAGTAATACTGCTATTAGTACTGCGAACACAAGGAAAAATATTTGATATGCTTTACATTCTGTTTTTTATTTGTTTTCATTAGGGATGCACCGAATATTCGGTATCTATTCGGTATTTGGCCTATTCAGCCATGTTACCGAATATTCAGTTAGGCCGAATACTAAACTATTCGGTTGAGCCGAATATTCGGTATGGCCGAATATCAAAGTATTCGGTCGAATCCAATACTTAATAAAACCTTTAAAAACTTTTCACTATTTCTACTTTTAACTGTCAATTTTTTAATTTATATTTAAAATAATTCGAAACAAAATCATTTTTAAATAAAATAGAATGTTTTTACATTATTTATTTGCTGTTTGTAAAGTACAACTTAAGAAAATTAACCATGAGAAGGATTAAAATGGTGATTTATTAGGATTCTCCTTAGGTATAAATTACGTACTCATACAAGTTTCTAAATTTTGTTTAGTAAATAATCTGTTTCTTGCTTTTCTTCAAATAAAAGTCCTTTAAAAGAAAAAAAAAGAAAAACTTTTGAGATTAGTAATAGCTATCAAGACAGACAAATTTTGTTCATGAAACCATAATCATAATCAACTTATTGAGTCATAAGTACATTGTATTTCATCTCACTCTAGGTCCAAACTTGTGTGTAACTAATTAACTAGGCTAACAATAAATAACATATTTTCAACTCACATGCTTTGATTTCTGTAAAATATGATATGATGGGAAGGGTGGAAAATACCACCATTCATAAGAAAAGAACTATGAGCCAAACATACCTTTATTCAGAATTAAGTTGAAAGTATTTGTACTTTATATTGAAAAAAATCTGCCTTGAATTATTTTAAAAGGACAATTATCAGAGTGTAAAATTTTTCTTCGGCCATTTTTTCATTATTTGATTTTAAAATGTTTGTTTTGATTCGTAGAAAATTTTATTAATTAAAGTTTCATAACTGCGCTTCTTAAATAACTCAAGCCAGATTTTTTTTCAATACTAAATGCTCTTATAAAAAGCTCTTGTTTATCAAAATGTAAGTTTCTTTTATTAAATATTATGTAAAACTGTTTTAAAAAGTAACATTTTAATATTTTGAAATTTTGAAATTAAAAAAGTATTTGGAAAGCCGAATATTCGGTTCACCTGTCGGCCGAATATTCGGCATTCGGCCAAAATCACTATTCGGTGCATCCCTAGTTTTCATGATCATTAGTTACACTAAGTGTTAAATTTACTATAAACAAAAAAAGTGCCCTTTTCAGAACAGTAGCACCCTGCCCTTTTTTAAACCTGGGGGAAACTCTGTATACGACATATTTAAAAATATAAAAACTAAACCTTATTTTTACTTAAGGGCTATCCATAAAAGATGTTCAATCTTTTTACCTTGTCTCCCCCCATTTGTCACACTTGTCATACCCCCCCCCCCCCTCTACCAATTGTCATATGCCATGCTATATTACTTAAACATACTTTCAGTTCAAATACAAAGCACTATGTTATAGATCTTATTTCAAATTTTATTTTAAAACTTTAACTATGTGTTTTAATGCCATTTGTAAGCACAAATGATTCATGTACTTATTTTATACGAAACAAGATTAAGGCTTACATCAAGAAGCATAATTAATGAACAATAGTAATACACAAGGGTGGGAAAATTTTCAAAAATCTTACCAGTCAAGTATTTGTTTCATCCGCCAGCAGGATGCAAAATACACGCAATTGAAAATAGTTATGACAAAATTGCATGCAATTGCAGACAAACTTACGGTTACTACAACGCATTTTCACAATTCTTTTTTTCTATAATATTAAGAAATATATACAACAGAGCAGGGGTGCAAAAATCTAGGCGCCAGAGTGTAGTCTCTCACCACTAAAATTTTAAAGTTTTTTTCGCTCAAAATTTAATAGCATTCTAGCGGGAATTTGACACGAAATATTAGACGAAGAAAAACGAAATAAATTTTGTGGTGAGAAACTGCCTGCTGGCGCCTAGATTTTTGCAACCCTGCAACAGAGGTAAACTTAGTATAAGATAGAACTAAGTACCATTTAGTAATTAAAACTTAGTTTAGTTATTTACACTGTAATAATTTGGAAAGTTAATATATCTAGATTGAGAAAGAGTCTCTGATAATGTCTCTATTATCTACAGTTTTACAAAAACAAAAAACGAACTCGCCTTGCCAGAAAATGCTTTGCCACTGGCGAGCAAAATGATTCATTTCCCCACCCTTGGTAATACAATATTCATATGTAAGAGCAAGAGTTATAAAATAAACAGTAGCAAAATAAATAATTTATAAATGAAAATTATTTTGAAATAAATTTTACTGATATTCAAATCGTTGTTTCATATATAATTATCTTTTATCATTCAATGAGATAACAAAAAAAGAAGATTAAAAAATTTTATTTAGCTTTTAATACAAACAAACTTGTCAATAGAAGATGTAAAAATGAAAAATTTAGGAGTCAAGAAAAATCCAACAAAAAATTTTTAATTAAGTAAACTAGTTAATATAGCTTTTCTCCACACTTATTTCACAATGCTAACTCTTTTTGAACAATAATATTCACTTTATATAATTTACAATTAAATAAGATAAATGTTACAATTTGAAAATAGCATTAACATCCTAAGAAAAAAAAAAAAAAGTCAGTACTACAGTTAATATGTAAAAGTATATACAAAATTTAGTCGTGTATAATGCTCCTCCCCTCCAAGAAAAAATAAATAAATAAAAAAGGGATGCATTTTACAACAAAAACATGTAAACAACAACTATTTTCTAAATGCTTAAAAAAAAAAGAGCCAAATAAAATCCACAAAAAAATTTATAATTTAGTAAGCCAGTTAACAAAGCATCCCCCTCCCTTCTCCATTTCACAATGATACCCTTTTTCTGAACAATAATAATCATGTCTTTTAATTTACAAAAACATCCCACGTAATTTGCACAAAAAAATTATACCCCTCCCCCTCCCCAAAAAGGAGAAAAACTTTCCTGGAATAAAAGAAAGCATTAAAAAATTGTACAAGAACTCATTATTATTACATTAATTTTACTAAAATAGTATATAATAAATAAACCTGTTTTTGCATTCTTGCTTCCCTCTTTCACAAAATATTTTTTCAACACATTGAAGACATGGCTTTGGCATCTTTATCAAATGATGTCATTAGGATTTGTGACTGAAAAATACAAAATTTATGACAACCAAGAAAAACTTTAAATCTGTCATGAAAAGCCTCCATGCATCACTATTCCCAAATAGTGTTACCCCCCCCCCCCCAATAAAATAAAGCTAACTACATAAAACAATTAGGAATTGATCCAGTAATTTTTTTTTTTTTTTTTGTTTATTCATAAGGCAAAATATTTCTAGAAACAACTGTAGGTCCACTGTGCCCCATGTTAAATTTCAATACATGATCATAAAATTGTTATTTAAAGTTTTCTTTTAAGCATATTAAATTTAATATTAACCCTTTGCTGTGCAGTGGTTTCATAGATATACCACTTAATTTTAATTCCCAAATGCCATATTGGCACCGGAAAAAATTATGGTTTATTGATTGTGTGAAATATAGCGTTTTTTTATTTACAAATAAAGTTGTTTTCAAATTCCGGTGTCAGTCATTTATTTCAACACTTAAGAAATTAATTTGTCCTGCCCTGCAAAAGGTTAAATCAAAACAAGTATCTTACCTTTACAAGAAAAAAATTCTTATTTATCTATAACCTTTAATTAAAAATAAAAGAAAAGTATGATGATAAATTTTACTTTTAGGCAGACTTGCATAAAACGAAAAACTTTCTGCACACGTAATATTGAATCAAAAACTATCTGCAAATTAATGTTGGGTGTAATTCGATGCAGTTTATGAACATAATTCATGTTTTTTACGTGATTCATAGATGTAATTTGCGTTTTTGAGCGATTCATGGGTGTAATTCGCATTTTTTTACGCGATTCCTGAGCATAATTCATGTTTTTCATGCGATTCATGAACATAATTTGCATTTGTTATGCTATTTAAGGGTGTAATTCACTATTTTTATGAGATTCATGGACGTAATTTGCATTTTTTGAGTGACGAAATTTATGTTTTTTGATCGATTTATGGATGTAATTCGTGTTTTTTATGCAATTTATGAACGTAATTCGTGTTTTTTTTTTTACATGATTCATGGACCTAATTCGCATTTTTTACATAATTCATGGATGTCGAATTCGTGTTTTTTTGAGCGATTCATGGGTGTGATTTGGGTTTTTTGAGTGATTCATGGATGTAATTCGTGTTTTTTATGTGATTCATGCAAGAAATTTGCATCTTTTACTCAGCTTTCGGGCGACATTCAGGTTTTTCGCACGGTATTTTGCCAAAATGTTGGTTCCTTTTACATGATACTTGGCTGAAATGCATGTTTTTTACGCGATTCTTTGTCAAAATGCATATTTTTATGCAATTCTTTATTAAAATTCGTGATTTTTTCAATGTGTTTTGATGACATTCGCGTTAGCAATAAATAATTCTTTCTTAAAATTTTCTACAAACTCCATAAAATTTTCTGTGCAGTCTCTATTATACAACTCTGCTTTTAGAAGCTCAAAACAAACAATCAGGATAAAATGGATCACTATGAGCTAACAATGTATATGTATTTCGAAGGCTATAAGTAATCAATTCAGAGCAAGAATTATTTTCTAGATTTAAAGATATTCCTTGACATAATTCAGGAGACTATGTTTTGTTTTATTAAAAGTGCTAAAAAAAGAGCATAAATGGCTGGTGCCAAAAATGTGAATTTTATGAACGAAGGAGAGAGAAGCCGATTACAAGATTTTTTTTATCTACGTTATTTTAAATTTTTCCGCGACTGATCGATAAAATTTGCGATTTTTACCTTGTCGATCGACAAAATTCGAGATTTTTACAAAGCGATCGATAAAATTCGTGATTTTTACAAAGTTGGTCAATGAGATTTGCTATTTTCCTTCGTATGATCGGCGAAATTCATGATTTTTCTGCGCATGATCGACGAGATTTGTAATTTTTTCACACCTGATCGACAAAATTTCCAATTTCAATGCGCCTGATCGAAGAAATTCACGTTTTTCTGAAGACGATCTACGAAATTCTCGTTTTTACGAAGCTGATCAATAAAATTCGCGATTTTTACAAAGTTGATTGATAAAATTCGCTATTTTCTTTCGCACAATCGACAAAATTCACAATATTTCAGCGCTTGATAGACGAAATTCACAATTTTTACAAAGCCAATCAACGAAATTCACAATTTTCCACGCCTGATCTACGAAATTTGCATACGAAAAGGCAATAGTCAAAATTCACGATGTTCATGAAGCCGATCGACAAAATTCACAATTTTTACAAAGTCAATAGACGCAGTTCGCGATTTTTTAAAAGTTGATAGACGAAATTTGCGATTTTTGCAAAGACGAAATTCACAATTTTCTTTTGCATGATCGACGAAATTGGCGATTCATCCGAACTTGATTGACGATATACGCGATTTTGATGCGACTGAATAACAAAATTCGCAATTTTTCTGCATCTAATCGACGAAATTCGCAATTTTCCAATTCAGATCGGCAAAATTTGCGATTTTTTCGAAGCTAATCGACAAAATTTGGGATTTTTACGAAGGCGATCAATCATATTTGCGATTTTTACAAAGCGTATTGGCAAAATTTGTGATCTTTGCAAAGCCAATCGACAAAAATCACGAAATTACTCCGTATGATCAGTGAAATTCTCGATTTTATTCGAGTTTGATCGACGTAGTAGCAATTTTTCCGCGTGTGACCAACAAAAATTGCAATATTCCCATCTTCGACCAAAGAAATTTGCTATTTTTTGAAATGCAATCAATAAAACTCGCAATTGTTCGATCTTTGAACGACGAAATGTGTACTTTTTTTGCTGTAAATTGACAAAATACACATTTTTCTTCGACCGAGTATGAATTTTTGTGATTTTTGTATTAACATTGACAAAATCTGCATTTTTTTATGCGGCTAGATAAAACTCGCGATTTTTTTCTCTTGATAAACTGACAAAAGCACGATTTTTCCACCTGATCAACAAAATTTGCAATATTTCCATGCGTCATCACTTAATTCGAGATTTTCGATTTTCCCGTGTCTTATCAGCGAAACTTTTTTTTTTTTTTTTGTCTCTGATCGACAAAGTTTAAACCGACCAATAAACCGAGAAAATATGCTATTTTTCCATCCGATGATAATTTGCAAGGAACCACAACATTTATGATTTTTTTTCTTGCTTGATCAACAAAATGTGTGAGTTTTCGCATCCATCAGACAAAGTCCGTGATTTTTCCATGTCTGGTTGAAAAAACTCGCAATTTTTTCGTGCCCAATCGGGAAAATTTGCTCCTTTTTTTCTCGAGTCTCATGAGCAAAATTCGCGATTTTTTCCCTATCTGATGAGCAAAACTGACGATTTTTCTAATCTTCATCGATAAAATTTAACTATTTTCGCATTTGATCAATGGAATTCGTGATTTTTCCGTGCCGATAAATGAAATTTGTGGTTCTTAAATGACGAAATTTTATATTTTCCCGCAGTAAATTGACAAAATTTAGGAATTTTTTTGTGTGACATATATACAAAAATTGCAATTGTTTCCAGTTGTAAATTGATGAAATTCGCCACATATTAAGCGATCACGGGCCACAGGTTGTGCATCCCTACTCTAATACAAATAACTACAACATATTTAAAAATACAAAAAGAAGATAATATTTAAACCTAATTCTTACTTAATTCATGTATTTAGGCATGTAATTTTTAAAAGCCTTAAAAAGCAAAAATTGTCCAAAATATGAAAGAAAAAACAGCAACAAATACAGTACACTCTCTCAAATCCGCACATATTTTATGGATGTAAACAATGAAACTTTCAGTTTCGATATTGGGACAAAATTTGATTTTTCTTTAGTTTTGTATCAATTCCATATATTTTTGCATTAGTAATTTTCTTAATAATACTCTATTCATGTTTTTTTCATGAAGGAAGAAAATTCTTTTTGGAAAAAATTCAAGATATTTCAAATATTATCGGTAATCACAATCTTTTTACCAAATATATTTATGCATTAAATCAAAATTTTTTGGTTATTAAGCCTGGCTAAACTTGAAAAAAATATCCTTATTTTATGATTTTGATGTGAATTAGTAATGTACTTTTATAAAGCAAGTTTTGTTGAATAATTTTGAAAAAGTACATTTAATCTGTTTAATGTATATTTAATCATACACTATTGATTATTAACTTGACTTTTGCTATTAGTACATTAATCATTAAAAATATTATCTGAATTTTTATTATTTTAGTTTATTACTTATTTTAATATTTAATTATATTTGTAAGCTTTCATTGTAGTTCCGATTGCACCATTAATTGCACTCAAATTACTGTTTAAAAAATGAAAACAAAAAAAATTACCAGAAATCTGCAAAATTCTAAAATCTGCACAACCTCTGGTCCCAAGCTGTACGGATTTGAGGGAGCCTACTGTATTACAATTACGATTTATACTATGTATAAAATCTCACATTTGACAAACGCTTGCAACTGAGCTGCACAGATCAGTGTTTTACAATAAAATCTGTAAAAGAAATATATATATATATATTATTCTAGAATATAGTCAACTCTGTGAAATCCTCACACTGAGAGACTGAGTGGTTTGCATATTATACATTGTGGAAGATTATAGATCATCCCTTTGTTTACATTTTACTGTTAAAAGTCTGACTATAAATTAGGAATTTACATAAAAATTATAAAACACAACACTAGTATGTTATATATAATAACTAAGACTAAAGAAAATTTAAATTACATATAATACACATTTTATTGATTATTCATTATTTTAAACATTGACACAACAGAATTGTAGTTTAAGTTTTGGTTTATTGTAGATAATTTTATTACTCTTGTGTCTTGCTCCAAGATAAAATTTTGTTACTCAAAGAAATTTAGATATTTATCTTTAAATATTCATTCACTGAAAAATTGATAACTGAAAAAAAAAAATATAAAATAATAACAACCTTAAGTGTTTAATTATTAATGACTATTTTCATTGTTTACCTTCCAACATGTAGTGCAGATAATAGAGTATTGCAGATTCTACATCGGCATATTTCAGAGTTGACTGTATAACATTTTAACATTGCTCTGTATCCACAGTATATTGCTTCATTGTTATATTCATGTACATTTAAACATAAAATTTGAATTTAATGTTTATATGGGATAGTCAATAATAATTTATATATTAAATATTTAATCCTCCCATCTACCAAAAATGGAGAGAAAAAAAAAGCTGTGTTTTTAAGTTGTTGAATATTGATATAATTCAACAAAATTCTCACATAATTCTTTAAACACAGACACCAGAGACTAATTTAAATATTCTTTTATATTGTTAATTTATTAAAGTTAACAAAAAGAAACAAACTGCTGCTAGGATATAAAAATGTTTTGTACAAATAAAGTTGAAGGGGTGTGTGTGGGGGGATGCAATGGCAAAGGATAACATAATTTAACTATTTATTAAAATATTAAAAAATCAGCCAAGCTTTGCTTTTTGTTGAATTTATTAAAACATTTAATTTATAAATACTTCTGGCCTAGTAATATAATAAGCTAGACAAGCATTTGAGACTCATGATCAAGATTAAGAATTTTGCTGATTTTCAATTAGTGGCAATGTATTTGTTTTATAGCTTTAAAAAGGTAAAATTTAATCTGTCAACAAATGTACATAAAACAAACTTATTAATTATGATTTGAGTTGCATAGATGTTTATGATTCAATATAATTTGGTAGAGAACTATTAAGTAATTAGTACTTGTTGTACTTGCATATTAATGCCGCTACAGATTTGCCGGTTTTTAAGTAGCGCCAATCTACATCTAAAAATTTTTCGACAAATCACAAAATAAAACACTATTTAAAATCAAAACCCTTTCAAAATTCAAAACACTTCATTTAAATTCAAAGTAGTCAATCGGATTTTGGTGAAAAATGAGTAGACATAGAGGAATTAACTAAAATATATGATAAATTTATGAACATCATCCATAAAAAAAGGCAATACAGAAGAAATAATTAAATAACAATAATATATTAATAATGAACTTACGGAATTTTTTATAAAACGAAATAACGTCCTTCACATCAGATAGAAATAACCGCTATACATGAAGATACCGATTGCCGCCATAATATTTAAGAACATTTTAAGACGAACAGAGTTTACGCATGCGCACAATTCGAATACGTATATCGATGATTAATGAAATGTGGTTCTATGCCATGGCTTATCGTAAAAGCGAAGATTGAAAGCACTAGCCGCCTATGACGACCACTTTGGTCTCCATTAAAAGTATTCTACGCATTCCATCATGTTATTTTTACTCTTAATTTAATTTACTTCTTCAATCATTATCCAAATCGGAAGATTCCGACCAGAGAAATTAAGAACTGTTTGCAATAATGGTAGCATTTCATACTTCATTATTTCAAAATTTAATAATGAAAAAGCATGCTTTTTTTTCAATAATTTCGTTTCTGAGTTCATAAATATGACAATAAAAAAGTGAATTCAAACTGTAAATAACGCCGCAATTTTACCTAGTATGATATGTCTTAAGACATACAAAACTATCACGTCATTATCTACAATGATGTCCAGGGGGCCCGCCCAGAGAGGGGTTTGGTGACGCAAGATGCGTTATACAATTTTCTTTTGGGGGGGAATTTGAGAAAAAGTATAATGGGGGGGGGGGGATTTTTAAATTCTTAGTACTTCCTTTTTTCTTACTGTTAAAAAAGTCTTAATTTTTTTAATATCACTTTTAAATTTTTTCAACATTGGATTTTCAGAAATGTTCCTGTGTTTTCTTTCTTTAAATTCTAGATAAAGGCAATAAGAACTCATTACGCTATGCTCAACTCGCTATCTTTTGAGTGAGCAGTAGATTATTAGTAGAATATATTTTACAATTGATATTTTGTTTAGGGGGGGGGGTGTCAATGTTAAAGTATGAAGTTTTTTTTGGGGTGGGGGGAGGGATTTGCGTCATTGGGTTTGGGAGGCGATGGTCGAGGAGTGTCAATGTTAAAGTATGAAGATTTTTTTTTGGGGGGGGGGAGGGATTTGCGTCATTGGGTTTGGGGGAAAGGGTTTGGTTTGGTTTATTTTTGTCGGCCGATTATCTACACTAGGGATATAGGCCCAGGGGGAGGTGCCCTTCGTGGGGGGTCTTTCTAAGGGAACCTAACCCGTATTTACGCAAAGTTCGAAGAAAACCACGAAAACTCCGAACGATTAGGCCGACAGCCGCGATTGGGTTCGAACCCAGCACCTGCCGTCTACCAGTTAAGAGGTACGAAACTCTCCGCCACTGGTGGGGCTTGGGGGAAAGGGATGGTCACCACTGATGATGTCATAAGAATATAGCGTTATCTCAGAAACTAATGCATGGATTTTCAGCTAACTTCAGATGCAGTTAGGAATTCACGTAAAGTTGGGAATGATTAGATTTTTGGTGTAAGTCACATAATCAGTCACTGTTATACTGCACTTTTCAGGAGAGTATTTACATATATAAGATAGAAGAAAATTTTTGGAGTGCCACAACCGACTAATTTTTCTATAAATTTACCAAAACAATAGCATATTAAAACAAGACGATAATTTTATGCGATAATTTAAACCAGACAATAATTTAATTAAATAATAAAAATATTTTCAACAAACAAAATAAAACGTTCTGTTATGACGTCATCGAAAGACTTATTCGAAGGTATTTGTCCGTAAAAAAAATGGCTAGGCAGCAGATTTTCACACCCTGCATAAAAAAACGGGCTTTGCCCGTAAAAACATATTAGTACTCCGAATTTATGTTTCCGCAACGTAAATTTACGGAAGTGTACCGTTAAGCTTCAAAAACGGACAACTACCGTAAAATATTACGGTAAATGCCCGTTAATTTACATTTATTTTTTACAGTGTAAAAGATCATTTTTTGATCACGAATTTGTAAATTATTCTAACTGTTTACATTCGTAAAGTAACGTGAATTATAGGAAATTGCGGATCATGGTTGCGCGGATTATCGATCCTTGACTGTATATATCAAATAGAATGTTGTTCTAAAGTATTGGTATATTTATTTGGTTTTCGACAGTAACACCTTATTTTTTAAATAACGAAGTTTTGTTAACGATTTCAAGAAATATTGGAAAGTATTTCTCCACCTAAACGCACGATTTTTCTTACTTGTTTATAAAACAAAATACTGATATTAGTCCTGGTAACATTATTGAAGCGTACGAACCCTGTATATCTGCATATTTCAGGCATGAGAAATAAAAATTAGATCATTTGTCTTTTTACATATTTTTTTAATATCATTCCGCTTTTATTATATAACATCTAAATATAAAGTGAAACAGATAAAAGACACAATGCCTTGTTGAGTTTGATAAGAGCAATCCTGCTTGCCCTTTGAAACTGGAATTGAGCACCGATTTCTCCAAAATTGCGCGATTCTACTAAAAATATCAGATTTAAAAAAAACTGTTCTTCTAATTCATTTATATATTTTTACTTTCTTCTGTCTTCTGATAGAAGAAAGTATTGGAATCGAAATTTTTTCGACTTCCGGTTTTCGACGGATTTACACGTTTCAGGGGTCAGAGATTCCAAAAAACATATTTTTACAAAATGTCTGTCTGTCCGTGTGCCTGTGTGTGTGTATGTCGCCATTCTATCATCGAAAAGTGTATGAAGTTATGCATAGAATTGAACCAAATTTTTTGTGAATGTTTTTGGCTGTTGCAAGCAGGTCCTCCTTCAGTTTTGAAATATTCCGCCGGAAGGGGGCGCTGCAATCGCGATTTTTGTGCCATTTTCAATATTGTACCGACCAAAACTATATGAAGTTATGCATCGAATTGAACCAAACTTTTTGCGTAAGTGTATGACTATGGCTAGTTGGTCCTCCCTGAATTTGAAAATAATTCGCCGAAAGGGGGCGCTGCAATCGCGATTTTTGTGCCATTTTCATTCAATATTGTACCAACGGAAAGTATATGACGTTATGCATCGAATTGAACCAAATTTTTTTGTGTAAATGTATGGCTATGGCTTCCCTGTATGGTCCTCTCTGATTTTGAAAAAAAAATCCGCCGGATGGGGGCGCTGCAATTGCGATTTTTGTGCTATTTTCACTATTGTACCGAAGAAAAGTATGTGAATTTATACAACGAATTGAACCAAATTTTTTGTGTAAGTGCATGGCTATGGCTAGTTGGTCTTCCCTGAATTTGAAAAAAATCCGCCGGAAGGGGACGTTGCAATAGCGAATTTTATGCCATTTTCAATTTTACATCACTTAAAAGTGTATGAAGTTAGTCCGTGAACTGAACAAAATTTTTTGTATATGATTATTTTTTGACAAGACAAGTAAATCCTCCGTGAATTAAAAGAAAAAAAAAATCTGCCTATCTGCAGAGACGTAAATTCGTTTTTACTCCGATTAATTGATTGAAGCAGAAATTTAAGATGAAAATCAAAGTTGGTATGGTATTGAATTAAAATTATTATAGCATTAAAATGAGGAACTATTTTTTTAAATATTAAAATGTACGTATGAGATAGAAGAAAGTTTTGGGATTGGCACATCCAACTAGTTTTTAATTCTAAAGATAATACTATTTTTTTGTCAAACTTTATTATGTATTACATAATTTCAATGAAGTATTACATAATTTCCTTTAATACAAGGAAAGAACAAATATGAAATTAATTTACCGTAGTAAGAAAAACTTCAAAAGTTATTTATAACTGTGGGGGTAACTAGATCCCACATTGACCAGTTACCCCTGACACATGTCCCAGTTACCCCATTTTTGAAAAAACTATGAGTGTAACTGGAAAGCCAGTCTTATATTAAAAACATGAAGTAAATATATATAGTGTCATTCCATGGTAGCTTATGTTACATTAAGAACAATTTACTGCAGTAATTTTAGTAATATAGCACTAAAAATATTGAAATGTAAAATTAAGATGATTTGTTCAATGAAACCTATCTAAGTGTCAATTAGGAAAACCCAAAAAATGATAATGAAAATTACACTTTATGTGATAACTTACATTCCTTTTTCAGTATTGTCAGTTACCATGGTAAATAAAGCTACCAAAATCTAAGAAATAACATTAAAATCAGGTAATTTTCATCTAAATTAGGCTTTGAATAAGTTTAATTAACAATCCATGTCAAATTTATATTTTGAATAATTTTTTTTTTGTGTTATATTACTAAAATTACTGAAAATGTTTCAAAATGTAACGTAAGTTACTATGGAATGGCCCTATAGATACCTGATATAGTTAATGCATGTATACGCCTAACCTTTGAAAAACAAGTTGGAAATTGCACGTGAAGCGTAGCAAATTAGGTGCGTTCGTACGATAACGAAGTTTTAAAAATATTACTTTCATATATCAATCTCATAAAATTGTAAATAGTGAATTACAATTAAAACGCCCATCAAACAATGTTCTCCCTATACCATTATGTAATGGAATACTTTTGTGTGGCCTTGTAAATCAATAACAAATGTTCTTTGCACCACAAATTATGTATGATGTATATTATAATATGTACTTTATAGTTGCATATAAATTTTATTAAGTTCGCATGAATGTAACACGATTAAAATGCATTTGAAACATTTTTTGCCCCATTGACCTTAATGTAATGGAATACTTTTGATTGTCCCTGTAATTGATCTATGCATCCGATTTTCATAAAATTTGAAGTAACTCGACAAAATTATGTAATAATTATGTATTTTAAATTTCAAACGTATAGGATATATTTGAAACTTTTTCCCCATTGACCATAATGTAATTGAATACTTTTGATTGCCCCTGTAACTGATCTATGCCCACGATTATCAAAAAATTTTAAATAACTCGACAGAATTATGCAATAATTGCGTATTTTAAATTTCAAACGATTAAAATGCATTTGAAACTTTTTTCCCCATTGACCGTAATGTAATGGAATACTTTTGATTGCCCCTGTAATTGATCTATCCATCCGATTTTCATAAAAGTTGAAATGACTCGACAAAATTATGTAATAATTATGTATTTTAAATTTCAAACGATTCGGTTGGGTAGTTTTTGCGTTGTTATATGTGGACAGACGGACGGACGGACAGACGGACGGACTGAACGACCACTATAGGTGCTACGTATTATATAATTACGAACGCACCTAAAAAGTGTTTGACAAAAGTACTTAGCGTATTTAAATAAAAAGCCGAAAAAGTTTATCCAGACACTTTTTTTTTTTTTTTTTTGTAAAAAAGTAAAGACAAAGTTTTTAAAAGCTAAAATGTAAAAGACATCAATGGTTTTTTTTATTAAATGGAATATGGCCAGTTATATCTTTGGTTCCCTGCTTAGCTTATATTATACATATGTCTGCGCAAGTATCCATTTTCAGTCATATTTAAAATACTTCAATGTAGTTGAAAATTATTTATGAGTTCGGTTTGGCTGTCCTTGCTCCAACTCCGTGCGTCCGATTGCCATGAAATGTATATGTTACCGGCCAAACCCGATTTTAGGCCATACTAGATTGGACTATTCCAAACTAGTTTATCCTAACGCCCATCAGATATACTAGTTTTTCTAGGCCAAACTAGTTTATCCTAAAGCTCATGTGATAAACTTGTTTTTCCTTGGTTAAACTAGTCTATCCTAATACCGACAGGACAAGCAAATTTTTCCTATGTCAAACTAGGCCTATAGGATAAACTAGTTTTTCCTATGCTAAATTAGTTTGGCCTCATTCTCGTACGATAAACTAGTTTAGCCTGCTATTAATTGGTTTGAAATAGTTTATTCCAGGCCACTTCAATTTGGTGGGATTTTATAGAATCCAAATACGGCCTCGGCGCCAACTTTCTAATTTATCCTAAGCCATAGCAGTTTCCCGTGTTTTTAGCTCACAGGCTATCAAAACCGAAGAGCTAATGTGCCTGCAGGCTCTGTATGTATGTATGCATGTATGTATGTATGTGCGTACGTATGTACGTAACGCGATAACTCTTGATAAAATATCCGATTTGCAAAAAAATTTTGCATATAGGTTTATTCTGATAAGGCACTTCGCTGATTAGTTTTGTGGCTTCATTGTATATCATTAAGGGGGGTGGGACGAGAGGCTAAACCGCTCCTCCTTAATTTAAAAAAAAATATTTCATGCAGAATTATCAGATTTCATTCAAATTTATGGGATCATTCTGACAAGGCTCTTCTATGATTATTTGTGGGTGTTAATTGTTTGAGTATAAAAGGAGAGGGATTGGCAGTAATTCTCCATAGTTTAAGTAAATGGGTTTCTCACGGAGAATTTACCGATTTCTTTTTAAGTTTAGGCATAGGTTCATTCTGATAAGATGCTTTCTTAATTAATTTTGGGAGTTCATTGGTTAAGTGTAAAAGTTGAAGGGGGCACTCCTCCCTAATTTAGCCTAGTTGGTTTTAAATTCAGAATCAACCGATTTGCTTAAATTTCAGATATAGAATCATTCTGATAAGGTGCCTCCAATATCTTTTGTGGATGTTCATTGTTTAAGTACAAAAGATGGGGCAATGGGTGTAATCCCCCATAATTTAGTTAAATCGATTTCACGCAAAATTTACCGATTTGTTTTAAAATTTAGAAATATTTTTATTGCGATAAGGCGCTTCCCTAATTAGTTTTGAGGTTTATTGGTTAAGTATAAAAGGGAGAATGGAGGCTTTTCGCCTAATTTAGACAAATGGGTTTTTCATGCAGGATTAGCCGATTGGTTAAATTTTGGATACAGATTAATTGTGATAAGGCGCCTCCTTGATTAAGTTCGGAGTTTCTTTGGTTAAGTATAAAGGGGGGAACGGACCCTTCCTTAAATTAGATAAATAGATTTTTAAGCAGAATTATCCGATTTGTTACAATTTTATGATATGGCTTCTTTCTGATAAACTGAGGCTTCCGAATAGTTTTGGGGGGTTGATGGTTAAGTATAAAGGAATGAATGGGATATCAGTCCCCTTTAAATTAGAAAAACTAGTTTTATGGAGAATTATCCGATATGCTTCGAATTTTCGATAATTGTTCATTTTGATGAGGCGTATCTCTGAGTTTTTTAGGATTCAATGATTAAATATAAGGGGGGGGGGAATGGATTAGCTAATCCCCCCTTACTTTATATTTTGAGGCGCATTATTCTCTCAAAAAAAGAAGTCTGTAATATACGAATAGTGTAAATAGCCTGTAAACTCAATTCCATCAGTTTAACTGGGCAATATTCTTTTTATTATTAATCCTGACTGCCGTTCTATCGTCAGTCTTGTGGAAAGTAGTTTTGCCATTACACTCCTTTAACATGTTTTATTCCAAAGGGATTAGTATACTGTTAGAAGTCTGCATGGTCTGGAATTACGAGGTTTGTTTAAAAGTCAGTGTTAAACTCGATGTAAAAGTTAAATGTTCAATCCAAGCCCGGCCCGGCCCGGCCAGTTCACTCTTTCACAGTTCACGGCCTGACCCGACCTGTACAAAAATCAATGAAAACAGTCTCGGCCATTTTCGGTTCGGCTCAACCCGATCGGGCTTGACTCAATCTCTACAAAAAAATCCAATGTTAATTAATGTACAATTAAGATTTCTTTAAAGAATACTGTGTATTTATGGGATAAACGATAATTTTAAAAATTACAATGGTACCTTTTCTGTATGCATTTTGTGAAGTTGTATATCTTCAATTTTTGATTCAGTTATTAGAAGTATTTTTGTGTTTTATACTTAACTTTTAAATTGGGACCAATAATAATAATAAATATTCTCCTAGTTTTAGTGATAGTGAGTTAATTTAATTTACTGATTTTTTGATCTACTGAATTTATGCGAGGATTAACAGAAACTGATATTTGATGAAAATTCATGCATTAGATCTGGAGATTGAGTTATTGCGGAAATTATGAAAAATGCTGCATAGCAGCGCCAACTGTTCAGCATAAATTAAAGAGCCAAAACATATCATCAAAAACTATTTGGCCTCAATCTATATCGGGACTAACTGAATATGAATTTTTATTAAATTCCGTCCATTAATTCTTGATATAGAGCGCCTAAAAAATTTGTGTCACATATAGACTGAGTCACAAACGCCGAGACGGACATTTTGTAAAAACATGTTTTTCATGATCTCTGAACCCTAAAACGTGTCAATCCGTCGTAAACCAGAATCCGATATTTTTCACGAATCCAATAATCTCTTCTTGTAAAAATAGAAGAAAATAAAAATATACTTAATCAGATGTGGCAAGCTCAAAACTTTTTTCAATATGATACATGTTAACATTTAAAAAATCACTATCACAGTGCTAAAATTAAATGGTAATTTATGAATATAAATTTTTATTGAATTTATTTAATTTACCAGAACATAACCAGAACATAACCAGAACATAAATTTTTATTAATTCCAGTACATTACTTCTTCAGATAGAGTGCCCACAAAATTTATGTCACATGCAGACTCAAAGAAAGACATTTTGTAAAAACATGTTTTTCGGAATCTCTGACGCCTAAAACGTATCAGACCATCGAAAACAAGAATTAATTCGAACATTTTACCGAATCCAATTCTTTCTTCTTGTAAAGATAGAAGAAAGTAAAAATTTAGACAGTGTATGTATTTGTATGTATGCTATTATGTTAAAAAATAGTTCAATTAAAAGCACAGCATTATTGTAAATTCCAATTCAGCAATATCCGTCAATAAATTGAAATGTTCTTGAGATCTTTTGCGTATTGAATGATATATTGAATTTATATACCCTAAATAATATGCAAAAACATTTCAATTTAAAACCGCTTACCATAACTGAAACTGCACTTCTATCAATTATTCTTCGTTGGGAGTATTGAAACCAAATATTTTTGTGCATCCCTGTAAAGGAGCGATAAATAATATGCACACTATCTAAGAGCCCTGTAGTACTCCTCAGAATTATACATAAATTTCAATAGTTTTAAAATTGTGTCATATCATTATAGTAGAAATCAAACAATTTTTTTTCTATTGACCATAATGCAGCGGAATTATTTTAAGTATCTGTATAAATTAAGCTTAAATACTGCATACTTAAGTTTCATTAACAAACAAGCCATAGTAGCCCGTAAATAACTTATTTTAGTTTCATGGCAATTTGATTATATTTATGTGAGTTAGAGGATGGACAGCCAGACAAATCGACGGATTTGTTTATGATGATCGATTATCTACAGTTGAATTATAGGCACGATGGGGGGGGGGGGGTTAGCTCCTTTTTTATAATGGGTTTAAACCCGTATTCATGCATGGTTTAAAAAAAATCATGGTAAACTCCGAACGATAAGGCCGACGGGCGAGAATAAGTTCGAACCCAGCACCTTCGGTCAACTATTTTTTAAAACAGAACCTCTCAGTCACTGGTGAGGCTGACAGACAAGCCGAATCGAAAAACATTTCTTAACCGCGTTGGATATTGTTAAAAAAATAATAAAGAGTTTCAATTTCGCACTTGTCAAGAAATGGTAACTGCAAAATAAAGGCAGCTGCAAAAAAAGGTAGCGGTACTAATAAAAGTTAATCAAAGGGACACAAATTTAATAAGACTTCAACGATTTTTAACTATTCTACGAATTGTTACATTTGTTGCATATTTCCTGAGAAGTCGAGTGTAAAGTTTTCCGATTTTTCGCAATTCTATCTTGAAATACATTAATAAATTAACCACTTTCACTGCATGCGTACAATAAGCACACAAATAAGTAAAAAGATATACAAGAAATAATAATTAAGAGAAGAAAAATAATTTTAAGTATTTCCGTTTGAATATCTCTAAAATGGTTCGAGAGTTTTCTACTTATCAGAACGAAATACATCTGTAAATTTTACATCTGGTATATCATATATTTACTGTGCAGTTTTTTAGGTGCGTTTCTAAATATATAAATACGAAGCACCTACTATAGTTGTCGTTCACTTCGTCCGTCTGTCCGCGTAAAACAGAGCAAAAACTACCCAACCGAATTACTTGAAATTTTAACTATATAATTATTGCCTAAGTTTGTCGAGTCATTTCAAATTTTATGAAAATTGGATGCATAATTCAATTACACGGTCAATCAAAAGCATTGCTATACATTAGGGCAAATGGAAAAAAAATGTTTCAAGTGCATTTTAACGGTTTTGCATCCCTTGGAACTTAATAAAATTTATATGCATCTATGAAGTTTATGCTATAATATACATTTAGTACAATCTGTGGTGCAAAGAATATTTCTTATTGATTTACAGGACCACGAAAAGTATTCCATTACATAACGGTATAAGGAGAACATTGTTTGGAGGGCATTTTAATTGTATTAAACTATTGAACATTTTATGAATTTGATATGTGGTGCTGAGGATTACTACAAATTATTTCCTGTATAATAAAAAGCAGATAGTATTTTCAGGGATACACAAAAGTTTTCGACTACTATAGTGTATCCGAAATACTGTATACTATTACATCAAGATAAGAATATTTTTAGTTGCATTCGTAATTATGTAATACGGAGCACCTATAGTCGTCTGCCTTTTTGCATATAACAGAGCAGAAACTACTCAACCAAATCGTCTGAGATTTAAAATATATAATGAATGCATAATTTCGTCGCGTCATTTCAAATTTTCTGAAAATGGGATGCATAGTTTAATTACAGGCGCAATCAAAAGTATTCTTTAACATTACGGTCAATAAACTCAAGGAAAAAATAGTTTCAAGTACATTTTAATGATGTTATACTCTTTCGAATATAATAGAAGTAACAGGATGAAGTACATTCTAAAATGTACATTCTGTTTATTTTGTGATGCAAAGAATATTTTTTATTAATTTAAAGGGCCACACAAAATTATTCCACTGCATAATGGTGTACGGAGAAACATTGTTTGGGATTTGTTTTAATAATATTAAACTATTTCACATTTTATGAAATTCTTATACATTGCTGAAGTTTAAAGCAAGTACTTCCTGTATAGTAGAAAGTATTTACAGGAACACACAGATCTTTATCACTATATTGTAACAGAAGTACTGTATGTTATTACATCAAGATCTGAATATTTTTAAAACTTCGTTATAGTAAAAATGCACCTCATTTGCTACACTTCACGTATAATTTCCAATTTTTTTCCTGAAAATTGTAAAAAGCAGATTATACAGAGTATGAAGGTCATAATGGAAATGTTTTCATGTGATATGTTATTTCATCGATAAAGCAGCCGTTCTGTAATAAAATATTGAGCATTTTGACGTATTCTCAAAGTATTTAAACGAGTATTCATACGTTGCCATGTATGAATACTCGTTTAAACTCGGCTAACTCGGCTAACTCGTTTAACTCGGCTTGACTTGTATGCAAATAAATACGAGTGATATGTCGGACAATATCAATACCTTAAAAGATCTGTAGTTATTACCATATTACAATACTGTCCTTCAAAAAACAACTTTTTTTAGTATAAGAGCTTATCATTATTTGCTGCATTACATTTCGTAATACAAGTAAACATTTTCGATACTGGGTGCAATTGTTATCTTATCCACAGGTGTTATAACTGGAGCATTTTTTTCTTTTTTCATTCAGTTTTGTTCATTGAGTTCGTCTATAAATCTATAGATAGGAGATAAGTAATTTTAAATTTCTTTAAAATGTGGTACATGTAAAACAATTTTTAATTTATCTCATATATGTTACACTTTAAATTTTAAATGTTTCAGATAAAACGAAATAATTAGAAATTCATGTCTAATAAAGATTTTTTTTTTTTTGAGAACGCATTCGTTTCTAATCAGGATTTCATTTGAAAGTGTATATTTAATCTAGATAAAGGAGCCTTTTTTTACAGGTACCTTTATTACAGCTCTTTAACAAGTGCGAAATCAACACTCATTATCATTTTTTACGCACTTTTCAACGCAGTTAAAATATTTTTCTATAAATTCGATTACTCTGTAAGCCCCACCACTGATTGAGAAATTTTGCTCAGAAATATGATCGACCGGTGATGCTGCGTTCCAACCCAATAGCACTCGTCGCCCAAAACGTTCGGAGTTTTCGCGATTATCTTCAAACCATTTGTGAATTCGATTAAGATCCCTTAGAAAGATGTTCTTGAAACCGCTTAAATACTGATTGTAACATCCACAAAAAACATAATGGAATGGGTGCAACATCTTATGTACTTGACGTATTTTAACTTTTTACAGGATCGCGCAAAAGAAGTCTGATGCAGGACCATCCATGAGAAAAACTTGCATGAATTCGTTTTCAGTTGTATGGCGCATTTTAAAGTTTGACTAAACTTTAATATCTATCGTTAGGTGCGTATAAATCCTGTTGTTCGTTTACAGGGATGGGGAAAAGAATTCAAATGAAGACGATGGGTAAAAATGGGTAAATATGCATTTTCAATCATCCTTTTCAGCTGAATTCTTTTTTATACTACTATGGGGCATGAGTACAACATAAATAAATTAATATACTGGTCGCCCCAGAAAGATATGAATACATTGCCGTCTATGCACAAAAATGAATAGTGAAGCGTTTTCAGTTATATTACAGGTTTACCAGAAGAATTAATAATTGTATTATATGTAAAAACTAAATTTGAGCTGTGAAAATGCAAATTTTTCAAGATCCTGGACTAAAGTGCACAGGTCCTGTTTTTTATTTTACAGTGAATCCTAATGTGCCACACAGCTTATTCCCAGCCAAGTCGTCTGACTGACGGGGAACCTTCGATGTTCAGTTTCCAAGAAAGTCTGGAACACATTTTATTGACACCGAAAGGATATAAGATTAAATGATGCTTGATCCAACTCACAGAAAAAATCTTGAGTATTCGCTTCTCATTTAACTATAATTTTTATTTTATTTTTTGGCAGCTTGTTATGATTTTTTCTATTTGTTGGCTTCTTAAAATCTGATTGACGTATACGTTGAAATAACTGATGAGGGATTTAGAAAGAATCCAAAACGTTTTATGAAATTGTTTTAATTCTTTTATGTTTTCAATTTAGTAATATGTATTGTCCGTGAATTTAGTGAATTTTAATTAGAATAATAATTCTTTGCTTAAATCTCTTTGCACCGTTTCCGATTCTTTTATTTTAAACATATATTTCACTCTTTAAATTTAAAATAAATATTACGTTCCTGAAAGAATCAGGTGTAATAAAACGCAAAAACTATTAGAATGTTGTAATATCAGTTAAATCTTGTTAGAATGTAATATTTTCTTAACATTTCCAAAAACTCTTCCCCAGCCTATTGATGTATGAATATGAATTGATTAGAAGGCATTGTTTCAGACAATGAACTATTTCTTAAACTCTAATTAATCTATTTGAATAGGTAGTGTTAATGTTATTAACGTAAAAGTATTTATTTTATTTATTTATTTGTTTATTTATTTTTGTACTACATGGTTATCCCGTCGACCAATTTCGCCAAATAACACAAACCACCGAATTATTAGCAAAATTGACAAAATTTTTTAAAATAACGAAAGAACAATTATTTTAGTAGAACATTTATAGAGATACAAATTAAAAGTCAAATTAAAAATCACTTGATGACGTAACAAACACGTATATCATGTTTAATGTGAAGTGAATGTAGCATTTGCGATTATCATTATTGGCATTGAATCTTAGAATTTGGCGACTTAAATTTGGTCAACGGGATAATCAAGTAGTACCTTTTTTTCCTAAAAATTGAATGAAGAATCTGATCCGAAAGGGTTAAAACATTTAAAATTTCTATTTACATATTGCTTTCAGTGGTTAGAAGGGCTCCTAATTCTTTTGAGTTTAGCCCTCCCTCCCCCCTTGCAATTAGCCCTCTGAAAAATACTGAAAAACAAGGTAACGTGAAATCAACGTTCCAATTGATAAAGAATTACTATCATTTAACCTTTTTGCCTTTCACAAAACGCCCCTTGAATGTATCTATTATCTTCTCAGTTTTTGAGCACCGCTATCTGAACTTGCGATACTGAAGTGCAATTTTTCGAGCCGAATTTCTGATAAAATAAATTATTATCTTCATTTCAAGTATTAAAAGCTGTAAGTCATTCTTTTACTATCAGTTATTTTTAAATATTTTGTATTGCAGGTAACAATTTTTTATCCGTTACAGAGTTTTTGTAACCTTTTCAATTTAGTAGTACGTTGAAGTAATCTGGCAACACTTTGTTCCTTTCTAAAAATTAGCATCTCAAGTTAATTTTCGGCTGTTAAAAATAACGGTAAGTGTGATCTAAGTTAACCTATTATAAACTGAATTACAGATATAAATTAAATTTCTTTTTCATCCTTTAACCCTTTATGCACGGACGGTAATAAAGTACCATTTAAGAAAACTTTATATAAAACTTGTTTATTCTGTCTATTAATAAATATTTTTTATTCTTTCCACACAAAACACCCTTTTCGATCAAATTTAGATAGAATAGAGAAACAGTCGAAGTTAAATGTTTTCAAAAAATGGTGGTTTTATTATCCATTTTTATAGGTATATCTTTTCTTTAGTTAAATAAAATTATATAAACATATTCAACTGTAAAAGCGTTTCCATTTATTGAGAGCATCATGATGCATTTATACTTATTGTTTTTTTTTAACAATTGGGATATTTTCAAAAGAGCAAAATTTTGTTTAGTTAACCTGATTATTTTTGTAAATATTTTTCAAAAAAAATTATAACTACATATGTATTTAATGAGTTATAACGAAAAAAAGAAACATATCTAAATTCCACATTAGTATTATCTAAAAATTCCAGTATACCTTCAGATATTAAAGAAGATAATTATTAAAGTGGATCAAATTTGATAAATAATTCGGTAGATAAAGGGTTAAATGCTTTAGCGTAAAAATTTTACTCGAAAAAAAATAGGGAAAGAAAATTTCAATTTTTTATGGATTAAAATTTATTTATATTATTTTTCTATTAGGAAAAAAAAATTTAACGAATTATAACAATTTTATTTATTACGACAATTACTATATATTATATTCATTTAATGTTGTTTTATCAATTTAAATAATACTATGGATCTTCAAAAAGTATTCCATCGTTTCATACATTTGCAGATATTTTTTTAATTTACCTGTGAAAAAAATAGTAATGGAGACCCATTTTTATATTATTTGTTTTTATTTATAATTCAACGAATTTTTACGTCCCTGTTTTTAGGTCTGGAAAATAGTTGTTATTTATAAACATATTTTAAGATTGTTACCATTAAACTTATTTCTGCTTTTATTAAGCAATGGTTGTAGTCCAGTTTTTTATTCATTTCAGAATTACTGTGACCTATTTTATTTTTGCGACATAAGAATATTTTTTCAGCATTTTGGGTTATTTTCTGAACAGTATCATCTTATTTATGGTTTCAGAGTATTACAGAAAACGGTAAATGAGATCTGAGTTAATCTATAATAAATTGAATTACAGGTATGAATTAAATTATTGTTTTATACTTTAAATGCTTTAGCTTAAAGGTTTTTCGCAATAAAATAGGAAAAAAAAGCTTTTTTTTTTTTTTTTTTTTGCTTCTTATGATTTATTTATATTGTTAACTATTTGGAAAAAAACAGTTGTTGTTTTCGGTAGAGAACTGGGAATATCTAAAGTATATCATGCATATCTGAATCTTTTTACTGGTTGAATTTAGCAATAAAGTTGGTTTATTTTATTCATTTCCTGATTGGTCCAAGTTTAATGTCCTTAAATGGAATGCTTCTGTTTTTTATTTTATTCATTTTCTAATTGGTTCAAGTTAATGTCCAAAAACGGAATACTTCTGTTGCCACGATGACTAAAGCAGTAATATAATAATAATAATTTAAGAACAAATTGTGATAGAGATTTCAAACAAATTTCATTGAAAAGTGCATTTTTCTCTTTATGCAACGGTGTAAAAATTAAAAATGTGCGATGTTAAGAATTTGAAAAATTTGCGTTCTAAAAACTGTCAAGCTGAAATTTCACTTAAAATTTGTTTGTGACGGGCCTAGGAATATTAATATTTAATCCATGTCCTTGTTTAACCTCCTCAGTCCTGAGACTAATTTTACGTGGCACCACAAAAAACAGTATAAATGTTTTATGAAACATCTCCAAACATGTATTAGGTTGTATATCGATGCTTCTAACATGCACACATCTATTAAAAAAGTCTAAATGTAATTTTAGCAATTCTAACAGAAATTAAATTAATTTAAAGGGTGATTTTTAGTGTCGCCTCCAGGCGACATCAGGACTGAAGAGGATAATAGGAGGCGTTCAGGATTCAATCTGATTAACTCCATCCAATAAAAATGCACATTTTAAACAGTTAAAGTTGTCTATCTTTAATATTTTGTTGTTTTTATCATTGGTCTAGGAATATTAATGTTTTATGCACGGCGTACGTAATATATGACTCGTTATGATCATCCTAAAATTGACGTTTATTATTATTATTAATTTAAATATAGAATTTATTTATAAGTCTTTAAAATTTGAGACTTTGAAAATATCCTTTTCCAAATAGAGAAAAAGGTGTTATTTTTAAGACTTTAACTTATTTCTGCTTTTCCCCCCTAAACAATGGCTGCAGTCCATAAATTATATACAATATATTGTGATTTTTTTTTTCATTCAAAGAATTTTATGTAGCAAATAGTTTTATACTAACGAAAATAACTTTGAAGAAATTTCTAGGCAATGTCACAGTAATTTAACGTTCAAAAAGCATGTGAATGAAGTCTTTAAGGATTAATTAATAAAAATTATTTTGCTTATTCCCTTATACATTTTTTTCAATTTGATTTTTTATTTTTTGTCCTTTATGATTATGTTCTTTCATTATTATAATTATATTCCAATGAGAAATAACTGTAGTGAGAAAACACATGCTCGTACTTATTTTCAAATAATAATATTGCTAAAAATTTAAAAAGATATTTACATTTCAAGTGAAAACTGTATTTGAACGCGAATTTAAAGACTTAAAGAAAAATCTGGTGAAACTAAGACATATTAAAAACGATACATTAAAAAAAAATTATTTAAAATGTTGTTATGAAATTCTGGGTGAAAGCGGCGTTGTTTAATTAGCCATTTTATGCTAGCGGATTTTCAAATGTTTGGTTTGTTTTATTTAATCAATCACGAAAACAACCGTTAGCTGTCGCGACAGCTTTATATTCTCCCTTAAAATCCTCGAGTCAAAAGAAAATGAATGGAACCCTGATTAAAGAAAATTACTATTGGTAGTTTAGTTATAATTCAATATTTCGTTATTATTATTCTTATTTTAAAGCAAAGCGTACATGCGTGTTTAGAACCTGCGGTGTCTGAACGGGAAGTGAAAAGCTCAGATCGAGGAGGATAGGGGGGAACAGGGCTCCCTAATATGCACTTATATATATAATTATCAATCTCATTTTTACTTTTTTAGTTATTTGGTACCTAATAATAAGAAATTTTATTTGAAGCTGCACATTTATCATCTCACAAGATTCCTTAAAATATAAAACAATAATTATACATCAATAAAAATTATTGTGATACTATATGAATTCGTTTTTAATTTGCCTATTTTTAGCTTCGAAATCTTTTAATTTTACTTTTTTATGCTTTTTTTATTTGTTTATTTTCTGAATTGACTCTTTTTTATGCAATTTATTTCTACTGTAACAAATATTTTTCATATTGAAGAATAACAAAAAAGGTGTAGTACACAGAATGTTTTGAAATTATGAAATGATATCAATATACAATATTGTAAAATATTTGTAAATAATAGCAAAAAAAGAAAAAGTGTAGTTACAGTCAGCAGCTTCATACATTCACTGTTACGATGTTTTATTGCCACAAGAGCATGTAAAATTTTTTATTAATGATATATATATATGAATTATCTTGAATGTGTAACAATTTTACAAAAAAAATATATATTTTTTAATCACACATATATTTTTAATTTCTTTTTTTATTGTTTGTATGACTAACTTTAGAATGGAAAACTTTTAATATTTTCATAAAGCAAATTTTGTTAAAAAAATATTTGATTATTTAAAAACTGCAAATAATTTAATATATTCCTCAACATTATATTTCAACGTTATATCTCATAATTTCCTTTTATTTGAATTTTGTTAAAGTAATAAATTGACAAAAGGAGAAGGTAATTTTAATAGTTAGTTAATTCTAAAAACAATATATTATTAAGTTTGCGTTGTTATTTGTATTGAAAGTTATGGTAAATGGATGATTTACCATGGTAAACAGCACTGGACTATTGGTTACATTTGTTAATTGGTTACATTTAGTTTTGTAAGTAAAAATACACTACATGGCCAAAGATGACCGTCCACATGCAATTTTAGGCTTTTTGTTAAAGATCTGAAAAAATACATGGGGAATTATCCTAAAATTCTAAGTGCGTAAACATAATAGTACAAGTCAATAGTGCATTTCCGTGAAGATTTTTCCCGAAACTCCATAGAGGGCCGTCAACAAATTTAAAAAGAATAAATATCTTTTGGATAGCCCTGTCAAAACTTATGTAGCAATGGCGCTCAAACTGTACATTATGATTAAGTGGCTTATTGTAATAAAATGTGTCCATTTTTATGCCGATAACATGTATACTCGTAGAGAAATTGAGGTTTTTATAAAAACAGTCTCAAAATTTCCAAGATTTTGCTTATAATTTGCAGAGTTCTCAATACAAAATAATGTTCTTTTCTGAAAATGTGACAAATAATATTGCACGCAATACCCTGCTATCAAAATTAAAAAATAATAAAAATTGTATGAAAAATGAGTAGGTTTACTAAATAATTTTTCACTGCGCATGCGTCAACGATATAAAAATTGTATTTGCATATTATGTTATCCATAATGTATAGAGCAACTTTTGTGAAAGTCTCAAAATCATAGCTTCAAAATTCTGAAAGTGATCGCTTATATAATAAGCACAAAATCCGTTGTTCCCAAAATGAAGCAAAAAAATGAGGGGTTTTATCCAAATGTACGTCCCATAATGTGTATTCTATATTGACACTAATCAATGAATATATGGATACAACCATAGATTATAAAACACTTTCCAACACATTCAGAATATTATAATAAAACTTCACTGCTTAATAAATTGAAAAATGATTTATAAATAAACAATCTGTAAAATGGTCGAATGTATGAAAACAAAATCTCTAAAATTACTAACAATAGTTAGAACAAAATACGGATTTTTTGTGCATTCCTCTATGTGATCTTTAGATTTCTCTTATTTTAAGTAATTTGTTAAAATTTAGTTTAAGTAAGAAGCCATAGCACAGTTAAAATTACAGTAGAACCCCGCTAATTCGAACCCCGTTAATCCGATAATTCGGATCGGTTTGGTCAATTTTTTTTTTCAAGTTTCAGGAGCGATTTAGCTAATTTCCATAATATTAACTTGTTTCATCGTCGAAATCTGAATTTAAAAAAAAACTTTTTTCTGAAATCTTTTCGGAATAATAACTTAAACTTTCTTATTTAAACTCTTATTTAAATTACACCCAACAAACTACTTATGTTCAAGCAGATGTGTGACCGTAGGGCTCTCAAAAGGTATGGAAAACTGGCACAGCAAAAAATTACAAAATTTATATTACAAAGTAAACATTTTTAATGTCTGTAAATAATCAATAAGTTAAAAATAAATGTGATTTTATGTAAGTATGTTTTATTTTATTTCATTTTTTTTTTCTAATTCTCCGGATAATCCGGATTGGGTTTGGTCCCAATTAATCCGAATTATCGGGGTTTTACTGTACTTCAAATGTTTTGAGCAGCCCTGTATATGATCTATAAAATTTATACAGACTAATTATTTTTTTAAATTGATAAAACGCACCTTAATCAATGTACATTATAAAATAGGAACTTGCCTCATATGTTTTGTGCAACTTTGTATTCGATCTCTAGAATTTATACATACTATGTAATAATTATTTTAAACGTTAAATTTAAAAACGCGTATCACAACGAAAAACACACTTTCAGCAATTGTTGTTAAATAGTATTGTATCCGAATTATTTTGCATGTGCTTGCACATGATCAATGAAATCTATGCAGGCTCTATGCTGCAGTAAACATTTTTTAGTGTGCATTAGATACGTATGTAAATATCAAAATGTTTGAAATAGTGTAACGTGAATAAAATACACGTTAAATGATTTTCCACCGTAGGCAATATTATAATTGAATTCCCTTGAATGTCCCTGTAAAGGAACTACATATTCTACATGCTTCGTTTTCAATAGCGAAAATGCCATAGTAAGTCTAGATAACGTAAGTCAATTTCACGACAAATCGAATCTATTCAAGCAGTTGAAGCACGAACAGACACATACACATATCGAACTCATCAAATTTTTCAACTATGTTTGAAAATGTTAATTAGCTTGGAAATTTTTCTTGCCATGAACAGAACAGAAAGATTTGTGATAGGGGAGAGGGGGGGAGGGAGGTTATAATTTGATTTGTAAACATATTGGGAAAAACCTAGAAGTTGTGCCTTTCTTATGTATATGTTTTTATATGTATGTTAAATATTTTACATAAATAATATTTTATAAGAACTATAAGAAAGTATTTAGCCATCCAAAGTGCAGTTTGGAATAATATTAATATTTCAGCAAAAATATTTTCTTCTTATCTTTGGTTTTCGTAGTTTAGAAGACCTTCGAATTATCTGGCTCTATTGCGTTTCTAGCCCTCCCCTCTCCCGTCTCCAGTTATATTGCTATATAATAGAAAAAACAAGATAGCATGGAACAAATGCCTGTAAAGATCGATAGATTTTATTTAACCCTTCTGCCCTTCACAGACCCTTCACTGCCCCTTCTATGTAAATCTTATCTTTCTATTTTTTCTGTGAAACTTGAAATTTAGGTGCGCAAATTTCCGACGCGGATACTCCATACGATAAATCCTTATCTTCGTTTTAAAGATTACAATTGAAAGACCTTTCAGTACAATTTATTGATAAGTTTCTCTTTTTAAAGAACACATAAGTAATTTTTACAGGGTTCGGAATTTCATCAAATTTGAATTATGTGATGTATCATTATTTGGTAAAATTTTAATTCTTCTTTTTATACTAGCATCTTGCATTTTATTTCAGGTTAATCCAGATAAGATTATTTGCCAACACTGCAAACATATCACAGCTCTAATTCCAGGTAAAAATACTTTTTTCAACTTCCTTTTTCCTATTTTTTAGTTCAAAGATAGTAATCATTAGAATTCAAAATGGTGCATAGTCAAAAAATTTCTATATATCGAATTAACATATTGTTAGAAAAATAAATTCGATACATAGAAATTTCGATAGACAGAAGTGATCTCACTTTTATCATAATTACTCCTAAAACATTAAAATGCATGCTAGTTTTTGTAAACGAAACTCTGTTTTTAATTTATATTCAAATCACATTAAATGAAAGTTATTGTTTAGGAAATGCATTAACATGAATAGTAAATGAATAATTATATGCATCAAAATTAACTAATTTTTTTTTTCAACTTGAATGTTTAGTAATATTTGGTAAAATTTTCTTTTTATTTTTTATACTATCGTCTTACATTATACTTTGTGGCAATCCAGTTAACTTTATATTTTAACATAGTAGATATCACAGTTTAAAAACCAAATACAAATTATATTAATTTTTTCAACGCTTTTTCCTTTTTCTATTGTTTTAGTTCCACGATATAAATTATTAAAAGGAAAAAAGTATTCTTTATTCATGCTGCTTAAGATTATTTTAGAAATTTTTACGCACGGTGTTTATTATTTACTTATATGAATATTTATTAAATCAGGAATATCAAAGTTTGTTGAATCACATCAAGTATATTTCTTCTTAATATTGTTGTACCTTATAATCTTTCAGTAATGTTTATCATTTTAATTACCTCGGCAGATCTTTAAAGCTTCTCAAATTGACAAAAACCCTTTAGTTGTGCTCCTTTAAAATAACAAATAACGACAGTTTTAATGACCTGTACATTACTCCTTTTATCACTGTTATTTATTACTGTATAAAGTGGCATTATTTTTTCTTTTGCATGTTCCAACAAAATTTAAAAATGCTTATGACTCGGTTTGTCTGTCCGCACTCTAACTCTCGTAAAGAAACTCGGATTGCCCTAAAATCTTTAGCTATTAATGACGTTTACACAAGCACGAACCGTATTTCAAAAGAAGTTACAAGCATGTTTAATTTATTTACAGGGACAATCCAAAGTTTGCCGTTATATGGCGGCTAATGGGAAAAAAAGTTTCAAATGAATTTTAAAGATGGCAATCCTTTCTAACATAATAAAATTGATATGCATTTACGAAGTGAACTGAAATGTGCATTCTTTATAATTGGCGATGCAATGAGTAGTTATTATTTATTTACGCAGACACAAAAGATAATTTTATTACATAATGATATATGAGGGAATTGACTGCGGTGTATTTTAATTATGTTGAACTATTTCATTAGTAAAAAAAATGATATACGTCGCTAAACATTACTATAAGTTATTTCATGCACATTACGAAGTGCAAAACATTTACAAAAAAACTAAAAGAGTTCTTATAGTATATTCTGTCCGAAATGTCGTATATTAGTGACGATGATGGCAAAATATGCATTTTTTCATTATCATATGCATTTATAAGTTTCACTATATTTATGCATATTAGTGTATATAAATAGTGCGTAGTAATATTTTAGTTAACATACAGGGCTACACTGAAAAATGTGTAAATGTTATAAGCATAAATTAATTAAAAATGCTATTTTAATGAGTTACACTTTTATGCTGAACTGCTTTATTTTACTACGAAATGTTTATTAGACATAGCCAGGGCCGTAACTATAAACTTGGGGGCCCCGGGGCAAAACCTCCGGGAGGGGCCCCCCAGGTAGGGCAAATTGAAACTTTGCCCCGGGCATAGTTTATTTTCTCGCACACTGCTGTTTAAATGTACATAGTATGATAAGCCCAAAAATGACTAAAAAATGTAGGAGAGGGCAACTCTACTCGGCAGGCACTTGGCGGCGACGCCATTTTTGCCGATCCCACTGAAGTTAGCATAGGAAAGAAAATACGGACTTCTGATTGGTTGAATACTTTAAAGAGCATTTTATTTAAGTTCATTTTTGAGTATATATAACTTAATCATGCGTTTCTGTTTAAAAACCTTTTGAAAGATGGATTGTGATAAGTTTTTTTCGATTTTATGACCTATCCGGCATTGCCCGGGACCCGTTATGATAACCTTAAGCAAACAATTAGCACTTCAGTTCTACAATTAGTCAAAATTAAGCATAGGATATGAATTATTCGTTAAGTAATATTTTAAAGAAATGCATAAAAAAAATGAATAAATGCTTTAAAAAAGGCCTTTGGACCTCAATAAAAACATCAGGGTGTAGGTCCTGAAATAAGAGTCCAGATCTCAACTTTAAATTTATGCATTGAGAAGGTTTGATATTAAGTGGGTGAAATATGCATGGAGAACAAAAATTTCAAGGTGCCTGAGCCGAGATCATACGGAGTCTCAGGCTTTTAAATGGAATGTAAGAACATGGGAATAACTAAGTGAAAAAATAGTTCCAAAAATGAAGATTGGATTAAGAGAGGGCAGTTTAATAGCATTTTATGGTACAAAATCTTCAAGGGGCCAGGAACTTATTTCGCATGTAGTTGGATATAAAATATTTTTTGCAGTTATTAAAGTAATGGGAGGATGCTAAAGCAATGTGAAAGAAAATTGCAAGCAATCCGGATCATTTTTAAAGAAATTGCACCAACGGCCCCAAGAACACGATTAATATTCAAAATTGGTGGTAGCTAGACTATGACGGTTTCTTAGTAGTTGGGTGGATTTAAGAAGTTGTTTAATAAAAACGAATTAATTGAACCATTTTAAAGGGATTTATAATAAGGGCCCAAAAAGGACAACTGACAGTTAAAAAGAGGGCCCTAAGCCTAACAGGAAAACATGTTAAAATATCTTAGTATACTTAGCTCTTTAGATCTACAATTAGTCAAAATTAATCATAGGGTATGAATTATTCATTTTAATAATATTTTATCGAAATGCACAAATTGATTCGGAAAATGTTTAAAAAAAGGGTCCAAGCCGCGGATGAAAATATGAGAATATTGTTCCTGAAAGAAGAGTCCAAGACTCAAATTAAAAAATTTTGCACTGAGAAGGGGAGAAATTTAAAGAGTGAACTATGTTTGCCTCACAAAATGTTCAGGGGCCCTAGACCGAGTCCTATGATTCCATAGGAGGCCAAAGTGTCTTATATGGAATGTCAAAACATTAAAATATCTAAATGAATAAAGAATCCTAAAAACGAAGATCGGATTAAAAGGAAACAATTCATTAGCAATTTATTATTACAAAAACTTCAACGGGCCCCAAGGGGCCAGGAATTTAGTTTGCATGTAGTTGGGTATAAAGATATTTTTTGTAGTTATTAAAATGATGGAAAGACGCTATAACTATGTTAAATAAAATTGAAAGCAATTTGGTTCATGTTTAAAGAAGTTGTACCAAGGGCCTCAAGAAAGCAATTGACAAACAAAATTAATGGTAGCTGAAGTCTGAGAAATTCTTTTGTCGTTCATGTAATATGTAGAGGACATAAAAAGTTGTTAGAAAAAAAAAAGCTAGTGAATTGGACCATTTTTAAGGGAGCTATAATATGGGGCCCCGTAGGGACCAACTGTCAGTTAAAACCAGGGCCCTAATATGAAACCATGTTAAAATATTTTAGTACATAGCGCTTTAGATCTTTAATTAGTAAAAATTAAGCATGTAGTAGGAACTATTCTTTGTAATATGATATAATTTTTTAAAAGCACCAATTGATTGGACAAATGTTTAAAAAGAGACCCTAGGGTCCGAATAAAAACATCGGGTTTTCTGGATTGGTCCTGAAAGAAGAGTCCCAGGCAACTTTAAAATTTTGTACTAAGAAGATCAGAAATATAGGAAGCGAAGTATGTTTATTTCACAAAATGTTGAGGGGCCCTGGGCTGGACCCTATGATTCCATAGGGGAACACAGTGTCTTGTATAGAATGTCAAAACATTAAAATATCTAAATGAATAAAGAATCCTAAAAATGAAGATCAGATTAAAAGGAAGCAATTTATTGACAATTTATTATTACAAAAACTTCAAGGGGGCCTGTACTGGGCCCCAAAGGGCCAGGAAATCATTTCGCATGTAGTTGGGTATAAAAATATTTGTGTAGTTATTAAAATAATGGGAAGACGCTAATACTAAGTTGAATAAAATTGAAAGCAATTTGGATCATTTTTAAAGAAGCTGCACCAAGGGCTCCAAGAAAGCGATTAATATACATAAATAGTGGTAGCTGAAGTCTAAAAAATTTTTTGTTGTTCATGTCGTAGTTGGAGGACCTAAAAAGTTGTTAAAAAAAGCTAGTGAATCCGATCATTTTTAAGGGAGCTATGATAGAGGGTCCCATAGGGGCCAACTGACAAATACGATCAGGGCCCTAACATAAAAACATGTTAAAATGTTTTAGTAGATAGCGCTTTAGACCTTTAATTAGTCAAAATTAAGCATTGAGTATGAATTATTTGCAAGAATAATATTTTTTAAAAATGCACCAATTGTTTGGGTAAGCGTTAAAAAAAGGGCCCCGGGGCCCGAACAAAAATATCAGGGTGTTGGTCCTGACATAACAGTCCAAGATTCAGATTTATAAATTTGCACTAAGAAGATGAGAAATTTAGGGAGTGAAAAATGTTTAGCACACAAAAAGATCAAGGGGCCCTGGGTCGGCCCTATAATTATCTAGGGGGCCCCAGTGTCTTATATGGAATGTAAAAATTTGAAAATATCTAAATGGACCAGGTATCCCAGAAATGAAGATCGAAATTAATGGAAGCAATTTATTAACAATTTACTATCACAAAGACTAAAAGTGGCCCTAAAACGGGCCCCATGAGTCCAGGGTCATAACTGAAAAGTAAAAAGGAGAAAATATCTAAAAGGAGAAAGGTGCCTCAAAACGGAAAAGATTAGATAAAAAGGAGTCAAGCTATTAACAATTTGGCGCATAAAAATTGTAAGAGGCCCAGGGCCATGGCCCTCAAAATATTAAAAATCTGAGCCTCAGGTGCATCAGGACCTGTCTTGGACTATCTTCACCTAAAATTTCAGACTTCTACGTGCGGTTGATTTTGCTAACCATCGCAGTCACACACTCACACACACATACGCAGACATACACAAACAGAGAGTTTTGTTAACTTAGTATAGATAAGAAGAAAGATTTTCTAGAATTTTTTAGATGTTTTTTATATTATTCAATCGATTAGAAGTCCATATTTTCTTCATTATACTAGCTTCGGTAGGGTCAGCAAACATGCTGTCGCGACATCACACATTCGACTCGACATTTTGCTGTCTGCTGTAGAACTCCTTTTGCATGCGAAGCGTAAGGAGTGTATTGACGGATACGCAAAAACATCTATTCTAGCATTTTGATTCTTTTTTTTTATTACTAACTTTTAGGTATGTGCTGGGCCTTTTATAGGTACTTTCACTAGAAACTAAAATCAATAGTTTTTTTAACCATCAGTTTGGGGCCCCTCAGGCTTGGGGGCCCCGGGGCAGTGCCCCGGCTGCCCCGGCGGTAGTTACGGCCCTGGACATAGCTAAAATGATATATTGAGTCACGCACAGATATGGATGCATGGCCGTTTATGGATGATAATTTCTGGAAATGTGATGTCAATACTCTTAAGAGTGTTTTAGTTTTAATTAAATTTTAGCTAAATAGAATATGTTAATAAAACTATAGGTATACTACAGGGCTGAAGAAACATATTCAAGTATGTTTCTACTTATTAGTTTAAACTGGTGAAACAGAAATATCGACCTGCTATGACCTTGCTAAACTATATTTTTCCATTATATAATATATGTATCAACATACAGATCAAGTACAAGATTTTCAAAAATATCGGAATACATATTTGGTAGTTTATCCCTGTTTTTTAAAATGTTTAGCTAGTTTTCTTGTTTACCTTACTTCCCAAAATAACTAAATTTTGTTAAAGGTTTGAGGAAATGTTGAAAAGTGTTTCATAATCTATGCGTAAAAGATAATATTTCTTGTTTTTTTAAATGATTTTTATGTTTTGCATTTTGGGCTGAAAAACAAATGTTATTTTGTGACATTACTTTCATTTTTTTCCTGTAAAGGAATAACTTCGGAAGACTTATTTTAAAAAAATGTGCAATATTGTTAGTGTTTATAGTTTAAAGATTATGTAGAGACAAAATGCAGTACAATCATACGAAATCTCGACAAAACTTCTTAACAATAATTAGTTAATATCCAGGAAAAATTTCAATAATTGATTACCACATTAACTAGTGAACGATATTTTAGTCAATTTTTAACAGTTTTCACAAAGTTGAAAGTGTTTGCGAATTCGGCTTGTCTAGCCATCTGTTCGTTTGTAACTCGCATAAGTATACTCGAATCACCATGTAATTTATATATGTTGTTGAGATTTACCGTGGCATCTTCAGTGTTGCAGACGAAATGTGTAGCATTAAAATTTCGTGTACAGGAGCACTCAAAAGAAAACCGTTGTGTTATGGTCAATGGATTAAAAGTGTCTGCAATGTATGTGAATAATATCGCATTATTTCAAGTGCATTAAAATTGATGTGCATGTTAGAAGTTTCTGCAAAATGCTTACTATAGAATATGTCGTTTTTAACATCTATCGTTCGTTTACAATGGTGTATTTGTGCAAAAATTGCTGGAAAAAATGTAATTGTTTTCATTTAATAAATTTCACCAGAACTATCTAATTATTTGCGTAAAAGTTGATATCCGCTTTTTAAGTAGAAAAATTAACTGAATTATAACTTACTGTATTTCATTTGAATATCATTAAAGTAGCAAATTAATAAGGGAAATGTCGAATTTACACGAGAAAATTCTAAGAGTTAAACTTTAAAGATGATATAAATATTGCATGGCAACTTTTATTGTAAGTTGTGTGAAATAATATTCCGTAAGCAGTATTTAGACTATTTAATTAGTTTATATTTTACTTTATTAATTAAAGAATCCAAAATAGAAATAAATGCATCAAAAGTTAATCTTAAATTAAAAAAAAAATCTTAACGAACTCCAAAATCAATTACTTATTTAAAGATACTGATAACAGTTTACAATTCCAGTTTTTAAAACTGAGCAAGTTCTGGTACAATAATTATTTCAACGCATTTTAAAGAACGTAAAGTCATCTAAAATACTTTTTTAATGGTTCATCTATGAAATTTTTAAATTTTATTTTGCAAAACTACTTTGAACTTTAGTTCAACACAAAACTTACAATGAATTTCAATTAACTACTTTCTGGGATGTGTTTTTAGCCTCTCATATGCTATTTTTTTAGCGCACAATTAAAGTGACTTCTCTAATAAATAATTACGTTATAGATGCCACCCATAAAATGAAACAAATGCAGATCATTGTATGGTTAAATAAAGATAATCTCTTCTCCAATTTTTTTTAATTTTTGAGCTTCGTGCATTTTTACTTTCTTCTATCTTTTCAAGAAGAAAGTATTGGATTCATGAAAATTTTCGACTTCCGGTTTTCGACGGATTTATACGTTTTAGAAGGTCCTAAACACGTTTTGACTATTTTTAGAAAATGTCTGTCTGTGAGTCTGTCCGTCTGTCTGTATGTCTGTATGTGACAAAAAATTTGTGGGCGCTCTATTTCAAGAACTAATGCTCGAAATTTAATAAAATTTTATATTCAGTTAGACCCTGATATGAATTAGTGCCTGTTGGTTTTTGGTGAAAATTGGCTTGCAGGTGGCGCTGCTATACTACGTTTTTCATGATTTTCAAGATTGCTATATCTAGAGAACTAATGCACAGAATTTCACCAAACTTCTGATTCTGTGACCCCTTGATATACATAGACGCTGATTAAGTTTTGGTGTAAATTGGCCAGCAGGTGGCGCTGCTATGCCACGTTTTTCATGATTTTCATGATAGCTATATCTCAAGAACTAATGCACAGGATTTCACCAAACTTCAGATACCGCAATACCTTGAGATACATAGCCGCTGATAAGGTTTAGGTGTGAACTGCCCTATAGGTGGCGCTGCTATGCTACATTTTGCACGATTTTTGAGATTGTTATATCTCAAGAACTAATGCAGAGAACTTCATCAAATTTTAGTTTCTTCTACAATAGAATATATAACATAATTAGACGCTGGTTACATTTTGGTATTAACCTTGCAACAGGTGGTGCAGCTGTGCTGCATTTTGCATGATTTTTCCGATAGCTATATCTCAACAACCAACGCACAGAATTTCATCAAGCTTCAGATTTTGTTACAAAATGACATATAACATAATTACACGATGATTACGTTTTGTTATAAATCCTTCAACTGATGGTGCTGCTGTGCTATATTTTACACTGTTTTTATTAAACAAGCTATATCTCAAGAACTAATGCACAGAATTTCATCAAACTTCAGATTCTTTTACACCATAACATAATTAGACGCTTTTTTACGTTTTGGCATAAATTGTCCAAGATATGGTGTTGCTGTGCTACGTTTTGCAAATTTTTTGTTATGTTATACTATATTTCAAGAACTAATGGACGAAATTCCACCAAATTTCAGATTCTGTTAGGTCTTGACATAAATAGATGCTTATTAGGTTTTAGTATAAATTACCCAAAATGAGGCACTACTAAGCTCACTTTCTCAGAATGTAAATTAAATTTTGCGTTTTAGGCTTTTCGAATACCAGAATCTCATTAGGCTAGGTCAAATGTTCGAGGAAATTCGATAGTGGGTAACATTAGGGTCACCACGTTTTTTTTTTTTTTTTTTTTTTTTTTTTTTTTTTTTTTTTTTTTTTTTTAATATTAAAATGTACTTATGAGATAGACGAAAGTTTTGGGATTGACACATCCAACTAGTTTCTTTTTGCAAACGCTATCGATTTTTACTTTCTTCTATCTTTTCAAGAAGAAAGTATTGGATTCATGAAAATTTTCGACTTCCGGTTTTCGACGGATTTATACGTTTTAGAAGGTCCTGAACACATTTTGATTATTTTTAGAAAATGTCTGTCTGTGAGTCTGTCCGTCTGTCTGTCTGTCTGTATGTGAAAAAAAATTTGTGGACGCTCTATTTCAAGAACTAATGCTCGAAATTTAATAAAATTTTATATTCAGTTAGACCCTGATATGAATTAGTGCCTGTTGGTTTTTGGTGAAAATTGGCTTGCAGGTGGCGCTGCTATACTACGTTTTTCATGATTTTCAAGATTGCTATATCTAGAGAACTAATGCACAGAATTTCACCAAACTTCAGATTCTGTGACCCCTTGATATACATAGACGCTGATTAAGTTTTGGTGTAAATTGGCCAGCAGGTGTCGCTGCTATGCCACGTTTTTCATGATTTTCATGATAGCTATATCTCAAGAACTAATGCACAGAATTTCACCAAACTTCAGATACCGCAATACCTTGAGATACATAGCCGCTGATAAGGATTAGGTGTGAACTGCCCTATAGGTGGCGCTGCTATGCTACATTTTGCACGATTTTTTAGATTGCTATATCTCAAGAACTAATGCAGAGAACTTCATCAAATTTTAGTGTCTTTTACAATAGAATATATAACATAATTAGACGCTGATTACATTTTGGTATTAACCTTGCAACAGGTGGAGCAGCTGTGCTGCATTTTGCATGATTTTTCCGATAGCTATATCTCAACAACCAACGCACAGAATTTCATCAAACTTCAGATTTTGTTACAAAATGACATATAACATAATTACACGATGATTACGTTTTGTTATAAATCCTTCAACTGATGGTGCTGCTGTGCTATATTTACACTGTTTTTATTAAACAAGCTATACCTCAAGAACTAATGCACAGAATTTCATCAAACTTCAGATTCTTTTACACCACAACATAATTAGGCGCTTTTTTTGTTTTGGCATAAATTGTCCAAGATATGGTGTTGCTGTGCTACGTTTTGCAAATTTTTTGTTATAACTGTATCTCAAGAACTAATGGACGAAATTCCATCAAATTTCAGATTCTGTTAGGTCTTGACATCAATAGATGCTTATTAGGTTTTAGTATAAATACCCAACATGAGGCACTACTCAGCTCACTTTCTCAGAATATTAATTAAATTTTGCGTTTCAGAATTTTCGGATACCAAAATCTCATTAGGCTAGGTCAAATGTTCGAGGAAATTCGATAACGGGTAACTTTGGGGTCACCACGTTTTTTTTTTTTTTAATATTAAAATGTACTTATGAGATAGAAGAAAGTTTCGGGATTGACACATCCAACTAGTTTATTTTGGTTACGCATATTTTAAATAAGGACACTTTCATTTTCGGAGCCGGTTTCGAAAGTGACAGTTTTCTCATGAAAAAAAAATACCTGCATTCAAAATCTGAAAATTTAAAGAAAGTAGGTGTAGAAATCTATCACATTTATGCAATGTTAAAAAAAGAAACAATTAAAAAATTACAAAATGCAAACGTCAATCCTAATAAATTTCTTCCACAGGATTTCCATGAGCGAGCGAATCTTTTCAGATGACTGAATAAGCGACTGAAATCTAAATTTTACTAAAAATAAATAAATAAATAAAACATTTAAAATGCAAACGAAATATCGTTACCAATTTCTTAAATAGGATTAATACAAGCGAGTGAATCTTTCCAGGTGACTGACGTAACCCTTTAAATAAAACTGAATTTTTTTATGCGAGAAGTGCCCTCTATGGACGCCTCATGGCACTGTTGGTGCCGACTGAATTTCGTGTCCACCCCTCAACGCCCTGTTACGCACGAAATGGAGACATTCTGTTGACACCGTTTTTTTTTTCTCTTTTCAGGTGAACACTTTGCAGTGAAACATCTGGAAGAAAGAACGCCACTCTTCTCCCAAAAGAATCTAGTATTTATACAGACTGATCCCCGCCATGGCAGAGGTAGGAAGCATCTCTACCTACGAATGTGGAGGGTATCACGCCTTCGAGTGGAGAATCCAGGATTTCTTCACTCTTGATGAGAGAGACTGTGTATACTACCACAGTCCTGATTTCTCCTTCGGCGGGGAAGAATGGTACTTGGGGATCTCCCCGAATGGTGCCAGGTACCGTGACACTTCTGGACACGTGGATCTGTGGTTCTTTAAATTGTCTTCCGGTCCTTCCATCACACTGTCAGTGTCCCTTTCGCTGAAAACGGCGAAAGGGGAAAAGTACAGAGAAGAACATGTTACAAGAGCCTTTGATGTTGATGTCAACAGGTTTCATATTTTTAACCGATTCGTACCGAGAGCGGAACTCACCACGCTAAGATCCGACCTGTTGCCGGACGACGTCCTGACGGTCGTCTGCACCATGAAGGGTTCGACATCTGCCGGAAGTGAGAGTAAGTCTTTGTCAGCTGACCACAAACACTGCATAAAAAAATCTAAGTACATGTTTTTTTTTATTTTGTAAGTACTTGACTTCCAATATTTCCTGATAATAATTTTTTATTTATGAAACATTCGATGTTTCTGTGGTCAAACAAACTTTTATGATTATGATTCGGAAATGCTGGTGCGGAAATACTTAAACGTTAACAAAAATAAAGATCGCAGAATCCCTGTAACTTATCGCGATTTTAATAACTTTAAGAATTTTTAAGGTTTTAAGAATTTAAAATCCAATCTTTGTTTAAGGAAATTAATATAATAGCCGTCAGTTGTGTTAAGAAACTTTTATTCACTTCAATAAGAGACGAACAAAGTTAAGCATTTTCAATTCTCTGCAAAGACAAATCATAAAAAATTCATCTTTCGGTTATTATGGATTAAAAAAATTCGTACTACTAGGTTTTCCCTACCAAACAATTATCGCCAATCTATAAGATTAAATGCTAGTAATGGATGATCGTGAATGTCACATTCAGTGGCATTCACGTGTTTAAAATTTCATTAAGTGACTTTTATTTCGACTTTTTATTTGTATTTTTATTAATATTCTACTAATTATTTATTTTTTCGTTATTTAAAATATAAATTACGTCAATATGTATAATTTGGCTATTAGTTTGGCGATTTGTATAATTTATCGAAATTGGTTGACGGGATAACAGAGTAGTACCAAAAAATTCAATATTTAAAATTTCAAAATAAGTACTATTTTTGTGATTATTGTGCTATTCTCCATAAAAATATTTGCACATCTTATAAATAAAAATGCTACATTACATATGCAGTTTTTACTTGTGTAACATTTCTACTACCTATATTTCAGAAAAATAATTTTTGATTTATGAAATTGTAAAAGTCTCCCTGATCAAACAATGCCGTTATTGTTATTTGGTAATACTGGCAATCAACTAGTAATAAAAATAAAGACGGTCGAAATCCTGTTCCTATCACGGATTATAAGGATTTAGAAACGAGAAATCAAACTCTTTATGAGAAATCAATAAAAACTGAAATTCATTGAAACTGACAAAAGTTAACTTAAAAATTTATTGTTTTTCAACAGGGGTGCATGAACATTTGCATTATTAAACGGGTCAAAAATCTTAAAATTTTCTTAAAAAAACGTTGATTGCTTTAACACTTTATCTACATACGGTACTTATAAGTACCATTAAAATTACTTATTATAAAATTCTTTTAATAAGTCGATTAGTTGACATATTGTTTAGAATGAGTAACAGATTCATTGCTTTATTTTATTACAAAAGCATTATTGGTTACAAAAAACAAAAATATTTTAAAATGTTGATTTTTTGCCTTTGTGTCTGAAGGAGTGGGATGGGGGATTTTTCAATTCGGAAATATTTCTATATTTATGTTGTAAGACCATCATATTTGTACATATTATAATTCTATATAAATACTAAGAAAACAATTTAAAATAAAAGTTTGAATTTTGTTATAAATATTGGACAAAATCCCTGTAAATTGAAATCTAATTAATCCATCTAAATCCTTCAAAAACTTATTAAATGATTATGTAAATCTTTTAATTTAGTTTAAACAATTTATACAAAATGCTTTAGAATGTAAAATTTTCGTAATTCTGTAGATAAAGAATTAATAATTTTCTGTTTTACTTAATACTTAATATGACCTTTAAATCGTATTTCTATCTTAATTAGAAGAGGAGATATTTTATTATTTTTTTGGTTTGGTTTGATTTCAAAGTCTAGTTTTCAATCAAAGGTTATCATGAAATGAGTTCATGTTAAAATGTGTCTTTCTTCATGATGGGATTTTTCTAAATGTCTCAGATTTAAATTGTTGTAACCCAAGAATCGTTAAAGGTATATGCTTCAAACTTTGGCTTAAAAAATTCAAATTTGAAAATTGCTACTTTTTTATCGTTATTGTGTTACTCTCATTGAAAAATGATGCAAAACAAACACATCATTCTAGATATTGCATCTCGTGGATTTAATTTTAATCCATCTGCTACTAAAAAAAGGAAAAAGCAAGGGGGAAGGGTGTAAAAATAATACTCAAATACTTTTGTTTAATATGTACTCTTTAATGATTGTTTCAATATTCAATAAATGTTTATGTCAAATGCATTTCAAAACATAATTGCAACACAATAAAACCTCTATCTAGTTTACAAACAAAAAAATGAGCATATACTATTTATAAAAAATGAACATATTGCTTATAAAAAGTGCATATATATATGTTTAAAGTGTAAATCTTCAGGGAATATACCTTCAAAAATTTTGCTCAAAACTACTTTTTTCAATAAGGTTGACATATCTTAAGTTCTATTTAACCGATTTAATTCATATTTTGTACCAAATTTCAATGTATAACATTCTTTCACTCCTAATATCTTTATAACAAAACCATTTTTTACAGTTTTAAAAATATGAAAAAATCAAAAATGGTTTTTCTAAATAACCGCCACTTTTTTAAAGTCTATTTTCATTTAGATAGGGACTTTAACGATATTCTTACTAATTAAGGATCTTTTTAAAATATTGTTTAAATGACCAGAATGGTAGCAATCTTGCTAACCAACACTTCCCTTCTCTCCCTCCAACTTTACCCACCGATTTTCAAAGTATTAAATGTTTTGTAAAAAATGAATGGTAAATCTATGCATATTTGTTTTAATCTATCTGGACAAAGTACTTAAAATTTATGCCTCTAGACCAAAATATCCCCTTAGTATTGGCTTTGGAAGAGTTTGTTATTCGAGTTTCTGCTTTTTAATTTTGGTTATATTCTTCACATTCAAAATTTCTATCAAATCAAGCAATATTTTTTAATTTAGAGATCAATATTATGATTTGAGAAACCATTATATTTTGTGTTTGTTAGTTATATTTTCTATATTGAAAAACAAAATAAGCTTAAAAGATGCATTTCTTATTCAAGAAAAAAATCTTAAAAGATTGTTTTACAAGAATACTGTATAAGTTAGATTTTTTAATTTCCTGGAAGAATTTTTATTGGGTTACATTGGATTTTTCAGGAAGCAAATTCCCGAAGTTTCAAAATGCATTAATTTTAACACGCCAGCAAATTCGCTGAGATGAAATTTGTTCCAATTACATTATGAAACCAATCTACAAATGTAGGTGCGGGTCCTGACGGATTAATAGCCATTTCGATCTTATATAGGCTTCCAATATAAGAAATTTTAAAAAAGTTCATATACATCTTTATTTTATTTTTTTTTATTTATTTATTTATTTGTTATTCTGATCTTTACACTCATCATTTGATTTCTAAGAATTGTTTATGGGGTTGTCACTAAATGTTTCTTATTTAATTTTATTTTAAATGACTATTATTTTTTAATACAGCTGGAAATATTCCTGAACATGCCTATGTGGGAGCATCGAGTCAACATGTAGTAGCATCTACTCAACGTGTAGAAGCATATGCTCAGACTGAGGAAGTGTCTACTCAGACTGTGGAAGTGTCTACTCAGACTGTGGAAGTGTCTACTCAGACTGTGGAAGTAGCTACTCAGACTGTAGAGGAAAAATGTAAGTCGATTTATTTTAATAGACCTCACATTAATAAATCACAAGCTCTTTTCTATGCATAATTAAGACGCCACACTACTGACTGTAAAAGACCTGGGTGATAATGTAAAGTCTATGGGGGCGTTCTTTTCAAATATCTCGCTCAAATTTTAATATTATGACATGATTTTTTTTGCATAGAATAACTGAGGACGATTCACAACAGGGCTAGTTTTTACTTTTTCGATTTTGGGTATACTCTTTTTACATTAAGATAGTTTCATTTTCATAACTGGTTCTGAAAGTTAAAGTATTCTTTAAAAAAAATCTGAAACCAAAATCGAAAAAGTAAAAACTAGCCCGGTTTGGATCGTCCTCAACTATCCTATGCAATGAAATCAGGTCAAAATATTAAAATCGGAGCGAGATATTTGAAAAAAAGAAAACGCCCTTAAAGACTTTACATTATCATCCGAGTCTGATAGTCCGAGATGTCCATCCGAGAGATCCATCCGAGTTTCTGTCAGTAAAGTGGCGTCTTAAAACAAAATATGTGTTGTGTAACAAAGGAGTTTCAAATAATTTTCTTTTCCTTCTTAATAAGGTGAAGCCTGCGCATCAGGAGCCTCCACAAGCTCTCAAGAGAAAAAAGCTCTTCAGGACTACAAGCAACTGTTCCTCGAGAAGGAGGAATGTGACGTCACCATCAGAGTCAAAGGTTCTGAATTCTCGGCACACAGGCTAATCCTGAAAGCCCGTTCTCCGGTGTTGGCTTCCACTTTCCGACACGACATGAAGGAGAGTGCGACCGGGGTTCTGGAAATCGTCGACTGCGATCCTTCCTCATTTTCAGACTTTCTTTGCTTCCTCTACTGCGCAGACGTGCAACTGATTGGCCAGAGAAATGTGTTTGATCTTTTCACATTGGCGGACAAATACCAGGTTTTGGATCTCAGATCAACGTGCTTGGAATTCGTAAAAAATAACCTAACTGTAGACACATTTTGTGAAACTCTCACATTGGCTCTGCGACATTCTGAAACTGAACTGATCAAACTGTGTACGGATTACTTTAAGAAGAATGCTCCGAAAATTATCGTGACTGTCAAGTGGCAAACGTTTTCAGCTGAAAATCCAACAGAAAGTAATGAATTATTCATCAAACTTTTGGTACCTAACAGCAGTTGAATCAAGTATTACTTTGTTTATGGTCCAGATGAAAGTAAAAACGTGTTGTTCTCAGATGTGTTTAAAGCAAAAACTGATTTTTGAGTTTGTTCATAGTCTTGTGAAATCAAGATCAAGTAAAACTGATTAATTTAATAATTAATTCAACAGAACTTCTCAGGTCACATGGCAAACATTTTTAACTGAAAATTCGACAGAGTATTGAGCTGTTGGTCAAATTTTTTATGCCTAACAGTAGTTAAATCAACTATTTCTTTGTTTATAGTCCAGATAAAAATAAACATGTGTTGTTCCATGATGTGTTTAAAGCAAAAACTGTTTTTTTGTGCTTGTTTATAGCCTTATGAAATCAAAGTCAAGTAAAATTAATTATTTTAACAATGAATGCAATAAACCTTTTCATGCCATACGGCGAACATTTTTAGCTGAAAATTCGACAGAGTATTGAGCTGTTGGTCAAACTTTTAGTGCCTAACAACCACTGAAGCGAGTGATTCTGTGTTTATAATCTGGACAAATGACGCTTTATTTTCAGCTAAAGTGGCTTATATTGCAATAAGTATACATTGTTTTCAGCTGTGTTTAAATATCCTATTTTTTATTGTATTCTTAATTTCTAAATCTGAGTTAATCACAGTAAAAAAACAGCTATTTTAATAAAAGTGTATTAAAAATTATTGTGTCATGTTTGCAGTTTATTAATTTAAAATCTGCGAAAAGGTAAAGAAAATTCTGTAAATCTTTTTGTACCTGATAGCAACAAACAGTCGATTTTTGGTCTTCAACCGAAATTAAGGCAAATGCTGTAATGTGTATGCATTTCTTGTATGTTTAAGCAAAAGCTAATGTTCAAACTTATTTGCATCATTCTGGAATTGTACTGATAAGATTTCATCTATTTCTTTAGATAGTTTTATTTAGGAAGTGGCATTTAATTATAATGAATATTCTACGTACAGGAATCTATTTTTGGTCATAACTTTCATTAAAAATTTATGTATTTTTTGGACGAGAGAAAATGGAACAGTTGTATAGATTTGTATATGGTAGGGTATGTGATAATTATTTTTTAAGAACTCTTTTCCAAAAATGGTTTAAAATTTTCACAAAACATATCACATTTCAATTATGTACTCAGTAACGATCATTTGTAATTTTTTTTAAGAACGAGCATATACAAATGTATATCTCTGTTATGTAATAAAAGAAGTTTTTATACTGAAAAGTTTAAACTGAACTTTTACTGATGTTTTCTATCAAAAATACCATATATATTGTTTCCAAAATAATACAAAAATTATTGCATTTCTTTCTTTTGGTTTGTTTTTCTTAAAATTTAAAATAATATAAAATAAAAGGAGATATTCTTTTCGTGAATAATCTGGTGAAGAATTAAGTCCTTTGTTTTGATTATTTTCAAATTCTACCAGAAAATACATAATTTCCAAACAGTTATTCGTAAGTTTTTTATCGTTCATGTAATAGTCCAAGAACCTACCGCACAAAACCCTAAGTCATCGAGCACAAGAAAAAAATCCTTTATTTTATGGAAGAGTAGTAACAGGGGAATCTAATGATCCATGTCTACCGGAAGTGAAGTGGTGCATAAGCCAAAAATTAATACCACTAGTCGTTGACTCGTAGGATTAACATTGTTTTTTCCTGCACCCAGTTTTCCATGTTTTCATACTTTTGATTGTGCAGAAAGCACAATGCTAAATCTAAGAGTCAACCACTAGTGGTATCAATTTTTGGCTTATGCACCAATTCACTTCCGCAGACATGGATGATTAGATTCCTCTATGACTTACTCTTCTATAAAATAAAGGATTTTTTTCTTGTGCTAAAATTGCGAAGTCAATATTCAGTATTTGCCAACTAGTTTTATAATTTTACCAAGTTATCACAATTACAAAATGTAATACAGTTTTTATTTCTAAAAGGCTTAGTAAGTTTTCTAATTATATTGGTTACTTTAGTCAAATCTATCAGAAATAGAAAGTGTATTATAGTTTTTAGTTAAAGTTTTGAACTAATTTGCCAGTTATGTTTGTAAATTATGTTTGTAAAACTTTCATTGTCGAGCTGCTAAAAATAGCTGATAGAAATACTTTTTCAGTAGTCTGATCAAGCTTAATTGTACAATTCCTCTCCTCTCATCCCCAATAAATTAATATAATTTTCAAATGTGTGCTGCATTGTTACAAATTGTTCAATTTTATCTCGTACTCAATCAACAAACAATAAAAATAATATTTGGAACATTTTATATTTAGTAACAAAGAGAAATTTTCATTCCCTCTGTGTGTCGGCAATGGCTAGAAATATCTATCACACGTATACATTTCATGCCTGAAAATTTTGATGAGGGTAGTCAAAGAAGGCCCTAATGCAGAGGTTCGGATTTTAATTTTTATAATTAGCCAAGCTATTAATTAAAAACTTGCCAAAAATGAGATTTTTTTCACAAAATGGCAAAAGCACACATACATCTGGATCAGCTTTCACAGTTAAAATGAAAAAAAAATCACTAAGCAAAAATTAAAAAAACTAAATAAAATAACAATTTAAAAATTTCAGAACATATACATAGGAACAAAAATATTTTACATCAATATGTATTTCTTGTTGTTGTTGTTGTTGTTTGCATATATAGGGATAATTTAAATAATTATTTATTTATCGTTACTAGAGAATAACAAATAAAAAATATTTCTTAAATAAAAATATTTAAGATTTTTTTGAAATCCAAAGAGACAATTTTATGACATAAGTTTCATTTTTGTTCGGAAATGCAAGAAACTGATAGATGCCGTTAATCAGAAATTATGTAATTGAAAGACTATTTCCGTTTTCCTGTAACGGTAATAGATCTTTCAAAAATGCTATCAAAGTGGGCGTTTTGAGTCTACTTTGTTGACGAAAGAAAAAAAAAATCTAACGAAGACAGAAAAACATCTCGTATCGTCATGAGATTTGCTTATGACTCGATAGGTAATTTATTTATAAATAAATGAAAAAAATCATTCCGATTTCAAATAGCTTCCAATGCTAGTTCTGTCACTTTTCTATTTTTATGTTTAAAATTATGTATGTCATTGTGTCTGAATGTTTTGCACTTCTTGAGCCGTGAATATGACAACAGCTTAAAGCTCCCAGTCTGGCGAATTACTTGCAAACTAAAGATAATTCCAGGGGCGTGCGAAAAGAAAACTGCTCCCGGATCAAAGTTTCAATTTTGCGACCCCTCTGCCCCAACTTGACGTTAAATCCCCAAAAATGACGTTGTAGTGTAAATTTGGCACCCCCTAAATTTCTGTTCCCTGGGCGATCGCCCTGTTCGTCCCCCCCCCCTTTCGCACGGCGCTGGCTAATCTTATGGTGAGGTTATTTGTTAACACTTCGTTTGCATTTCGAAATTTTTATTTTTAATTATTTTATTTTACTTTTTGCATTGGATAACTGCGGCTCATCTCTACGTTTCTCCTTTTTTAGTTTTTCCATTTTAGATAATTTTCATAAGGTTACCTTCATTTTCAAAACCGGTTCCGGAAAAAGAAGCATAATTAAAAATTACATCTGAAATTAAAATAGAAAAAGCAAAAAATAAGCGAAGTAGAGATGGAGTATACTCAGGTCCACTAATTAATTTTAATATTCTTCTTCTTCATACTAAATCTCGGAAATTTTGTTAGTAAATACTTCGGCAATTTCTGGCCCAGCCCTTGCATCCCTAACCGCACCTCTCAAAAGAAAAAAAATTAGAGGTGTCGAAACACAAATAAGATATTAGAAAACAGCCTCTCCATAGGTTTAGTATTTGCTCGCCACTGTCTTCAACTGCAGGGAGCTGTCTTAAAGATTAAATATATATATATATATATATATATATACGTTGGGGATGGGACATTATCAAGGATGCTGTGGAGGCTATACGCCGTATACCTTCTGGATATTTTTAAAGAGCACCTTATACCCTCTGTTTCTCAAAAAGCTGTAGGATATAGGCTAACGAGTTAAGTATTCTCTAAAACTATTAAAAAAACATAAATTTAAAACGACGTCTAATTTAGATGTTTGATACTGTAATTGTTGAGACAATAATTTAAGATTCTCAAGATTTAGCATTTTTGTGTTGAAGTGGGGAGAAAAAGAAGTTGTATGAAAAGTGTCAAGGGTGGACGCGCATCTATCATGCAATATCATCGGGATCTCTAAGGCTGCACTTAAAAAGGCAAAGGTCACCACTCTATTCTACAGCTATAAAAATGCTAAATTGTCTTTCTTTACCATACGAAAGTTCGTAATTGAGGCTTTTAACACAAGCACGGAAGATTCAGCGATTAGAAAAAATAGACTAGACGGACTTACGAAAAAGACCTTATAAGCGGGTGACCATATATCCGATACTGACTGTATTTAAAATATACATGAGATCTTTCGAATGCATACGTGTCCACTTTCAAAAGGGAAAGGTAACTGATCAGAATGGAAAACATAAATAAACACACATAAAACTAGCTGGATGTGTCAATCCCAAAACTTTCTTCTATCTCATAAGTACATTTTAATATTAAAAAAAAAACGTGGTGACCCCAAAGTTACCCACTGTCGAATTTACTCGAACATTTGACCAAGCCTAATGAGATTCTGGTATCCGAAAAGCCTAAAACGCCAAATTTAATTTATATTCTGAGAAAATGAGCTTAGTAGTGCCTCATGTTGGGTAATTTATACTAAAACCTTATAAGCATCTATTTATGTCAAGACCTAACAGAATCTGAAATTTTATGGAATTTCGTGCATTAGTTCTTGAGATATAGTTATAACAAAAAGTTTGCAAAACGTAGCACAGCAACACCATATCTTGGACAATTTATGCCAAAGCGTAAAAAAGCGTCTAATTATGTTATGGTGTAAAAGAATCTGAAGTTTGATGAAATTCTGTGCATTAGTTCTTGAGATATAGCTAGTTTAAAAAAAACCGTGTAAAATATAGCACACCAGCACCATCAGTTGAAGGATTTATAACAAAACGTAATCATCGTGTAATTATGTCACATATCATTTTGTAACAAAATCTGAAGTTTGATGAAATTCTGTGCATTGGTTGTTGAGATATAGCTATCGGAAAAATCGTGCAAAATGCAGCATAGCTGCATTACCTGTTGCAAGGTTAATACCAAAATGTAATCAGCGTCTAATTATGTTATATTTTCTAGTGTAACAGAATCTAAAATTTCATGAAGTTCTCTGCATTAGTTCTTGAGATATAGCTATCGCAAAAATCGTGCAAAATGTAGCATAGCAGCGCCACTTATAGGGCAGTTCGCACCAAAACCATATCAGCGGCTATGTATCTCAAGGTATCGCGGAATCTGCCGTTTGGTGAAATTCTGTGCATTAGTTCTTGAGATATATCTATCATGAAAATCATGAAAAACGTGGCATAGCAGCGCCACCTGCTGGCCAATTTACACCAAAACTTAATCAGCGTCTATGTATATGAAGGGGTCACAGAATCTGAAGTTTGGTGAAATTCTGTGCATTAGTTCTTGAGATATAGCAATCTTGAAAATCTTGAAAAACGTAGTATAGCAGCGCCACCTGCAGGCCAATTTTCACCAAAAACCAATAGGCACTAATTCATATCAAGGTCTAACTGAATATAAAATTTTATTAAATTTCGAGCATTAGTTCCTGAGATAGAGCGCCCACAAATTTTTTGTCACATACAGACAGACAGACTCACAGACAGACTGACAGACTCACAGACAGACATTTTCTAAAAATAGTCAAAACGTGTTCAGGACCTTCTAAAACGTATAAATCCGTCGAAAACCGGAAGTCGAAAATTTTCATGAATTCAATACTTTCTTCTTGTAAAGATAGAAGAAAGTAAAAATAGTATGCTTGCGTAAGCGAAGTTCACTCGTTCATTTCTTTAAACATCTGAGATACATAATAAATAATATCTTTACACATTTGTAACTCCTTTTAAGAAATTATAAGTACATTTTAAAGCCTATATCAATAACAAGGTAAAAATTCCTTCACGAGACTGGTATTTAAATACAATGATTTGACTCGATCTTCATGATTTTAAAACATGATGAGCTTTAAGAAATATTTTCAATATTCATATTATTTATTTTTGTATAACATTAATAAAATATTCCACAAAAAACTTATATGATAAAAAATCATTTTATGTATTTGTCTGATTAATAACTTTACATTCCTAGCACATTTCACAATTCTTACTCATCACTATTATCTTACAGAAGTAGGAGTAGGAATACAGACAAATTTTATTTGGGATTTTAAAAAAACAATTATTTTTAGGTACAGTCATAATTTTATAAATACGAAACACCTATAGTTGTCGCTCAGTCCGGCCGTATGTCCGTATATAACAACGAAAAGATTACCCAACTGAGCCGTTTGAAATTTAAAATATATAATTATTACATAATTTTGGTGAGTCATTTCAAATTTTATGAAAATCGGATATATATTTTTTAATTACAAGAACAATCAAAAGAATACCATTACATTACGGTCAATAGGAAAAATCGTTGCAGGTGTATTTTAATGATGTTACACTCTTTCCAATATGGACATATTAAATTGACATAAATTTATGAAGGATATACTAAATTTTACATTCCGTACAATATGTGGTGCAAAGAATATTTAATATTAATTTACAGGCAACACAAAAGTATTCCACTGCATAATGACACACGGGGATAAATTGTTAGGGGGTGTGTTTTAATTATATTTAACTATTTGACATTTTATGAAATTAATATACGTTGCTGAGGTTTAATACAAGTTACTTCCTGTATAATAGAAAACAGATACTACTTATAAGAACACACAACATATTTTGACACGTTAGTAGTAGGAAAACGACAGTACGGGGACAGCCGGAGGCGGCACTGCGGCACCGTGCCGCCTGCTCCTCCGGCTGCCCCACCTGCTCCTCCAGCTGCCCCGGGCCTCCTCCGGCTGCCCCTCCTGCGGTGCCTCCTGCGCCCACCATCTCACCGCCGCCCTCCTGCGCCCCCTAGTGGAAAAAAGGAACATTCTATTCTAACAGGATAGGTGAACAACCTTCCCTAATTAAAAATATTATCAATCACATCTCAACATTGAATCATACTATAAGATGAAGATTAAATTTGTATTTGAATTTTAAACAACCGTAATTTTAATGAGTATTATTAATTAAGCGAAACAATTAAAATTTCAGTTTTTAACCATTTTATTTAGATTTCTTCAACTACAAGATGAGATTATCAATTTAACTCAAGAAAGTTAAACATATATTTGAATTTTGCTTGATAGACATCTTAATGAGTAGTATTAATTAAGTAAAAACAATAGAAAATATCCAGTTTTATAGAAAAAGACTGATTTCTTACGATTTTTATCAACTATATGATCAATGTAACACTTAAAAGTTGAAAGTTAAACATGTATCCTAGTTTTTCAACAGCTATAGCCTTAATGAGTATCGTTAATTAAGTAAAAAAACAATGGAAAATATCAAGTTTTATGGAAAAAGACTGATCTCTTACGATTTTTATCAACTTAAGAGAGAAAACTTAAACACACATTTCAGTTTTTCAAACGCTATAACCTTAATGAGTAGTATTAATTAAGTAAAAACAATAGAAAATATCCAGTTTTATAGAAAAAGACTGATTTCTTACGATTTTTATCAACTATATGATCAATGTAACACTTAAAAGTTGAAAGTTAAACATGTATCCTAGTTTTTCAACAGCTATAGCCTTAATGAGTATCGTTAATTAAGTAAAAAAACAATGGAAAATATCAAGTTTTATGGAAAAAGACTGATCTCTTACGATTTTTATCAACTTAAGAGAGAAAACTTAAACACACATTTCAGTTTTTCAAACGCTATAACCTTAATGAGCATTCATAATTAAGTAAAAAACAATGGAAAATATCGATTTTTATAGAAAAAGACTGATTTCTTACGATTTTTATCAACTGCAAAAGAAATTTAAGCATGCATTCCAGTTTTGGACAACCATTTCCTTCATGAACATTATTAATTAAGCAAAACAACAGAAAATATTAAATTTTTAACTGATTTCTTCATATTTATTTTTTTTTTTTTTTATATATATATATAAAATCAGAATACACAACTTAAAATAGAAATTTAAACATATTTTTTAATTTTTGAACAGTCGTTACCTCAAAGAGTTTCAATAATTAAACAATTAACAAAGGAAACTAATGATTTTTTAACGAAAAAAGACGAATTAAACGAATTTGGTTAACTTTTACTCTAAATGGAAATTTCATCATACTTTTATATACTAACTAAGTAGAATTTTAATGCATAAACGAACACATTTCAGTAAATATTCAACGCACACGCAAATATGAAAACAACACCTGCTTCTTGTGACGTCATATTGAAACCAAAAGTTATTCCTCCGAAGTCCCTCACCATACCTTTTCACCCCCATCTCCCCCAATTTTTTACCTTAGGTAGGGAAATGGACAATGCAATGACCTCTCATTCTTGTATATTTAGAAGTCTGGGAGAAAAAAAGAGAAATTTTATACACTCCAATTTCATAACAGTTACCGCAATATCCCAAAATTTTAATTTTGGAAGACATAATCAGTATAATTAATTAAACAAAATAATAAAAATATTATTTTTTAAGATGAAAAGGTGAATTTAAGCGAATTTGATTAGTTTTACAATAGTCTTTTGAACAACAACTTAGAAATATAGATTTCTAACAGAAGAATTAAACGTATATTTTAATTTTAACAACAAAAACTTAACAAGTATCATTAATTCAACAAAAATAAATATCAATTTTAAAGAAAAGACGAATTTGAATAATTTTACACTAGTATTTTCAAAAGCAACATAGAAATATCAATACTTATTCACATATTTCACTTATTCACTGTATTCAGTACTATATTTAATAAATATGGATACAATTTAAGAATTTTCTAATCTATAATTAAATATTAGCTGTATATTTAATGTTACCCATGTTTTCAACATTAGTTCATAAACGTGAATTTTGTATTTTAAATACCATGTATTCAGGTTCAGATTATTTTCACTTGAAAACATACAGAATTTTTTAACAGAGTTTGTTTTTGAAATCATTGAAGCAACTGTATTTAATATTTTTAACACCAATTTTCTAAGATTTTCTAACATTTTCCGATTATACATTCTTCAGAAGTACATTTCTAAATGTTACAATCACTTTACATATCGAAAAGATATCATTGAAGCAACTGTATTTAATATTTTTAATACCAATTTTCTAAGATTTTTTAACATTTTCCGGTTATACATTCCTCAAAAGTTATTATTACGTATTCTAAACAATAGAAAATATTAATTTTAAGAATAAAAAGACGAATTTAAACAAATTTTATTAGTTTTACACTATTTTTTCTCACCTCCAACACGGATATATCAATTTTAACAGAAGAATTAAACGTATATTTTAGTTTTTAACAACAAAAATGTAATAAGTATCATTAATTAAACAAAAATAAATATCAATTTTCAAGAAAAGACAATTTTTTACACAAATTTTCAACTTTGAAATACATTTGCTTACATATATTGTTACAGTATATTACTAAACTTAAACTTTTTAAAAAGTTTGAATGTCTTTACAAAGGTTCATACTTATATTTTTCACGTCTTGACTGCATTCGAAATCTTACAATAAAAGTATACTTTTATTATTATTATTATTATTATTCTAGAAAACCTAAAAAATCGTTTCTTGCTGCTTTAGACACTTGACATATTAAAACTACTCTACCCATATAATTAATCAAATTAGGACATGATTCATCTTACACTTCAAAATTTCTGAATTTTTACAATACTTATTTTCATCAAACTTTATTCTTGATCCTATATATTTTAATAGCACAGAATTTTAACATCTGTTTTTATCTACTTATCAAAAAATTATTAAAACACCCAACAACATTTTCCAAATATGAATATTATCTTTACAATTTAATAATGCAAAACATACACGAATACAAAGTTTAATTTTTACAAACATTTCATATTTCAAATCAAACTATTCGAAATTTTCACAACATAAGAGCAAACATTAGACGAACTTTTTAACATTAATATTGCTTACATCTTTTCATCATAACTTTTAACTATGATAATTATCCATTTTTAGGTTGATTGTCGAAAAACTGTAACTGAAATTACATAAACTTAATGTAAAAAACCATGTTCTCACACAATTTCTTGAAATTCAACAAAGAATTGACTATTACTCCAATACTTATCTACTTCAATCTCGACTCTCGATAGTATATAGATATTGCATCATTACATACTTACAACTCTTTTCAAACGTTTATCAGAAAATCAAGTCAATCAAAGTCTAGTAGTTATTACATACCTGTTCCTCAGAAATATTACTATCATATGAAACAGTAAAGAAAATTAATAGATATTTAATATTTAATAATTTCATACATGAAATTACTGCTGAATAAGAATACTAATAATCAAAAAAATCAACTGTTGGACAAAAAAATAGTACAGATTACCGAAAATTCAAATAATTTTTTCTACAAAAATTACAAAAATTAACAAATGAATGACAAGTTAGAGAAATAACTAAAAAAAAAAAAATAATAATGAACATATTTACAAATTTATTAAAATCACACCTTTTTCTGGATTACAAACCACAATTTCTTGAAAAATTTAACACCGAATTTGTAAGATTTTAATCCTAGTATTACATACACTCAATAAATATTCAAAATTAACAAAAAAATAATTTTTTAGTCTCATCAATAAGCAGAAATTCTATATTAAAAGAATATTTTCATAGTAGTACTTATAAAAATGAGAGTTTACAAACTGATTTTCATAATTTTATCACATTTAAACTTAATATTTTACATAAAACATTATTTAATCAAATTTTATGCTTTCTAATTCAGTAAAATTCAATACTTTTTTAGTTTTTAAACCAATACCACAATATTTATTTACATCAAACTTGATTCTTCACCTTTTATATTTCCACATTACACACGTGAGATAAATACTAACTTGGATCAGGAGTTGAAGTCAATTGATTCCATTCGATTTTCATCATGTACGCATTGCTCCTACACGAAATTTCTTACTGCTATAATCATCTAATGTATTAAAACTAATCTACTCATATTTTTAATCAATTCATCAGATGTTTCATCTCGCACTTCTGAATTATCGTGCATCAAGTTGCTTAAAATATAAATACTATCTTTATAGTTTTAATGATATATAGTATACATGGTTTATCTTGAGTTAGCACTTCCATAGTATTAATCAAATTATATGTTTCATCTTGCACTTGATCTTAATGTTTTCATCTTGCATCTGAATTATCGTCCATCGAGTTTTTTAAATAATAATATATTTATAGTTTTTGATTATACATAGCATGTACAAATACAATCTTTAATTTTAACATTTCATATTTCAAATAACCTATTTCCGAAACCAAGCTATGTGAATTTACCACAATGCTTATTATCATAGAATAATTTGTGTTTCACACTTTTCTAAAAATTATCAGATATGTACCCCTCAGAGAAATTACTATCATATGAATAAATGAAGAAAATTTAATTTATATTAAATGTACACGAAATTGATTGCAATATACATGTATTTAATAAAAATAAATAGGCGATTATTTATACATTAAACCTTTACTAAATATATATTTCTTTCATTATACAGATGTTTCAACAAGATGAACCAAAACAGCAGCAAACTTCAGAAATTAATGATCCAAATGATTCATCCCTAGCACATGTAGCGTTAACGAATAACACATATGTGAGTACTTATATGAGAAATACTAGAATTCGTATATGAAACGTAATTAGAGTAAATACAAAATGATTTGTCTTACTACCTACACTTTAACAAGTGCTTTTTACCTATATTATTGAAGAGAATCCTAACTGTGTCCATTTATTTCTACTACAGATGTGCTCTATTTGCTACAAACACTTCTTAAGTAAATAGAATTTAACAGAACATACAAAAATCTATACAGATGGAAAACCTTACACTTGGAAAGATTACCATAAATGCTGTTTTCAAGGAGACGTGAATAAAAAATGCACACATCATCATATAAAGCATCGTCAGATATATGTAAACTTAGCGAAGATATTCAAAAATTAGTCAGACTTTTGTAGAATTTAGAAATAAAGGAAGATATTTAGGCTATTTATCCATCATATTTTCACAACACCTACCACAATATCTCAAACTTAAAATTTGGAAGACATACACACTGCTGAAAAGTAATTTTGTTATTCTTCTAACCGATATGAATGTATAGATATTATTTTGCAGTGTATTCTTTGAATGCTCACATTAAATATTCTTTTATATGCATATATCGTTGTGTTTATTTTTCTAATACCTATTACATTAATGAAATACATAACATTTTAAGTGAAATAACACTCCCACAACTTAAAAAATGCATAAGAACATACAAAAAATAATCAGATGTATGAAAAAATATACAAGTTTACAAAATAATTTCATTGTTTTCTAGAAATATTAACAAAAAATATTTACAATATGAAAAAATTGCAAAAGTGAAAAGAAAAAACACAAATGTAAAAACAAAAACCACAAAGTGAAAAACTCATAACAAAGTTTTTGAAAAAAAATATTTACAACAAAATTTTTTTTTTACAAAAACCAAAACTTCCAAAAATATTTTTTTCAAAAATTTTTTTTTTCAAAAACATTTTTTACAAAAAATTTTTTTTTGAAAATAAGTTTTTACAAAAGTAAAAAATAAAAAATCACAACGTTAAAAATATGAAAAATTTTAGTTAAAAAAAGTGTAAAAAAAATTGCAAAAAAAGTTGCAAAAATTTCAAAAAAAAGTTACGAAAAAAGTATCAAAATTTTTGTTCTTTTTAATAGCAAATACAATGGTTTCACCATTGCATACTGTATTAAAAAGAACAAAAATTTTGATACTTTTTTCGTAACTTTTTTTGAAATTTTTGCAACTTTTTTTGCAATTTTTTTTACACTTTTTTTAACTAAAATTTTTCATATTTTTAACGTTGTGATTTTTTATTTTTTACTTTTGTAAAAACTTATTTTCAAAAAAAAATTTTTTGTAAAAAATGTTTTTGAAAAAAAAAATTTTTGAAAAAAATATTTTTGGAAGTTTTGGTTTTTGTAAAAAAAAAATTTTGTTGTAAATATTTTTTTTCAAAAACTTTGTTATGAGTTTTTCACTTTGTGGTTTTTGTTTTTACATTTGTGTTTTTTCTTTTCACTTTTGCAATTTTTTCATATTGTAAATATTTTTTGTTAATATTTCTAGAAAACAATGAAATTATTTTGTAAACTTGTATATTTTTTCATACATCTGATTATTTTTTGTATGTTCTTATGCATTTTTTAAGTTGTGGGAGTGTTATTTCACTTAAAATGTTATGTATTTCATTAATGTAATAGGTATTAGAAAAATAAACACAACGATATATGCATATAAAAGAATATTTAATGTGAGCATTCAAAGAATACACTGCAAAATAATATCTATACATTCATATCGGTTAGAAGAATAACAAAATTACTTTTCAGCAGTGTGTATGTCTTCCAAATTTTAAGTTTGAGATATTGTGGTAGGTGTTGTGAAAATATGATGGATAAATAGCCTAAATATCTTCCTTTATTTCTAAATTCTACAAAAGTCTGACTAATTTTTGAATATCTTCGCTAAGTTTACATATATCTGACGATGCTTTATATGATGATGTGTGCATTTTTTATTCACGTCTCCTTGAAAACAGCATTTATGGTAATCTTTCCAAGTGTAAGGTTTTCCATCTGTATAGATTTTTGTATGTTCTGTTAAATTCTATTTACTTAAGAAGTGTTTGTAGCAAATAGAGCACATCTGTAGTAGAAATAAATGGACACAGTTAGGATTCTCTTCAATAATATAGGTAAAAAGCACTTGTTAAAGTGTAGGTAGTAAGACAAATCATTTTGTATTTACTCTAATTACGTTTCATATACGAATTCTAGTATTTCTCATATAAGTACTCACATATGTGTTATTCGTTAACGCTACATGTGCTAGGGATGAATCATTTGGATCATTAATTTCTGAAGTTTGCTGCTGTTTTGGTTCATCTTGTTGAAACATCTGTATAATGAAAGAAATATATATTTAGTAAAGGTTTAATGTATAAATAATCGCCTATTTATTTTTATTAAATACATGTATATTGCAATCAATTTCGTGTACATTTAATATAAATTAAATTTTCTTCATTTATTCATATGATAGTAATTTCTCTGAGGGGTACATATCTGATAATTTTTAGAAAAGTGTGAAACACAAATTATTCTATGATAATAAGCATTGTGGTAAATTCACATAGCTTGGTTTCGGAAATAGGTTATTTGAAATATGAAATGTTAAAATTAAAGATTGTATTTGTACATGCTATGTATAATCAAAAACTATAAATATATTATTATTTAAAAAACTCGATGGACGATAATTCAGATGCAAGATGAAAACATTAAGATCAAGTGCAAGATGAAACATATAATTTGATTAATACTATGGAAGTGCTAACTCAAGATAAACCATGTATACTATATATCATTAAAACTATAAAGATAGTATTTATATTTTAAGCAACTTGATGCACGATAATTCAGAAGTGCGAGATGAAACATCTGATGAATTGATTAAAAATATGAGTAGATTAGTTTTAATACATTAGATGATTATAGCAGTAAGAAATTTCGTGTAGGAGCAATGCGTACATGATGAAAATCGAATGGAATCAATTGACTTCAACTCCTGATCCAAGTTAGTATTTATCTCACGTGTGTAATGTGGAAATATAAAAGGTGAAGAATCAAGTTTGATGTAAATAAATATTGTGGTATTGGTTTAAAAACTAAAAAAGTATTGAATTTTACTGAATTAGAAAGCATAAAATTTGATTAAATAATGTTTTATGTAAAATATTAAGTTTAAATGTGATAAAATTATGAAAATCAGTTTGTAAACTCTCATTTTTATAAGTACTACTATGAAAATATTCTTTTAATATAGAATTTCTGCTTATTGATGAGACTAAAAAATTATTTTTTTGTTAATTTTGAATATTTATTGAGTGTATGTAATACTAGGATTAAAATCTTACAAATTCGGTGTTAAATTTTTCAAGAAATTGTGGTTTGTAATCCAGAAAAAGGTGTGATTTTAATAAATTTGTAAATATGTTCATTATTATTTTTTTTTTTTTAGTTATTTCTCTAACTTGTCATTCATTTGTTAATTTTTGTAATTTTTGTAGAAAAAATTATTTGAATTTTCGGTAATCTGTACTATTTTTTTGTCCAACAGTTGATTTTTTTGATTATTAGTATTCTTATTCAGCAGTAATTTCATGTATGAAATTATTAAATATTAAATATCTATTAATTTTCTTTACTGTTTCATATGATAGTAATATTTCTGAGGAACAGGTATGTAATAACTACTAGACTTTGATTGACTTGATTTTCTGATAAACGTTTGAAAAGAGTTGTAAGTATGTAATGATGCAATATCTATATACTATCGAGAGTCGAGATTGAAGTAGATAAGTATTGGAGTAATAGTCAATTCTTTGTTGAATTTCAAGAAATTGTGTGAGAACATGGTTTTTTACATTAAGTTTATGTAATTTCAGTTACAGTTTTTCGACAATCAACCTAAAAATGGATAATTATCATAGTTAAAAGTTATGATGAAAAGATGTAAGCAATATTAATGTTAAAAAGTTCGTCTAATGTTTGCTCTTATGTTGTGAAAATTTCGAATAGTTTGATTTGAAATATGAAATGTTTGTAAAAATTAAACTTTGTATTCGTGTATGTTTTGCATTATTAAATTGTAAAGATAATATTCATATTTGGAAAATGTTGTTGGGTGTTTTAATAATTTTTTGATAAGTAGATAAAAACAGATGTTAAAATTCTGTGCTATTAAAATATATAGGATCAAGAATAAAGTTTGATGAAAATAAGTATTGTAAAAATTCAGAAATTTTGAAGTGTAAGATGAATCATGTCCTAATTTGATTAATTATATGGGTAGAGTAGTTTTAATATGTCAAGTGTCTAAAGCAGCAAGAAACGATTTTTTAGGTTTTCTAGAATAATAATAATAATAATAATAAAAGTATACTTTTATTGTAAGATTTCGAATGCAGTCAAGACGTGAAAAATATAAGTATGAACCTTTGTAAAGACATTCAAACTTTTTAAAAAGTTTAAGTTTAGTAATATACTGTAACAATATATGTAAGCAAATGTATTTCAAAGTTGAAAATTTGTGTAAAAAATTGTCTTTTCTTGAAAATTGATATTTATTTTTGTTTAATTAATGATACTTATTACATTTTTGTTGTTAAAAACTAAAATATACGTTTAATTCTTCTGTTAAAATTGATATATCCGTGTTGGAGGTGAGAAAAAATAGTGTAAAACTAATAAAATTTGTTTAAATTCGTCTTTTTATTCTTAAAATTAATATTTTCTATTGTTTAGAATACGTAATAATAACTTTTGAGGAATGTATAACCGGAAAATGTTAAAAAATCTTAGAAAATTGGTATTAAAAATATTAAATACAGTTGCTTCAATGATATCTTTTCGATATGTAAAGTGATTGTAACATTTAGAAATGTACTTCTGAAGAATGTATAATCGGAAAATGTTAGAAAATCTTAGAAAATTGGTGTTAAAAATATTAAATACAGTTGCTTCAATGATTTCAAAAACAAACTCTGTTAAAAAATTCTGTATGTTTTCAAGTGAAAATAATCTGAACCTGAATACATGGTATTTAAAATACAAAATTCACGTTTATGAACTAATGTTGAAAACATGGGTAACATTAAATATACAGCTAATATTTAATTATAGATTAGAAAATTCTTAAATTGTATCCATATTTATTAAATATAGTACTGAATACAGTGAATAAGTGAAATATGTGAATAAGTATTGATATTTCTATGTTGCTTTTGAAAATACTAGTGTAAAATTATTCAAATTCGTCTTTTCTTTAAAATTGATATTTATTTTTGTTGAATTAATGATACTTGTTAAGTTTTTGTTGTTAAAATTAAAATATACGTTTAATTCTTCTGTTAGAAATCTATATTTCTAAGTTGTTGTTCAAAAGACTATTGTAAAACTAATCAAATTCGCTTAAATTCACCTTTTCATCTTAAAAAATAATATTTTTATTATTTTGTTTAATTAATTATACTGATTATGTCTTCCAAAATTAAAATTTTGGGATATTGCGGTAACTGTTATGAAATTGGAGTGTATAAAATTTCTCTTTTTTTCTCCCAGACTTCTAAATATACAAGAATGAGAGGTCATTGCATTGTCCATTTCCCTACCTAAGGTAAAAAATTGGGGGAGATGGGGGTGAAAAGGTATGGTGAGGGACTTCGGAGGAATAACTTTTGGTTTCAATATGACGTCACAAGAAGCAGGTGTTGTTTTCATATTTGCGTGTGCGTTGAATATTTACTGAAATGTGTTCGTTTATGCATTAAAATTCTACTTAGTTAGTATATAAAAGTATGATGAAATTTCCATTTAGAGTAAAAGTTAACCAAATTCGTTTAATTCGTCTTTTTTCGTTAAAAAATCATTAGTTTCCTTTGTTAATTGTTTAATTATTGAAACTCTTTGAGGTAACGACTGTTCAAAAATTAAAAAATATGTTTAAATTTCTATTTTAAGTTGTGTATTCTGATTTTATATATATATATAAAAAAAAAAAAAAATAAATATGAAGAAATCAGTTAAAAATTTAATATTTTCTGTTGTTTTGCTTAATTAATAATGTTCATGAAGGAAATGGTTGTCCAAAACTGGAATGCATGCTTAAATTTCTTTTGCAGTTGATAAAAATCGTAAGAAATCAGTCTTTTTCTATAAAAATCGATATTTTCCATTGTTTTTTACTTAATTATGAATGCTCATTAAGGTTATAGCGTTTGAAAAACTGAAATGTGTGTTTAAGTTTTCTCTCTTAAGTTGATAAAAATCGTAAGAGATCAGTCTTTTTCCATAAAACTTGATATTTTCCATTGTTTTTTTACTTAATTAACGATACTCATTAAGGCTATAGCTGTTGAAAAACTAGGATACATGTTTAACTTTCAACTTTTAAGTGTTACATTGATCATATAGTTGATAAAAATCGTAAGAAATCAGTCTTTTTCTATAAAACTGGATATTTTCTATTGTTTTTACTTAATTAATACTACTCATTAAGGTTATAGCGTTTGAAAAACTGAAATGTGTGTTTAAGTTTTCTCTCTTAAGTTGATAAAAATCGTAAGAGATCAGTCTTTTTCCATAAAACTTGATATTTTCCATTGTTTTTTTACTTAATTAACGATACTCATTAAGGCTATAGCTGTTGAAAAACTAGGATACATGTTTAACTTTCAACTTTTAAGTGTTACATTGATCATATAGTTGATAAAAATCGTAAGAAATCAGTCTTTTTCTATAAAACTGGATATTTTCTATTGTTTTTACTTAATTAATACTACTCATTAAGATGTCTATCAAGCAAAATTCAAATATATGTTTAACTTTCTTGAGTTAAATTGATAATCTCATCTTGTAGTTGAAGAAATCTAAATAAAATGGTTAAAAACTGAAATTTTAATTGTTTCGCTTAATTAATAATACTCATTAAAATTACGGTTGTTTAAAATTCAAATACAAATTTAATCTTCATCTTATAGTATGATTCAATGTTGAGATGTGATTGATAATATTTTTAATTAGGGAAGGTTGTTCACCTATCCTGTTAGAATAGAATGTTCCTTTTTTCCACTAGGGGGCGCAGGAGGGCGGCGGTGAGATGGTGGGCGCAGGAGGCACCGCAGGAGGGGCAGCCGGAGGAGGCCCGGGGCAGCTGGAGGAGCAGGTGGGGCAGCCGGAGGAGCAGGCGGCACGGTGCCGCAGTGCCGCCTCCGGCTGTCCCCGTACTGTCGTTTTCCTACTACTCACGTTACTGTATCCGGAATACGGTATACTATAACAGCAAAATCCGAACGTTTTTAAAACTTCGTTATTGTTCGAACGCACTTCATTTGCTACGCTTCACGAGCAATTTCCAACTTGCTAAAGTTTATGTTGTTTTAATTTAAAATAAGATTAGACAGAAATCAATTTTATAAACGATATCTTGCTTTAACAATATACAATATTGAATTTTTACACTTAAAATTGAAAGCTGATCTAAATCATAGAAATTTTACACTGTAGCACGAAGTCAATCTTATTAAACACTAAAAAAAATATTATATGTCTCAGTAACCTCAGATAAGTTCAGGCAAGACAGGTGTAGGGTTAACATGCTAAACAAATGAATGGGTATTAACCCTATCGCGACGAGGTTCCTCTGCTCAATTTTTAATCTTTTGCCTCCAGCTTTTCAAGCCAGTAAAGTTTCTTTAATTGAATCGCGAAATGTATAATTAAATAAGATAAACCTTACAATTACAATTAACTGCTGAGAATAATGAAGCGTTATGTGTAATTTAAGAGGCTACTTCAGTCAAATAAAAAGACCCTTTCTCTAATGCTAATCCTATGGAAAAAAATTATAAAGATATCTTGGTTGCATTTCAACATTTTAGCTGAGATTGATTTGAATGCAGACCGTTTTTTTACTTTTTCGATTTTGTTTGCAGATATTTTTAGAAAAGTGCTTTCGCTTTCCAAACTGGATACGAAAATGACAGCGTACTCGTAAAAAAATGTCTGTAAACAAAGTCAAAAAAATAAAAAAAATGGCCTGTATACAGACCCATGCCAGCTAACCAATGCAAAAAAATCATTCAAAAATATTGAAATGCAACCGAGATATCTTTATAAATTTCTTCCGTAGGATTACCATTAGAGAATGGATCTTTTCATTTGAATCAAGTAATCGCTTAAGTTGCACGTATAAGAGCCGCTCTCCCTCAAGGGGTTAAGAATGTTACTTACAAGGAGAGAACCAACTTTGATAATCACAGATTTTGATTATTTTATTTTATGTTGTAGGGCAGATATCCCTTAGCTATAATTTCAATGGGTTTTATACAACGCTCTTTAGTTATCGAGAAACAGGAAGATCTAATATTTTGACACAATTTAAATACTAACTTTGAAAAAAAAAACGATATGGTTCATCTTGGCTCAGCCGGTATAGACTTTACCTGCAGACCAGTGGACCCGAGATCGATGCTTGGTTGGGATATGTTTCTTTTTTCCCATTTTTGTTTTATAAATTATAATTTAATCATCTTTATTAAAAAATCTTAATATCGTACCTTAACTACAATGTTAGCATATTTAAACATTAATTTATCATTTTTGGATTTTAAACCATTATTACTCATCATTTAAGGGAATTTTCAAAAACATTCTATTTGTTATTGAATAAAAGAAATTCTAAAATTTGCAATGGTGCCTATTTATTTGCTGTGCTATTTAATTTATAATTAAATAAAACATAATCAAGTAAAAATAAAAGCAGAAAGAAAATGAATATTAAGTAAAATAAAAAAGCAGCAAAATATAAGGAAAATAGTTCAAAGATCAATCGTACATTTTACAATATTTAAAATCTTTAATTTGCAAATAGAGTACGTAACCGTAATTTTCTGCGTATAATCCGCGGATCAAACAATTTTTTTTCGACCCAGAAATTTTATTTTGTAATTGAAGCCAAATATTTACGGCGATCTAAAAAGTTAAATTGTATTTAATAAAATTTCTGGGTCGAAAAATGATTGTTTGATCCGCGGATTATACGTAGAAAATTACGGTAGGTTGTAATTTGGTTCTTATGTTTATTTTTAATAGAATTATGTTTATTAATTTAAAAACAGTAATTTTATCATCGCATCGAATTCCCTTATTAAAGCAATACATGAATGATGTTTCTTTAAAATCAGGAATTGACACAGTCGTTCAATATCATTGCATTGATAAAAAAATGTATGAAATAAATTTAAAAAATTGTTTTTTTTAAAAAACAGTTTTGTATTTATTTATGGTGTTTCACAAACTATTTAGTTACAGAAAAAAGTGAATAGGTTAAAATTAGAATTTATATACATCATAATTTTTAATTGAGAATGAGATTATTAAATTATAATTACAAGTATATTTATAAAACAAAAAAAAAATGTGGAAAACAAAAATAGCGGGTCCTGCATTCGAACCCGAACCCACTGGATGATTGGTTACTGCTTATCCGACTGAGATACGACCACTTACACCCGTTCTTTTCAAAGCAAGGTATTTCAGTTGTGTAAGTATATTAAACCCCCTGATTCTCAAGAACTAAGGAGATTTCATTCTAAGGGTTCATTCAATCTGAGTCTCTATGTTGTCTCTGCGTACAACATACATTAAACTAATCAAAATCTGTGATTATCAAAGTTGGCCCTCGCCTTGTTAGATATTTTTTTATGAAAAAATACTCCGTTTTTAAAAATTAATTTCTGAACTTTAGATCAGATTTTCTGAAACAGGAAATAAGCAAGTAGGAAATTGCACGTGAAGCGTAGCAAATGAGGTGCGTTCGTACGATAACGAAGTTTTAAAAATATTACTCTCATATATCAATCTCATAAAACTGTAAATAGTTAATTATAATTAAAACGCTCATCAAACAATGTTCTCCCTATACCGTTATGTAATGGAATACTTTTATGTAGCTTTATAAATCAATAACAAATATTCTTTGCGCGATAGATTATGCAAAATGTATATCATAATGTGTACTTAATAGATGCATTTCAATTTTAATATGTTCGAATGAGTGTAACACCATTGAAATGCATTTGAGACATTTTTCCCATTGACCGTAATGTAACGGAATTCTTTTTGATTGACCCTGTAATTGAACTATTCATCCGATTTTGATAAAATTTGAAATAATTCGACAAAATTATGTTATAATTATGTATTTTAAATTTCAAACGATTAAAAGGAATTTGAAACTTTTTTCCCCATTGACCGTAATGTAATGGAATACTTTTGATTGTCCCTGTAATTGAATTATGCATCCGAATTTCATAAAATTTGAAATGACTCGACAAAATTATGTAACATTTATATATTTTAAATTTCAAACGATTCGGTTTGGTAGTTTTTGCTCTGTTACATGCGGACAGACAGACGGACAGATAGACAGACTGAACAACTATAGGTGCTACGTATTTACATAATTACGTATGCACCTAAAAAGGACTCTCGAAAAGGGACGAAGTCTCCTCCTCCTGAATTAGAGTTCCACATCTGATTGAATCAACAATCCAGACAATGCGAGTCAGATCAGCTGCGTTATTTTACCCATCATACGTAGTATAGGGTAAGTCTTGCAATCGTTTTGAAAATCGAAAAAAAAATTTTGACGGATTTACACGTTTTTGACACTGGAGATTTCGAAAAACATATTTTTAGAAAAAAATTATGCCGTCCGTCTGTCTGTCTGTCATTCTGTGTGTCTTTAAACTTTCTACCTCCCAAACGAATTGAGATAGAGACTTGAAATTTCGTATGTACTTAGTATGTACTTAGTATGTTTAATATCAATAACCTCGATTATCCGGAACTATTTTTTTCGGACTCTCGAAAAATTCGTTCTTGTGAAAGGTATATAAAATTTTTTGAATTTTTTATTTTAAGGAGTGATCGTAAAAGGCAATAAAATGACACAAATTTTGCAAGTTAATAAGATTATTATTTTTGGAGTTATAAAGATGTTTCTTTTTCGCAATTCAGTATTACTTGAGTAGTTAGACGTGTTGTATAATTTATCGAAAGAGATTCATCAGCAACTCTTTAGCATTACTATGCACAATAAAAATATAAATACACGTTTAAATTTTGTTTTGGAATTGCAATCCATTTTATAAATAGTTTTCAAATGTATTATTTTCATATATTATATATGCATATATATGATGGGTAAGTATTACGGTGACGCCCAACGACTAGTTTTAGACTTTTGCAGGTTGCGATCCTATTAACTCGAGATTTTAAAATTTAGTTTAGAACCTTATTTCAGAGAAAAAACTACATCGAACCTTCTCACTAACAAACCCGTGTTAATACGTTCAATAAGCTCGAGGTTTTCTCTGCAATATGAACACGAATATTAATTTAATAATTTAATGGATTTTTAATGCATTTTACAATACTATCAAGCTTCATATTCATATTTGTAATCAAGTATTTTTATATAATGTTGAAAAATTTAGATTTTATTAGCATTTATAAAAAAACTAAATGCATAGAAAACAACATTACAAATTTGCCCATTTTTAAGACTATCAGAGGGCTAATATAATAAACACATTTGTTTACCTGTGTGTATTATACTTTGAAGAGATTTCTATGCAAAAAGCTGCAAGAATTGATAGAAGGATATCTGTACGCTTGAAGTTATGTAGCTCGATGTCAGTGATTTAATTTTTTTTTAATTATTTTGTTACCTTTTTCTTCCTTTTTTGTTTGATTTTTAGAAGTTTCAAAATTTTTCCACGCGTCAAGGTGAATCTGACAATTTTTTCTTAAAATGAAAAGAATTCTACTTTTATTCTTTTTTCATCTTAACAATATTCAGGATTTATTTGAAAATTCGGCACAACACAAGACGAAACACAATAACGAAAATCTAATGCAAATTCGAAACAAATAATGTTAACTGCTCCCCGCAACAAACAAAAACTAATACCGTATTTACTCGTGTATACCGCGCACGCATATACAACGCGCACTCCGTACAAGAAAAAAAGACGATTTTTTTAAAATCTCGTATATAACGTGCACCATAAATTTGATATGCAAATGAAAGAAAGAATTTTAGTAGAGAAAGTTGATACAAACATTACATTAAGGCGAAAAGCAAGGCGAAATTACATTTTTAGACTTCGTGTAGAGCAAGAATGACGGGAGGCAAGAGTGACTGATGTCAGTGAGAAATTCTAAATAGCGTTTTATATAAGGTTAATGAATAAAGTGCAAGGAGAGTGAAATGAAGGTGCAGTGATACTTCAATTAAATAAGATTTTCCGAGTGATTACGTCTTCTTTGTATGCATTTCATGATTCATATGTATGTAGTGTGATTACATCCAGCAGTAAAAAAATATTCGTGTATAACGCGCACCTAGGAGTTTTGCCCTATTTTTTTGAAAAAAAAATGAGTGTTATACACAACCCGTAAAGCATGATGACGTCACTGCAACGTCATTGTGAAGTCACATTGTGACTTTGTGACCATCGATTGTCGATGTGACGTCACGTGAAGTCACAGTAACTAAAATTTGAAGTCGTTATGGCCGTTTTAGAGCTCTTTTGTGACGTTTCACAAAGTGGTCACAATGTGACAAATTTGTGAAAAGTGTGTCATTTGTGACTAATTTGACATTAACATTGTGACGAAACTGTGACAAAAGCGACGATATTTAAATTGCCAGAAACATGTTTTTAAAAGTAAATAACATGTTTTAAAGGATATTTATAAATTTCTAAGGATTTTTAAGTCACATCTTAGTCACAATGTGACGCCACTGAGGGGTGGCATTTTGGTCACAGATGTGATGTGACCAAAGTGATTCACAGTGACCTCACTGTGACCATGCATGCTATTGGGGAAGTAAATACGGTAATAAGTCAACTGACCCGATGCAGTGCTCGGTTCACGATTTTTTTTTCTGCAACCAAATGAAGAATATTGATGATGAATTATTCTTTTAATTATTACGGCGATCTTTTGACATTCGTAAAAGCAACTGAAATTCAATCGTCCAGCCTAATATTTTTTTTTAAATGTAATTTTTAATGCTAATTTTTCAATTTTTTCACTTTTTAAGGTGAATTTGAGTTTTTTCCTGAAATGGATAGGATTGTATCGTAATATTTTTGTCTGAATAATTTTAAGGATTTATTTGAAGATTCGGGAAAACACAATAACGAAAAATCCAATGTAAACTCGAAATAAATAATGTTAATTCCTTCCTGCAACAAACAAAAAATAATAATAAGTCAACTGACCGGGATTCATGATTTTCGCCCCCCTCGCCTCGAAAGTGACTGATAAAATGAACAATTTTTAAAAGCGATTATTTAACATAAAAGAAAGCAATTACTTAACAAAATTTCTATTTTTTCGTCTTCCGATTGTTGAAATTAGTAACTTTCTTGAGCATTAAATGGGAGAAAATCGGTATTTGTTTTAGAAATCTTGAGAAAATTCACATTTTGTTTTCATGATCATTAAAAGAAACTGTCCATACTTTCTGCATTAGATGGACAAATTTGATTTTATTTTCGAACAACTGCTGTAATATTGGATACATTTAAACACCCAATTGAAGAAAAATTACAGTTTTTTTCTGAAACTTTTACAAAATTTATATATTTTTTTAACAATCTTTTTAAGAAATTCGCTTTTTTTACGAATCGGATTGATGAAGCTATTTTCAAAATTCCGGAAAAGGAAAAAAGTGACGGACTTCCACAAAAATTAACAAGTAAGAAAAATCATGCGTTAAGCATAGACTGATTAACTTCTGATAAATATTTAATAAGTAGACTTTATTGAAAAGTTTGTTCGTTATTGCATATATTTTTTCATGTCTCAATTTTCGGATTCAAAATCAATATTTTTAAATTTTTGGAAGTAGATGACTTAAAAATTTTGTAAATCACTGAGTAGGTTTCTAAATAAAATAAACCTCTGTATATGAACATAAAGGGTTTTTCTTCTTATATCATCAAGACAAAAATTTTTAAAACATATGACACAATTCTTTATTTAAAGAAAATCTTTTTTAATTTGAATAAGTATGCTTACATTACTTCCATATGTTAACCTTTCACATGAATTACTGTATGAACCATGTACAATTCATGCCAGATGTTTTCACAGCACTACATGAATCTTATTTGCTTAGCAGAAGGATCATTGCTCCTAAATTGCGACATTAGAGGAATCTAAATTAGAAAGAAATATAAAATAAATATTACTTTTGAGATAAAAGGCATTTTAATAAATCCAATGTCTGGTTGAAATAGGCAATTGATATAGAACACATGAAAATAACAACAAGAAACGGAACGGAACTTTTCATCAACATTGCAGCAACCAACGTGTTAAAATTATTATCTTCGGAGAAGAGTCAATTGTTAAAATTCACAAGAACATCTTTATCACCAACAAAAGGTCTCTCTCACTTTGCAAAAGTAAGATATGTTTACTTAAGTTGACATTTATCGAATCGCCTTTGGAACACATTACAGAAACAGAGGGGCTTTTCTCGTGGATGTACAGATATATTTTTTTAAACTATATAAAAATCCTGATCATATTTTACCAACGCACACACGTTCATTTTAAATGTGTATGCAAGTTTACTTTCAGATTAAAACTCTATGAAAAAACTTTGGAACATACTTCACAAATAAAAGTTATTTTTCATAGTATGGGTGTCCAAGTGTGTTTTTAAATTATCACTCCATAAAAATACTTCGGAGGATATTTTAATTATTACGATAAGAATAATAGCAAACAAAATATTTTTATTTTTACAGATATGCAGGTGTTTTCTGAGATCATGGAAGACATTTCACAATTTTTTTTGTTTCAAGGAATCCGCACGTGTTTTTTAGATCACCAACGTGTAAAAATACTTTGGAGCATATTTCACAATTTATCATTTGTATGGGTATATAAGTATGTTTTCAGTGTGCCACTTACTGAAAATCCTTTGGAGCATATGTATCACATACAAAAGATTTTTCTTTTGTAATGAACGCTCAAACGTCTTTTCAGAAGCTCACTTTGAGAATAATTGTTTGATTAACCTTAAGAAACAAATGTTTCTTTCTTTGTATGGGTGAGCAAATGACTTTTTAAATGACCCCTCTCAGAGAATTCTTTGGAACATATTTCACAAACAAAAGGTTTTTCCTTCGTATGGATGCGCAAATGTACTTTCAGATGATTCCTTTCAGAAAAGCCTTTGCAACATATTTCACAAACAAAAGGTTTTTCCTTTGTATGGATACGTAAGTGATTTTTCAGATTAGAATTTTGTGAAAATCCTTTGGTGCATATTTCACAAACATAAGGTTTTTCCTTTGTATGGCTGCGCAAGTGTCGCTTTAGATGACCACTTACGGAAAAGCCTTTGAAACATATTTCACAAACGTAAGGTTTTTCGTTTGTATGGATACGCAAGTGTCTTTTTAGTTCATTACTTGCTGAAAACTGTTTGCAACATATTTCACAAACATGAGGTTTTTCCTTCGTATGCGTACGAATGTGTGCTTTCAGATTACCTTTTTCTAAAAATCCTTTGGAACATATTTCACAAACAAAAGATTTTTCATTTGTATGAATACGCAGGTGTTTTTTCAAATAATCATTTTGTGAAAATCCTTTCAAACATATTTCACAAGCAAAAGGTTTTTGTATTTCTTTTGTATGGGTAAGCAAGTGTTTTTTAAGACTACTACTTATTGAAAATCCTCGAAAACATACTTCACAAACAAAAGGTTTTTCCTTTGCATGGGTGCGTAAATGGCTTTTCAGAATATCACTTTGTGAAAATCTTTTTAAACATATTTTACAAACAAAAGGTTTTTCCTTTGTATGGGAACGCAAGTGTTTTCTCAGATTACTACTATATGAAAATCCTTTGGCACATATTTCACAAACGAAAGGTTTTTCGTTTGTATGGCTACGCAAATGTTTTCTGAGATCACAATTTTGTAAAAATCTTTTGAAACATATTTCACAAACAAAAGGTTTTTCATTTGTATGGATAAGCAAATGTCTTTTTAGATGACCACTTTCTGAAAATTCTTTGCAACATGTTTCACAAGAATAAGGTTTTTCATGTGAATGGATTTTCAAGTGTCTCTTTAGATTACCTTTTCGTAAAAATTCTTTGGAACATATCTCACAAACAAAAGGTTTTTCATTTCTATGTATAGGCAAGTGTTGTCTCAGATCACAATTTTTTGAAAATTTTTTGAAGCATATTTCACAAGAAATTTTTTTATTAATTGTTTGAAAGTGAGTCTGAGACACTGACATTTTCTTTAGGGAAACGATTTAATTTTGTAAAGCATAGATAGCATACCTGCTTAAAATGGTATTCTATAAACTTTTTTAAAAATGATATTTAAAAAGAAGTATGGAACATTTTCATAATTTAATCTAAAATGATAAAAACATTAATTATGTATTTTTTATCTGCACATTTAAAAACATTTGTTATAAATTTTCAAAGCATTCAATAACTTAAACAGCCAAATAATCAAAAAATATATTGTACAAACTATTTATTATTGTATTAAGAATTAAAAACATGAATAGACTGTTGCAGAAAAAAACAGCAGCATCTTCTCTGGACCAAAACACTTTTAAATCTTAAATATTATCGATAAATAATATTCTTGACTGATGTGAAATCAAGTTGTAGTATAAAAGCAAGAAACATAAATCTGAAATCAGTAATTTAATTAGAAATACAATATACTCCCTCAAATCCATACAGGTTGAAACAAGTGATATTGCGAATTTTAAAATTTTGCGGATATCTGACCATTTGCTTTGTCAGTATTTTTAAAACAGTAATTTCAGTGTAATTAATAATGTAATTTAGATTATAATGAATGTTTACAATAAAGTAAAATATTAAAGTAATTTAACAAAGTAATAAACTAAAATAATAAAAATTTAGATTTTTTTTAAATGATTAATATTAAAAGCAAAAGTTAAGCAAAATAATAAATAATGTATACTTAAATATTTATTATAAAGATAAATTTCTTCCTTCCTAAATTATTCACTAAAACTTGCTTCATAAAGGTGCTTTATTAATTTAATTCAAATTCTTAAAATAAAGTAGTCTTTTTTCATGTTTAGCCAGACATAATAATAAAAAAAGCTTGATTAATGCATAAATTTATTTGGCAAAAAGATTGTGAATACCAGTGGTATCAACAACATCTTGAATTTTTCAAAGAATTATTTATTTTTCCTTTATGAAAAATCATGAATTCAATAATATTATGAAAATTACAGACTAAACTATACATAGAATTGATATAAAAATAAAAAAATCTCAAATTTAAACTGAAATTGTCATTGTTTACATCCATAAACTATGTGTGGATTTTAGAGAGTTTACTGTAACATAAAACAACAGTATTAAAAATGTGATTGACAATTTATAACATTAGAAATTTGAGGCAAAAACAAATATCTCAAAATTTAAAAAAGTATCTGTCATTCGGAGAAGTCATTGTGCATTTATGGCTGCTTTTACAGATGGAGATGTGTTTAGATATTTTCATACGTGCTTTACATGGAAAACTGGAGTAATCTGATAAAGTATTCTGCACTCTAGTGCTGACTTTTAAGTAAAAGTAATGAAAAATAATGTGAAATAATTGAAAATTTCTTATTTACTGCTTTAACACTGAAGGATTTTTGGGAAGGGGCTACTGTTAAGATAATTTGTAAAAATGTAGAAAATTGATCCAATAATAATAAATATATCTCTACAGCTCAATTATAAGACTCATGGGAAAACGCTCAAAACATTCTATATTAAGGAATTTTAACCAATACCACTTTCATTAATTAGATGATAATTGCAGCCGATATCACTAGAATAGAAAATTTGCAGTAATTGTTATTCTCTTAGCACTCGCTCAAAATGTATAGGATTTGCTATTATTAAAGAGCAGATTTATATGTAGCAGAAAGCAATTTTATTAGACAAATCGAGTAGAATACTTATTTGAAACATTCGCCAGAGCGCCATACAGTACTTCATTGCTTACATAGATAGCCATTGTGAAGTACATTTTGAATGTACTGGTGTCATGAGGTCATCTTTTATGCAGAAAAAAATCACTTTTAAACAACATCCATGAGTTTTAATTTTCCACAGATTTTCAGTCCCTACTCACGTTTTGGTATAAAATACATCCTGTTCCTGGCATAGTGCTTTTTACTGCATTGCAGATATACTGATTAGTAAATTGCAGACCGAATAAATGTCGTACTATATTTTTAAGTGCACAGGAAAAAAGAAACAACCGTCTTATTCTCAAAAGAATGTTAATTACTTTTATTATAAAAAAGAGAAATGGAGAAAAATGAAACTTACAGATCAGACAATTTTTATAGAAATTGACACCGGACATTTAAGACTGAAAAATAAAAAAAAACCTTAATATAAATAATAATTATGTGAAATGTTTATTGAATAGAATTTTAAAGAGGAGTATAATACTGGGACTTCCCTCATAGAGATTAGTGTGAGCGATATTGATGAGAAGACAGATTTAGTAACTCGCTATAAGTAAAGATAATGAGATGCTACCTTTAATTAGTCATTCATTATGATGAAATATAAAGGTGAAAATAAGCATATTGAATCGTAGAATAACAAAATGTTATAAATAAATCTGCATACATTGTTTTTTGAAAAGGGAAAGCAACCATGCATGGATATAAAATTGCAACTATTCAGTACGTTAAAAGTAATACAGAAAAAAAAACACCAAATTATCTTATATTGGAATTTCAACTCATTGCCATGAACATTAACAGATGCCCCTCACCAGTTTGAATAACTCTAAATAACAATAAAAAGAACATTGCTCAGTTAAACTGATGGCATTGAGCTCACAGGCTACGCATACTAATTGTACATTACAGCCTTATATTTTCAAGGGTTAATTCCGTTCGAAAAAAAATTAATAAGGGGAAACAGCTTTTCCCTTTCCACTGTTTTATACTTAATCATTGAACCCCAAAACTATCAAGAACATGCTTTATCATATTAAAAAATCTATATCCAAAATTCAGAGCAAATCAGATAATTCTTAATAAAACCCCATTTAGCATTTATATAATTTAAGACGAGTTATCCCCCTCTTTTATACTTATCCATTAAACTTCCAAAAGTATTCAGAGATTTGAACGAAATCTGACAATTCTGCTTGGAAAACCCTTTTATATAAATTAAGGGAAAAGGCATTAGAACACCCGTTCCCCCTATATATACTTATTCAATGAAAACCTAATAACAGTCACGAAATCGCCTCATCAGAATGATCCTATATCTAAATTTTGAACAAAAACTGTTAATTCTTCATGAAAAACCCATTTATATCAATTACGGAGAGGTTTCTTTTATACATATCGAATGAACTCCAAAAACTAATCAGGGAAGCGCCTTATCAGGATATATCTATGTACAAAATTTCAAGTGGATTGGATATTTTTATCATGATTTATCGCGTTACGCACGTACCCACGAACGAACATACATACAGAACGGGTGGGCACATAAGCTCTCAGGCTATGATAGCCTGTGAGCTAAAAACTATGATGTTTGAAGAGAATGGACTGTATTTTATATGGTGTGAGATCCCTCTGAATAGTTTATATTGTTCAATATCTGTTTTTCACGGTTACAATGAGATTGTCAATAAGAGTTAAGGAATTCTTTTTTAGAATTCGTTCTAAACGAGCATTTACATCTTATAAGTTACTACGATACCAAAGTTATAATTTCTAACTCCAACAGTATCCCAGAAATTACAATATTCCAAATAAATTGCGATTTAAAATCTTTCTAGAAAGTTGTATGTTTGTTTGTAAAATTAAACTGTCGAATCTTATAGAAATCGTTCATAACGAGTATATTGTATCTTAAAAGTTATCACAAAAAATTAAGTTTCTAGTCCAATCAATATCAAAGAATTCGCAATCTTAGAACTTTTCTGCACGTGCGTTGATGGAGACTATGGTACCAACATAAAATAAAGTTTATTTTGAAGAACAGATGGTTACCAACATTTTTTGGCCGCATTATTTTTGAAATCGGAAAAGTAGTTCCAATGGTAACACCGCAAAAGCACACAAACGTTAATGCTTTATAGCATGGAAGTACAGAATTAAAAGCTACTTATCACTTATTATATATACGTAATTTATCTAATTAGTGTTAGCAGGAGAGTTTTGAAATATACATAAACCAGTATAACAATTTTTCTTTTTTCTTTTCTTAGTCATTTGTATCATAATAATCATCAGTTATTTGTATCACTTTCTTAAAACCCGAATTACGTTAAACTTTTTATAAAAGCGCCAAAGTCTACAGCGAAGTACTGTGAAGATTATTAAATACATGGTAGTAAGGCACTTAGCTAGACGCAAGTAATAAATCGCTAAGTACTGTTCTATCGTCCTCTCTCGAAATGAATTTTTCCGCACATTTAAAAAACAAGATTATGAATCATTTGACTTAAAATACAAATAAATAAATAAGAAGCAATATTAACATAAATCAAAACATTTTATTTCAACATCAAGGAATTCTATCGGAGTTGCTCAAGTGAAAAAAAAATGATTTTGGCGAAAAAAAATGTAGTCTTGGCTAAATTTGAACCCGACTAAAAAAGTATCGAGATTAATTAGGTCGTTATAGGCAGAGCTGCCAAGTCTCTAGTTTTTGGATACAGGCATTTTAATACGGAAAATGTTGTTTTATTTAAGAAAATTCTGGTCTGCAATAAGCCGGAGACTTGGCAACACTGTATAGGAATATTTCGTAATCCGCTTTTTGACCTTAAAAAAACAAAGGCCATTTTTCGAGTACAAAAAATATGCTAATTGTTTTATTTCGCAAACCAAGTACGATCGTAATATTGATATTTTTATGAGGATAAATTGCCAAGAATTTTACAAATCCCATTTATTTCATCATCTATATAACAAAAGCCTAAGTCATATGACTGCCATCAACACTTCCGGGCTTACCCACTTCACTCTTTATATGCTATGCAGCCAATTTTATGTTAGCCAGCGCAGGTGATAAGTTGCCAAATTATTGTACAGATTATTGCTATTATAAGCGCATTTGGCTGTCATTAACAGTTTGTCGTGATGACCATTTCGCTTTACATAGGTCAAATAACAAGTTTTAATGAAAATTATTTTTCCGGATAAAGCTGTATAAAAGTTATACTTTTATAGAAATCGCTTGAAAAAAAAATGTTTGACAGATGAATTACATTGAAGTACATGTATATTTTGAGATTACTTCCGTGCAATTTAAATTAACTTCCCAAATTCTGTTTCCACCAAAGTTAAAAAAAAGATTCATTCTCCAATGATTAAAAAAAATAATTTATGGAGGTAATAATTCATATAGCAAGCTCTAAAATCATCAATCTTGCCATGCAAAAATAATTCGAGCATGTAATGCAATCAAACTTTAGTATCATTCTGCTAGGTAAAATACTATACAACTCAACTTTCAAAACAACTTTCTTGACAAAGTGAAATGTAAATATGCCATCTCATATAATATTTAATATACAATTAAATGATTGGCATTAAATGAAAGATATTTTGGTTAAATGTAAGGGTAGACATCATTAAAGTCCTTTTACAGAAAAAGTCAATGACCAAATCCCAAGACCAAACTGGTCGCCAGGGGGGCTAGTTAAGAATATAAATCATTCATTCATTTAGCTTAAAATAAACGGGTTTAACTAATTTCCTGATACTTTTGTAATATTACTTTGCCTTGGTCATTTTTTAAGCATTTAGAAAATAGTTGTTTTCGGTCGAGAATGGATCTTGTGCAGTCCGCATTTTATTCTTTTTGTAATTGGTCGAGGAATATTAATGCTTAATCCATGCAGGGCCGTAGCTAACGGGGCGCTATGGGCGGCTCAAGCCCCCCCCCCCCTCCCCAAAAAAATATATTTTGAGCTCCCCCCTGGAAAAAGCTTCAAGGTCGCTAAATGTTCCAAAAATTCAAATGAAATTCTGTTCAATAATCTAATTTAGTTTTCAGACCCTTTCATAGTTTCACAGAGTTATTAAATCGTATCTAAAATAAGTGTTTCGACACTCCTTCATCATATTTATACATATGTAGCTAACATGATGTTTATTTTTGCACCATTTATGCACTCAAAATTTTCATCATCATATAATTTTCTTAGCAAAGAATGAAGTTATTACAACAGTTTAATGAGAAACATTGTACCTACAATGTGAATATGCACTAATTTATCTTTCTGCGTTAGAGAGAGGGAAAAAAATTATGATCCCCCCTATTGTTCACTTCTAGCTAGGGCTCTGAATCCATAGCATATTTTATATATGACTCTGTTAATACGTAAGTCACGTTTTCAGCATTATAAAAATGATGTTTTTACTGATTTTTATTAATTCAATGGGTAAAATTTTGTGCTTTTAATAATAGATTTTCGGATTCTATTTATTTATTTGTTTGTTTGTTTATTTTTTACGAAATTCTTTGCATTTAGAAGAATTTTTATTTGAATAGGAAATCGAAATGTCATTGTTAATAAAGAACAAAATTAAAAAGTTACAGAATGAGTAGACTTAAACCATCAAATACGGAAAAAAAATTCCAAAAAAGACGTCGTTTGAAATATCGTCTTTTAAAGAAAAAAAAGAAACATGGTCTGATTATCCAACCCACTGATTATGAAATGTGCATTACATTTTTTTTAATTACTGCAAATATTTATAGGATAAGCATGTCATCTCGGAATAATTTGGAATGTTTGTGGAGTGCAGTGTATTACCGGCAGGCTTTTCTTATTCTTTTTGTGGTGATGCAGGCTTATAACAAGTTGTCTTATGAATTTGTAGAGACTAAAGAGGTGTGGAATAACTGCTGTAAGTGCTCCAAAAGAATAATGGACTAAAATCTGAACTAAAATGGACTGATTTTTTGCATTTTTTCTGGAGAAATTCCCATAGATCACATCTCCATTGCTTTTAACTACGGCCGCTAAATCAGCATTGATAAAAAGACAGGTGTTATTCCACGATAATCGATTTATTATTACATATATATTTTTTAATAAAAATTAGGGATGAACTGAATAGTGATTTTGGCAGAATGCCGAATATTCGACCCACACGTGAAACAAATACCGAATATTCAGCAACCGAATTGTTATTATCAGATGGAATACTGAATATTCGACTGGCCAAATGTTTTTTATATTTTAAAGTTTATAGGTAGTAAAATGTTAATGTTTAAAACAATTTTACATACAATAAAACTGACATTTTGGTAAATAATAATTTTTTATATGCAAACTTTGTACTAAAAAACCAGCTTTTTTATTTAGAAGGAAAATATGAAACCTTTTTAATTAAATTCTAAATTCCATGGCCTTTTCTGTGCCTTAAAACAAACATTTTAAAATTAAAAGAGAAAAAAAAAGTAGAATTTTAAAAGGCCATATACTGTTTATATGTCAAGATGAGATTAATGTAAAATCAAATGGTGGCAACTCAATAAGAATAACTTTTCTAGTTCTTTTGATTAAGCAAAGAACTTTTTAAAGGCATCTTACATTTGTGTTTGGAATGGACCATCATTTAAAAATATTGCAAACATTCTAGTTGTTCCTAAAATCTTACAACAAATTTTCAATAGCGATAATAAGGTAAATACAAACATTTTTAGGTACTACTAGGTTATTCCGTGGACCAAAAAATTATCGCCAAACTATAAGATTAAATGTCAATAATGGATGATTGTGAATGTCACATTCAATGATATTAAATGCGATTCACATGTTTAAAATATCATTAAATTATTTTTATTTCGACTTTTTATTCGTATTTTTATTAGTATTCTGCTATTTGTTTGTTTTTTTGTTATTTAATATAAAAATTATGTCAATATGTATAATTTGGCTATTAGTTTGGCGATTTGTATAATTTGGCGAAATTAGTCGACAGGATAACAGAGTAGTACCCATTTTTATCTCTTTTTTTAACAATATCTCAATCCAATTATTTCATCAATATTACAATATATTTCCACAAATAGTATACTGGGCGTGAAACAGAACTTTTATTCACAATTTTATCAATAAAGAAGGTATTTTATCAAGATTTATTTTCTATTAGTTTTGTTTGTATAAAAAATGTGATAATACACTAAAAATAACAGAATTTTGGCCCATGACACAGTATAAGTACCACAAAGTGGATTTTGAATAAAAGAATATCTAGCTCACACTTCTTTAGCTATGAAGAAGCATTTTAGAGCACTTCTCATCATATCATATTTATCAGAAATCAGAGCAAGTCAGTCGAAAATATATTTTTGATATTTCCATCATTGTTAAAGTAACTAACGAAAATACAAGTTAGATACTGAATGAGATGAGATGCAGGCATGACTTAATGAGTGGATTATGGTTTGCTGAGCAAAAATTGTCGGTCTTGATACCAATTACCAACCTTGAAAATTTTTCTATTTTGTTTAGAAACTCAATTTGTGAAAAAGCAAGATTCAAGATTATTTACTGAACAAAAATTAGGAACTTGCATTTGTACATCATTCATTCCAATGGAAATGAATGAAGTAATTAATCTTCTCCATTAAACATTATTTTAATCCCCTTCATGGTTAATTTTCTTAAGTTATAACTTTATAAACAACAAATAAATAATCTAAAAACATTTATCAACATATTTCATCTCAATAGGTTTTTGCTACTAATTATTTTAATGTAATTTATAGTGGACAGTTGAAAGTAGAAATGATGAAAAGTTTTTAAAAATGAGTTTTGAAATGATTTTTTATGGTACAGTAGAAGACCTATTATCCGGAATCGTCAGGACCGAGGGCTTTCCGGATTTCGGATCCGTTCGAAACTCGACATTCCCCCCCCCCCCCCACACACACACACACACAAAAAAAACCCCATGGAAATTTAAAAATAATGACAAAATTATAGCATTGCCATCTAGAATATGAATGAAAAGTGTGTTATAAGAGAAGTTTGTGGAAAAAAACACTATGTTACAACTTTGACTCTTGTACTACAGTACAAACGTCTCAAATCCGGACATCCAAAATTCAAAACTCTTCAAAATCCGGACGTTTTGCTAACTGGCTTTATGTATATATATATTACCATAAAATACCGTTAATAAGCCCCCCAAAAGTGACGAAAAATCGTAAAATAATTAGAGGGGAGCGCTTACATGGGATTTTTCCGCGATCGTTTCACAAAATTTGCATTTTTTGCGAGATATCTGCAGGATTTTTTCGCGATATTTGTCGTGATTTGCAGGGTTTTATCGCGATATTTGACGAAATTTGCAGGGTTTTATCGTGATATTTGACGAATTTGCAGTTTTTTAGCGATACTTGAAAAAATTTGCGTTTTTTTATGGGAATGAATCATGATGAAATGAATGAATCATAAATTTTCGAATTTATCATGAATTTTCATACTTGTAGCAATTTTTGAAAAAATATGCGTTTAAAAAAAAAAAAACGTAAATTCTGTCGAAAAAAGGCAAAAAAAGGTTTAATTTTGTTAAAAAAAAAAAAAAAGCATAAAATCTATTAAAAAAATCTCGAAAAAACGCTCATTTCATCAAAGATTCACCATTCATTCATTTCATAATAATTCATCTCGTTCTCAATCGCCTTCATTTCCGGATTTCGGAATTCCGGATAATAGGTCCTCTACTGTATTTAGAAAGCCAAATAGTTTCATATTCAGCTTAGGCAAGTAGTTTGCTATTTGGCCAAACTGAATATCTAATAACTTTGCTGAATACTGAATATATGATAGATATTCTGTACATTCTTAATGAAAATCATGCCTATTTTATTGAATATAAATTTTAGAAGAAATTCACAAACAAGATAAATAAAGAATAACTCATTGCTTACCAGATTATTTTAATAATTTCATCGAACACTGCTGAATCTTTTATTAATCCTTGATTATCTGCTGTTCTTTGAAGGCGACTGGCTCTATAAGAATTCAGTTAAGTATGAATTACCAAATATTAACAGAAATCGATTTATTTTTATGGCAAGTATGTAAATCGAATAGAAGTTTTTAAAGGAGTGTTAAAATGAGGTTTCCCTGTATCTTCACCCTTTGGTCATAATGCCATTTTGGTGTCTGAAATGTCTAATACAGTACCGGATGCACAGCTTGGTACCAAAGGTGGTGCGGATCTTAGAAATTTATGGATTTCTGGACATTGCTTTGCTTTCATTTTTTAAACAGTAATTTGAAAGTAATTAATAGTGCAATCAAAACTATAGTGAATTTTTAAATATAATAAAATATTAAAATAAGTAATAAACTAAAATAATAAAAAAATTAGATAATTTTAAAAATGATTAAAACATTAAAAGCAAAGGTCAAGTTAATAATCATTAATGTATGATTAAATATTCCCTACAAAGATGAAATGTATTTTTTCTAAATTATTCAATGAAACATGCCTCATGAAGGTACATTTCTAATTCACAACAAAATCATAAATAAGGAAATTTCACTTCAGGTTTAGCCAGACTTAATAATAAGAAAAGCTAGCTTGATAAATATATTTGATAAGAAGATTGTGATTACCAGTGATAGCAAAAATAACTCAATTTTTTTCAGAAATAAATTTATTCTTCCTTCATGAAAAAAAAAATGATTTCAGTATTATTAGCAAAAGTTACAAATTAAAAAATATTTGGAATTGATATAAATCTAAAAAAAGTCAAATTTTGTCGCTATACTGAACTGAATGTTTCATTGTTTACATCTGTAAATTATGTGTGGATTTTAGAGTTATGGATTCGAGAGTTGCAGATTTGATGGAGACCACTGTATTTCAACTTGCTAAAAATGTGAAAGAAATTAGTCAACTTACAAGGAAGGTCTCCATACGGGCATACCCCGAAAAATCTGAAAAAATTACAGAATGTTCGTCTCATGTGGATATATACGTTTATAAAAAAAATTTCGGCGGAACCTCCATTCTGTAACCGTAAAAAAATAATGAAAATTTCGTTATTTGGTGATTTATCGCCGGTTGGCGAAGGAATGTAATTTCAAAAAATACTTTGTGTCAAATATACTTCAAGCAAAAAAAAGTTTCAAGTTGAACTTGTTTTGATAAATTTAATTTAAATAACTTTAGTTTTATAAGTTTTAAGTTTTTTTAAAGATAATTTTGTTATATCGATATTTATATGTATTTATTTTCAAATTTAATCATCAAAATTTAAGATTTAAAACGAAATTCATCATATAAATTTATTAAATTTGTTTTCTGCTCAAAGTCCATTTGAGAATTGTCGATTAGGTTTCGTTGCTATAAAAACATGTGCCTTTTATTTTTGAATACGCTTAAATTTATGAAGATGATTTTTCTCAATATGTTTTTTTTTTAATTTATGAAAACATTTTTTCCAATGATTAATTAAATAGCTACTTCAACAAATAATATATATATATGCAATATAATATGTATACATATGTATATAATATATTAAAGTCTCTCATTGTTTATGTTTAAATTCATTAAATACGATACGATTTACACGCATTCTAAATATCCAACAGTTTTGAGTTGCATAATAATCGTTAGCTTTTGGCGAGGAAAAGAGCTGCTCGCCAAATCGAGTGACTCTTTCGTCTTTTCACGCCAAATATTCGAAACTATTTTATTTTTTTACATAATTTCTAATGTGATTCCGCCGTTAATTTTGACGGATCCTTTATTACATACATAAGTACTTTAATTAGTATTTTTTCATACAATTCTGAGTATGCCCAGTATGGAGACCTTCCTTGTTAGTGGCGTAGGAACTTTGAAAAATAGGGGGAGCCGAAGCATCAGTGCTGTGCTAAAGGGGGTTGGGGGTCACCTGGGCATGTAATTTTAAGGGGTGCTAAATTTATACTACCAACACCATTTTTTGGTTTGTCAGAAAAAAAAGTTGGGGGAAGAGGCTGCCAAACTGCACTTTTCTCACGGGCGCAGTTTTCTCTTTGCACACCCCTACGGAGCATATTGTCAAAAGCTAGTGGCAAAGATAACTTCATTCAATTTATTTCGGAGGATTTCATTTGTTGCACTTTTCACAAACAAGAGCGTAAAATAGAAGCATATCAAAAGATCGGCGAATTTTTAATCCAGTTTAAATAATTTTTATTCGATGTACTTAATGACACTCAAATTTTGGATGTTCCCGTACACAATATTCAAATTTCAAGCTTCTCCCACTCATGTTTATCAAAAGTTAAAGATTTTTTCTGTTGTTTTGCTTACAAATTCTTTACAAATCTCTCAAAAATCAGTTTTAAAGCTTCCTCTTTATAAATATGCAATAGCATCAAGTGATTGAGTCTGTCTTGACCCATTATTTGATGGTGGTATGTCTGTTAGAAGAAAAGAATTGAAAGTACTCTGAGCATTCACTAATGATACTGGAATAACCAATATAAATTCTGCCAAAAGGTAAACTTCAGAAAATAATTTTTTTACTAATTCCTGCAATGATATCATTTTAATTATGATTGACAACACATTTCTGTCAGTTCTGTTCAGACTAGTGTTGATAGAAATGTCAACTTTGCAGAAAGTTTGCCAAATCAAAGTCGTCAGCATGTATTCTAAGCTTTTGTTTCATATCTACTGACATGATTGAAGCTGTATCCGTGAATCTGGATTCGATCTTTATGAAAGAGTCAAAAGTGTTTGATTAAATCGTTTTATTAGTTCGTTGGTAGTAAGGTTCAGAGCTTCACTGAAAATTCTCAATTTTTCTTATTGTTCGAATTGGGATTCGTGTTGGAGCGAAGGGAAGGCTTGTCTGCTCATATCTTATTAAAACTATCTTTAGTTTGGAGATTTTTATCCTCGGTTTTTATTTTTTAATTTCTTCCAGGGGAGCTGAGCCTATACTTGAAATATCCCAGGGGGAGTCACAGTTCCCCGATTCCTACGCCTATGGGTCAACTTATTTAAGAAATACAATTTTTTTTTTTTACAATGAAAAAAATGTTTTTTTTTTTCATTCTTTTATTAGCTTATCTTGCAATGCAAATTTGTTGACACATTAAGAGCCTTTTTTTTTATTTAAAAGAATAGAAATTGAATATATTTTTCTCATACAGAAAAATGAGAAAATAGAATAATAGACTTTTTTTCCGGGGGGGGGGGGGGGCGGAATCAAGTTATATGAGAGTTTTCACTTTTTCTTATTTTTAACAACATAAGTAAGTTGATCAGGTTATAAATGAATACATATGGTAGATAATTTAATGGAAAAAAAATACTATATTCAAACATAAAATTTTTAAAATATTAGTTAAAATATAAATTGCACCAAAATTTTAAAAAATAAAGTCAGTCTGTAAAAAAAAAAGAATTTTTCTGTAAAGGCAAAAGTTTTTTATTCTTTAATAATAATAATAATAATAATAAAAATTATGCATTTTTTTTAATGTGTAACAAAACATTAGAAAATCTATCCTAAGGCGATGATATAGTTCCGGCTCAACTGAGATAAATAAACAAAAACAAACTACACATTGCTCTCTCAGTTTTCTTGGGTTTTTTTTTTTCTGTTGCATGTCTTTCTGTGGAATAATTTAATTTTCTAATAGCTTAGTTTAATAAAAAATTGTAACACAGCCTAATTTACTACTAATGCAACTAGCTAAAAATCTGAACAAAATTGTCAAATATTTAAATGGTGATAGCAATTTTTTTTCTTTTTTTACAGTGAAAAAAAAAACAAGCCTTTTCTTATCATTTTTTCTTTCTATTATATTTTCTGTTTGTTTACAGCTTATTTTTCTAGCACTCAAACAATTCAAGCTTGCAGATACTTTCATGAAATGATATTTAAATAGTTTGATGTTTTTGTTTATTTTAAAAATCCTTTAGTAGATATTTTACCTTAAAGATTTATGAAATACATCTTATCATATACCAATTAATTTCTGCGAATAGACATTAATTTTAAGAGTTAGTATTGAGGAAATTTTCCAGAAAACTTCACTTATAATCAGTTCCTTCCACTTTTGCCAATATTTCAAGAATGTAATTTGAGAGGGGAAGAGACGCTTCAGTCTTATTTCTTGAATTTCAGGATAACATTATGTAAAATTTAAAATATCACTGAAAAGCGTAAAGGGATGAATTATAAAATAAGATTAAGAGAATATTATATATATATAGATACGCATCACCATTTTATTCAGCTCTATTTCTATCGATGAAATTTGACAGTTTCCATCAGTTGTTTTCTGAGAACTTTAAACTCACAAATTTGTATTCACACAAATTGACACTAACTTTATTTAAGGGTGCTAGTCACCCAGCAGCCAAATTCCTCTTCGTACTGTTAAATTGATGTGTGTTTGGTGAATTCTTATATTCAAAATATCACTTTAAGGAATTACCATTTTTGAGTTCTTTTTTTTCAGTGTTCTCTTCTTAAAAGATGTCTCTTTTTTCTTAGTTTTCAAAATATTTCTAAAATCTATGCATACTTTTATATAAACTGTTAAAGTTTACTTCTAGTTCGTTCATTTTTAAAACATAAAATATTAAATTGAACATAAATTTTAGAAATATTTTGAAAACTAAGAAAGAAAGTGACATCCTTTAAGAAGAGAACACAATGAAAAACGAATTTAAAAATATTAATTCCTTAAGGAGATATGTTGTCTATAAGAATGCATCAAACACCCATAAGACTTAAAATTACTGAAGGGAATTCGGCCACACAGTGACTGCCAACCTTAACTGCTTGCCCCAGATCAAAATTTTGGCCATTTGATTCAATACACATAAAAAATGTGACTATGCAACAATCCAATAATTAAGCATATACCATAAAATACCATTAATCTGGCCCCCCTCAAATGTGATGAAAAATTGTAAAATTGTTAGAGGGGGGCGCTTACACGTCATTTTTCCGCGATCATTTCACAAAATTTGCAGGAATGACTCATGAATTTCAATACTTGAAAAAACTTGGTTAAAAAAAAAATGTAAATTCTGTCAAAAAACGCAGAAGAAAGGAGAAATTTGTAAAAAAAAGAGCATGAAATCAATTAAAAAATCTCGAAAAAACACACATTTCATCAAAGATTCATTATTTATTCATTTTATCATAATTCATCATATTCACAATCGCCTTTGAGAATGGGGAGGGAGGGTGCTTTCTCGGGATTTTTTGAAAATTTCAAATTTTTTATAAAGTGGGGAGGGGGCATCTGATCGGAAAGGGCAGATTAACGGGATCTTATGGTAAGAGAACGCAAACATGGCTATTTCAGAGGTGATTCTGAGTTTTTAAAAAATATTCTGAAAGGTTACTCCTGAGGAGGAGGGGGGGGGGGCAGAATATTTTGTTAATGTGTCATCATGGAATGAGATGAGAAAAGCACTGTTATAAGTTAAAGAATGAAAAAGAAAATGGCATATAAAAATTAAATTAAGAACAAAAAGGGAGAAACAAAATGAGTGTTTTGGCACAAACACAGTTAAAATAACCCATTATTTGTAGCAGATATTTTCATTCGGCAAGACTGGTGCAAGATTATAAATCCCCACATATGTGACAATTTTCTAGATTTATTGAAATGGCACAAACATTTTTTTCAACAGTAAATTTTACTTAATGAATGCATTAAAATAAGTCTGACATAGAAACAAGACATATTATAATATATATAAATTTTCTGTATGTGTCCCATTTGAAAAAAAAAGGCTATATAATATGGTACTACTTGGTAATCCTATCAACCAAAAAACTATCACCCAACTATACCAAAGATTACATGCCAATAATGGATTATTGTAAATGTTACTTTCAATTGACATATTATGAGACACTAGCTTGTTGCGTCATCAAGTGATTTTTAATTCAACTTTTTATGTGTATTTTTGATTATGTTTTAAAAATGTATTTATTCTTCCGTTATTTAAAATAAAAATAAGGTCAGTTTATAGAATTTGGCAAAATTATTCAATAGGATAAATAAGTACCAGTACCCACAATATTAAATAAGTGGTATTACATAACAAATACTTCCTTAACTGTATTTAATGTGGGAACTACATAAGAACATATATGATATTACGAAGAAAATAAAATGTTCTAAGCAATAACATTGTTGATACGGTGTAACTTCTTAACATGAGAATTGACAAGTGCCATTTTTCTAAATGCAAGAAAACAATACAACACTTTTTTTTTCTTTTTAAATCTGTACAACCAAAGCACTTATTAGCAATGAATCTGATATTACGAAGAATTGGAAATTCAGATTCTTTGTTTCGTAAATTGTTTGATATTTTATATACTTTTTGATAAAATTTATATAAGAACTTCAGTATGCTGCTAATGATTTAAAAAATATTTACTTTTAATAGGACAGAATACAATCAAATTCAGTCTATGGGCAACACAATGTTTTAAATTTAACTCTAAACTTAACTGTAAAAATTCAAATGAGTTTACTGTTTTGAAATTTAAACATGAATATTATTTGACTGACTAATTACAAATCAACAAATAAAATTATCTGCAATAAATAAAACATTTTATTAATGATTTAAATGACTGCGGGCAAAATAAAAGTTGCAACATACAGGGCCTGATTAATGCACGGGCCTCTAGTGCCTTGGTCCTGGACCCACCAATTTCAGGGGCCCACAAATTATGTGGCTGATTTTTTTCTAACTTAATAAAATATGTTTCAAAGTAAGTTTGGTTAGTATAAATGCACATTTTTTTCTGATAATTGCAATTTAGTATTTTAAAAAATTAAAAAATACTGTGAAACCTCGATTATATGTTATTGGAATTTGCATTTTCCTGCATGTAAATTTTCTCACAATTTAAGTTTTTCCACTGTTTGCATTTTATATTTTGGTCCTTGACATAAAAACAAAGTCTCACTGTAATAAAAAACCTCCTAATTTAATTTTTCTGTAAATGTTCCTTCAATTTGAGAGTGCTTATAATTTTCAAAACTTGCTGAATCCATAAAATCTAATTTGAGGAAAATGCCAAAAACTGCATACTGATTCAATATAAATGAGGATTATACAATGTCAGAATTATAGTTTAAAACGATTACTAGACTGTTAAAAAAAAACGCAATTTTTATGATTTTCGATAAGGCGAGTTTTGAAAAAGAGGACTTCATTTATTCTGCAACATAAAATATGGATCGTAGATGTTTGTGAATTATAGAAATGCATATTTGAGAAAGTGGACGGTAATTCATTTTCTTGATTATTCTTGTATGTTAAATTTTTTTTTTTTTTTTTTTTTTTTTTTTTTTTTTTTTTTTTTGTAAACTTAAAAATTTCACCTTAACAACTTTGTCAACTCATCAAATAAACTTACTTTTTTTCTGAAAGTGTCGCCAGGAATTGGGAGGTAGCGGGGTTTATTTTGTAACATTCCATGGGCCCAAATTCAGCTTGATAGGGCTCTGGCAACACATGAAATCTCATGTAGTTACATTATCAAACTGCAAGTTGTAGAATTGTAGTTGAAGAGCAGCAAAAAGAAACAACCTTAGCATTAACTTATTTTGGTAAAAAGGATGAGATCAATTAATACATATTTTAAAAGTTACCTGATATTTTTAGACAGGATAAGCAAAAGACGCCAATACATGAATTTTACATTAAGATTCAATTAAAAGAAATCATTCATTGATCCCGAGAATGGTGATTTCCTTGACAAATAAAATTGCTGTAATAGCGATAATACTAGTATCCTTTTTTATCCCTACTTTAAAATGGTTATCAGACAGCCATTAACAAAACAAGCTTCACAAAAGAATCTACGTTACATTTTCCCAAGTTATACAAAATTAATTTACGTAAATTTAATACGCGAGGGTATATTTAAATGCTAGATTCATGAATTTGTATTAATGCTTTCTATTCTTTTTTTATAAATAAATGTTTTGTTTTATTAATTAAAAATTTTCTGTTTGTTTATTGATTTATTCATTGTTCATGAATGATTCCTTCCTTTGTGATTCATTAATTGTGTTGGCGTCTCAGTGGGTTAAACTATTGCAAAACTGTAATATGGCTAAAAAAATTTTCTTATCTTATCCAGGGTCGTAATAATAGTTACCAGACAACTATTAAACAAGTTTTAACAAGGAGTCTAGGCAAGATTTTTCTGAGTTTCCAAAATCAAATTGCATCCAATTTTTAAACAGAAATATTCATTGAATCATTTTTAACGAATGACTTCTTTATTCATGAATCATTCATTGTGTTGGCGTCTGTACAAAATGTTTATACTCAATCTGCAAAAATGGATATATTTTTAATCAATTTACTGAACCTACTTCTTTACCGAAATTAATTAATGGTAAGATCTTTCCTTATTCTTCCACTGAAAAATCTAGGACTTGTGATTTGATCGTATGATGACATAAAATTTTGTGTGTCATAACTTTCATTATTGCTACCATTTATAGTCATTTTAAATATTTCACACACTATTAACCGAATATTTTGCTAGCCGAATAGTAATTACCAGGCCGAATACTTTATTATTTTAGAATTTAAATGTATTTAAAAAAATTAAAATTTACTTAATATTTAAAACGGATACTTTCGATTACAGAAATAAGATCTTTTTTTTTCTTAGAGTAAAATATCCTATAAATAATTAACATACACTATAAGTAAAATTCGCTAAAAATCACATATAATTTGGCAACATATTTTATTGCCCCCTATTCACTGTTTCATTTCATAAACTGTATTTTTTCTAGCATTTGTATAGTTTATTTATCGTATCATTTATTTATTTTATTATACAAAAACAAGTAAATTGTGTATAAAAAACAATCATAATGCATATACATATATGTATATACACACATGTGTAAATATAGAATTATTATAAGTATGTAAATATAAAAATGTAGAATTTAATGTAAAATATTTTTAACGTTTTTAAAGTAATTTAAAATTATTATTTTTATATAAATATATATAAACAAACATAAGCATTTTTTAGGATTGTTTTCATGGCTTTTTGTATCATTTGACAATAAATCTCATTTTATAAAGCCCAAATTGTGTGGAGTAATGAATAACTATATATAAAAAAAAGTAAAAGCTTCTATAGTAAAAAAAAAAATAATAATAATAACTCTCTCTTTTTTTTTTTTTTTAATCCATCAGTACAAATTTTCAATAGAAATTATTGCCATATAATAATTTAAGTAAAATTTGATTACATGTATATTTTACTGACAGACATGAATTTTAAAATTAGCTGTAATTATTTTCAGTTATTTTATTACAATTTATAATATTTTATAATGCATTAGCTTTAAACAATACGATGTTAAATATGTTAAAGTAATACTAATAAAGTCTTGATTCTGTAAAATATTTAATCATACTACATTTTGCGATTAATAAAAGTAATTGTAATACTTGGTGCTCTATAAGTAATTTATCTACACATTTTTTTTCTTTAAGTTGTATGAATTTGTTATTAATATGAATTTTATATAATTTTGTTATTTTCCTTACTCCAAAGTAAAAGAAAATTGTTTGAATTTCAATTTTAAAATTAAATGCAATACTTTGCTGTGTTTATATATGTAATTTTCATATGTTTTTAATTATGCTAAACTGAATGTTCTAAAATTCAACCTACATTTTAAAGAGGGTTGATATAAATCATCAGAAGAATGAAAAATAACTATCTAAGTTCTCACCAGTTTAGGCGGGGTGGGGGTGGGGGGGGGGCGAATATGGTAGTGGAGTCTCCAATATTTGTAAGCTTGGAAAATTCTAGATTTTGAAAGACCCTTTTACTTTAGGGGGGGAAAAAAGTAAAAAACATAAGATTTCTTTTTGTTTTGGTGATTTGCTTTCTAACTGTAAATAAGTTAAATATTCAAAATTCAAAAAGAAAGCAGCTATTCAGTCTGTCATTGTGTTTGTTTGATCTATGAATGTATTATTCATCCACCAGACCTTAATTTCTCTACTACTGTGCATCAATAGCTGTTCCATATTGTTTATTTCCTCCAAAACTGGGTTCCTTACCGAAATTAATAAATATCATGATATTTTCGATGCATTAAGCGATATTTTAAGAATAGTGAACATACTACTGATAATAAATATTTCAAACATAATATAAATAAGAAACTAAAGCACATTGCACTTTACATGAAAACTTTTAAAGGAACAACTTATTAAAAGTGCTTTTTTTTAATTAGAGCAATATTGAAAATCAACTAAAACAGAAACAATTTTTTTATGCCCTTACATGAAGTTTAAAAAAAGGAAATAAGTATAGGACTCATTATCAGCTATCAATAAATGAGAAATTTATAAAACATTTTTTTTTTTTTTTTTTACAAAACATTTATATAATTGAATTCACAAATCTTAAGTTAATGCTTTTTGACTAAAAGAAAAGTGTCATTTCACGTTAGATCTCTAAAAATAAAATAAAACAATCTGGTGAAAAGTATTGTTATGAAATTTCCTCAAAATGGTAGCAATCAGATTAATTCCATTGTTTCAGAGGAGTAATAGGTTTTATTTATTGATTATATCTTTTATAATGCCATTTTGTCATTTTAATTAAAAAAAACTTTTTTAAATAATGGGAACAGAAAATGATGTCATGCTTTAAAAATCAGGCACTTTCCCAGTGCTGTAATTGGAAAAAAATGTTTGTGGGAACTCTCTTTTCCATAGAGTCCATGTTGGTGTTACTGGGTTTTTGTTAAGCTAAAAGCCAATTTAAAACATTTAGCCCAAAATCAACTTTTCTGAGCTAACAGTTTTAATTTTTATACTCTTGTTTTTAGATTTTGTAATTGTGTAGCATTTTTTAAATGAATTTTATAAATCGCGTAGCAACATTTTCTATCATGAAGAAAATTTTAATTGAAATAACAGAATTTTTTCATAAAGAACGATAATGATAGATTTTATTTTTCTGCTTTTTGATTTACAATAAACTATCTCATCTGCCAGTCTTCTTCCGAGAACCAAGATGATTGAACATATGGTTCAATATCCTTCTTTTAATATTTTAATAAAGATTAAAATTTTCGCATCGGTCATGATGTTATCATGCAGCTGATTTACTCTTTCGCTTTCCGATGTTGAATCGAATACAGTTTTCATATGCACTAGAAGAAAACTTAACTCTCTGGTTCATTTTCAGTATTAATAAACTTTATAAATATTGTTATAATACATAACAATCATTATCATTACAATTGATTTAAAAAAAGAAAAAAATTATGCTTGTGCGCAATATTTGATATTTATTTTTACAGTGACAATTTAAATATTTCTGGGAACGTCGTTCCCAAGCGTTCCCGCCCAATTACAGCACTGCACTTTCCTTCATGAAGATGTTACTATTCAATACTTTTTCACTCTGCCAATAATGAGTTTGAAGCACAAGGCAAAAGCTTCAGAGAGTTTATAAAGATGTCATAATAAAAAAGGGAACACTTTCTTTGATAAAACTAAATATTTTCATCACAATTGTGTCTACAAGACAAGAATTTCTGAATTTTTCACTTACTGGGATTACAAATACATGTCAATACTTTGAAAGTTAGCATTCCAAGTTGAAGCTGGGAAATGCAATTTCAAATTTGAAAATATATTAATAAACAATTGCACATTGAAATAGTTTTTAAATGGTAAATATGGTTATGAGAATAGCATATGCAAATTTTGAGGCGATGAAAAGGATGTTAGATTTAGATTTCATGGGAAAAAATTTATATGATTGTGACAAAATAAGAAAATTTTTTGCTTATTTTTATTTTGTAATATCAAGCATTCGAGACGGATACTACTTGGTTATCCTGTCGACCAAAAAACTATCGCCAAGTTGTAAAATTAAATGGCAATAATGGATGATCGTGACTGTTACATTCAATGACATTAAATACGAATACATATTTAGAGATGTCATCAAATGATTTTTTTCACTTTTCATTAGTATTTTTATTAATGTTTCACCCATTTATTTGTTCTTTTGTTATTTAAAAAAAAAATTGCTGGTATGTATAATTTGGTTATTAGTTTGGCGAAATTGTTCGATGGAATAACTAAGTAGTACCATCGAGACTTAATTGATAACTTGGATATAAAAAATGTTTTGATTATATGTTTCTAAATTATTTATACAAATAAAGTTTAATATTTCAAAAATTCAAACAGTTGAAGCTTTTGAAAATAGTATTTTGGTAACTTTAGCCAAAAAACTAATTCATTTCAGACTTATTATAACAAATGTAGCAGGGATTTTTTTTTCTGTGACTAATTTTTCAGGTTTTATTATAAATTAGTATAATAATTCCTTTAAAAAAGTTTATTTCATGAAAATTTAAATACATTTCAAATTGTGAGTATTTATAGAAGATATGAAAGTAAATTAAAATATGTATATATTTTTGAAAAATTAAAAAGCATTGTTTCAATATTTTTATAAATAACTTTTCCGATTTCTGTTAAATTTAAAATTAAATCTTCAGGAATACTTGTTTTATTGTAAATGCAATGATGTAGTACAGTTGTGTTTTATATATAAAAGGTAAGTAATACATGGTATCAATGCTAAGGTGTTATTGCTGGTTATACTAAATTGAGTAAATTGCTTTGTAAAGTATGATTTCATTGATAAATGAATTCAAGTTAGATAATATTTGACATTTTAGGTAGATTTCATTACAAAAAATAAAAAGCTACCTATTGCAGCCGTCTGATGGATAGCACTTATGAAAAAAATCGATATATTTTCAAAGATAAGGACACCCCCCCCCCCTCCAGACCCCAAAACCGTTGTCCATCCTAATGTTGATTTACGTATATATGTATAATATATATGTAACCATTATATAATACATATATATCTGATAATTGTCATGTGATAACTCTAGTATTTATTATCAGATTTGGATAAGATAAATATAGCATAGTACATGTACTGATGGCCAGCTTCATGCACCACCTTTTTTCAAAATGGCGGCTATTTGAATTTTTTTAATTAAAAAGGTGGTGCAAATGAATTAAAAACTGAAAAATATTTTATTCTTCTGAGTTTTACCTAAATACAAAGATTCTGAAGCATATTTTGTTTTGTCTTTACCTTAAAAAATGGCTGAGAAGTTTGAACTTTTAGGGTTGCTGATATTTTGAAACAATTTGAATTTCATCATGCGGTAACTCTCATATAATTGATTTGGATGAGATTGATTGTATATATAGTATATACCAGTGTCTCGACTGAGTTCGTTGGCTAGCTTCTTCTGCTACCTTGTTTCAAAATGGCTGCCATTTACACTATATATTTCCGCACAATGCTTCAATATCATTAATATCTATTAGCTTAAAATTTTTGCAAAGTTTAGCAACACTGGGCTAAATATCGCCAAATTTGGCGATGAAAAGTGTAATCACAGATAATGCCCACTATAGATACACCACAGATAAATAGCTCACTAATTTGGTGCAATTCAAATTCACTATTAAAGAATCATTTCTTATCAGGTTCGTCACGCTTTAGCTTCTTAAAATTTGATTAAAATTAGTTTCAAGTAAAACATGCAACATTTTAAAATCAAGAAAGGCTATCATAGCCTGGGAGCTTATGTGCCCGCCAGTTCTGTATGTATGTACGTTCGTTCGTACGTGCGTAACGCGATAACTCCTGATAAAAATATCCGATCCAATTAAAATTTTGTATATAGGTATATCCTGACAAGGCGCTTCCTTGATTAGTTTTTGGAGTTCATTCGATATGTATAAGAGGAGGAAAGGGGGGCTAGCCCCTCCCCTTAATTGATATAAATGAGTTTTTCATGCAGAATTAAGTTTTCTTTCAAAATTTAGGTATAGGATCATTCTGATGAGGCGATTCAGTGACTGTTATTAAGTGTTCATTGAATAAGTATAAACAGGGGGAACGGGGGTTCTAATGCTCCTTCCCTTAATTTATATAAATGGGTTTTTCAAGCAGAATTGTCAGATTTCGTTCAGATCTCTGAATAGTTTTGGAAGTTTAATGGTTAAGTATAAAAGAGGGGATAACTCCTCTTAAATTATATAAATGCTAAATGGGTGTTTATTAAGAATTATCCGATTTGCTCTGAATTTTGGATATAGATTTTTTTATATTATAAAGCATGTACTTGATAGTTTATTAGGTTCAATGATTAAGCATAAAAATAAGAAAATCGAGAGAGCTGCCCCCCCCCCCCCCCCCGCTTAATTTGTTTTTCGAACGGCATTAACCCTTGAAAATATGAGGCTGTAATGTACAATTAGTATGCGTAGCCTGTGAGCTCAATACCATCAGTTTAACTGGCAATTTTCTTTTTATTAAAATTAAGATTTCTTGATTAACACCACTTTTTTCAAGCGGTAAAATACCCTTTGTTTTCGTCTTTATTAATCCGTCATTAAATAAGGCGCATTTCATCATTACAAAAAAGTGGTGCCTTCAAGAATCTGAATTTAAAAAAATTAACCCATCTGGCTACACAGCTCAGCATCTCCTGTCTCCTAAATTCGGGAGAAAAACATCTTGGCCACTAGTTGAATAATTATAAAGATGTAATTAAAAATTGCAAAGTGAAATTGCGAATAATATGAAAATAGATTTAATGGAACGTTATTAAGGTTATAGAACCCAAACCGATATTTATTATGAAATATACCGTTGAAAAATTAAGACAAAATACTCCATTGAATCTTAAATCTCTTTTCTTTTAGGTATATATCGTCAGAGTTCATACCGATCCTAAACTTCCCAGAATATATGTTTTAACATTACGAGTATTGTTTTATACATGCATATTTCTAAAGAAGTATAGTATAAAAAACATGAAAATTAAAAATAAAAAGTATAAGAGTTTTAATCTTTTGCAATAACAGATTTAAAATATCTTTTTAAAAGAAACATTTAATTAAAAAATAAGTATTTCTAAAGATTAATAATTAACTATCAGACGTTTGTTCATACACGACAATTAAGTTCAGAAAAAAGGAAGAAATTATAAATAAAAATTTAAAACTTCCATTAATACAATAAAGAATATTATAATTAATGACCATAAGTTTAGCTAAATAATTTATATTAACATTTGTTTTGAGAAGACTGCTGATAACAATCAATACGAAGATGTTAAATTTTAAAACAATAATTTGTTATTCGTTAATAAAAAAAGTATTTTGTTAGTCAGTGAGAGTTTTGCTACCACGTCTTTCTCAAATGAGACAAAATTTAGGAAATTAAACTGAAAGATGGGAATAGATATTTCAGTGTTATATAAGAATGGATTTCACTGTATTATAGCTGCCAACTCTTATGTGTTTTTGTACCGCTTATATTTTACAGTAAATTTTGCCTTTTTATATCTCTGTAATCGCTGTCACTGCAAAATGCGGTAGTGACAAGGAAGGTCAGCATACGGGCATTCCCAGAAAAATCCGAAAGATTAACAGAATGTTCTCATCATATGGATATACATATTTATAAAAGAAATTTTCGCGGAACCTCGTTAGAGTGTCTTTAAAAAATGATGAAAATTGACGGTTGACAATGAAACAGAATTCCAAAACATACGCTTTTATGTGGCATACTCTATAATCTCTTCGCGACTAGAGTAGTTTGCTTAATCTATATACTAATAAAAGAACAAAACCCTCTGTCTGCGTGTGTGTGTGTGTGTGCGATGGCTAGCAAAATCTACAGCACGTACGAAGCTCAAAATTTTTTTGAGAGTAGCCCAATACCTCTCATGATGCACCTGAGGCTCAGAATTTAAATTTTTTGATTAGTTTCATAGATATTAATTATGAAGCGTAACTCACTCTCATCAAAAAGTCATTTTTTAAATGTTCTGGGAAAGAAAACGTTTGCACATGCGCAGAAACGCAATTACGCATCTAATCCGAGGAAGAACCTTTTTCCCCCGTTTATATCTGTTTTTGGATCATTTTGTTTAAATCCAAATCAACCAAACTGCTCGACGTAGTTAAACTTAAAAGACATATTTCGAAAGATCATATTTTTAGGTCTCAAATACAATAATCAATTCGAAAAAATGTTGCAGTTAACCCTTTGAAAACAAATATTCAAAAATGGTCGTTTTTTCCAAAACTATTTTTCTCCCTTTTGTCAATGCCTCTCCAGGGCATAATTTTTAAGATATAAACAAACCAAAAAATAGATCTTAAAGTTGAAACTTTCTTCAGACTGATGGTGTAATTGGTTTTAAAATATTTGGATTTTAACCCTTTCAAATACACTGGCAAAAGAAGGTCATTTTGCGACTTGCAGAGAGGGTATTTTTTCCATGCTAAAATTATCTTAACGTGCATATTTTCAACTCAATCTTTTAAAATCTTCTCAATAAACCAAATTTATACTCCCTACAAAAAATTCGACACGTTCGGACGGATAGAAATATTTTTTACAAAATAAAATGTGCGAAAATTTTGATGAAATCAATAAAAAACAGATCGTTTTCATTGCGGTTTTGACTTAGCAAAACGCAATCTTATAGGTACCGGTAAACAAAAAACATATTTTTTAAGCTTAAAAACATTTTTATAATCTGTGATGCAATCGGTTTTTAAAATATAAGATTTAACCCTTTCAAATACACTGGCAAAAGGAGGAACTTTGCGACTCACAAATAGAATATTTTTTCTACGCTAAAAGTATCTAAGCGTACATATTTCAGCCCAAACTTTTAAAAGCATCTAAATAGATCAAATTTACACCTTCTTAAAAATTTTTTAAACGTTCGGACGAGTAGAAATAATTTTTACAAAATAAAAAGTGCGAAAAATTTGAGGAAATCAATAAAAATCAGATCGTTTCATTGCGGTTTCGCAATTCTATATACGTCCTGAAAAACCGAAAATATTTTCTTAAAGCTAAAACATTCTCACAATTTATGTTGCAATTTGTTAAAAAATATATATGAGATTTAACCCGTTCAAATACACCGACAAACACGAATTACATCCCGGCTAAAAGTAGCTAGATGCCCATATTTTAGCAGAATCTTTTAAGAGCCTTTCAATAAACCAGATTTACATTATTTTCAAAAATTTTGGAACTTTTGTATGGATAGAATTCTTTTTTTACAAAATAAAATGTGTGAAAATTTTTACGAATTCAGTAAAAATCTGAATGTTCCGTCGCGGTTTCGTTCGCTCTCGGTTCGCATAGTTTCCAAAACATCAAATTACATAGAAAATAAAAAAACAAACAGCATGTGCTTTCAATTCAATATTTTTTCGCGATTTTTCCGTTTTAAAAATATAAATTTTGACAAAATGGACTTAAAGATATAAAATCATAGAAATTTGAGTTTAATTTAAAGGTCATTTAGAAAGCAAATAATACATTTGAAAACTGAATAACATCACGTGCCCGGGCAACGCGGGGCAGGACAGCTAGTACATAATAAATGTTTTTGTTGTGCTGTAAAGTAATAAACCAATACTTTAAAATTTACTTCTCCAATTTAGTAAACTTCTATAAAAATTAAATGTTTGAAAGGTAAAATACATTATGTTAAGTAAATGTCTACTAATTGAGAAACTAAAAAATTCATGTAATTTATATGAGAAGAATATTACTCACATTTTTTTCGGGGGAAACATGTATTTACGAGAGCAAATTACGAAGAAACAGTTTTTCTTTTGTGGTATAAAGTAACACATTTAGAATAACGCATATGTTTTCATTATCGCAATACAATGTTTCCAACATTTTTTTCCAAGCAAAAATGATTAATTTTATTATTTGCTTAATTAAATTTATTCAGAAGAGGCTTTTCCCGCTGTTTCCTGCAATGAATTTTTTTAAATATGCATATGTTTATATGCATATGTTTTTAATTAAATGTAATTACATAATGAATTTCTTAATAAACATATGCATATTTAAAAAAATTCATTGCAGGAAACAGCGGCAAAAGCCTCTTCTGAATAAATTTAATTAAGCAAATAAAATTAATCATTTTTGCTTGGAAAAAAATGTTGGAAACATTGTATTGCGATAATGAAAACATATGCGTTATTCTAAATGTGTTACTTTATACCACAAAAGAAAAACTGTTTCTTCGTAATTTGCTCTCGTAAATACATGTTTTCCCCGAAAAAAAAATGTGAGTAATATTCTTCTCATATAAATTACATGAATTTTTTAGTTTCTCAATTAGTAGACATTTACTTAACATAATGCATTTTACCTTTCAAACATTTAATTTTTATAGAAGTTTACTAAATTGGAGAAGTAAATTTTAAAGTATTGGTTTATTACTTTACAGCACAACAAAAACATTTATTATGTACTAGCTGTCCTGCCCCGCGTTGCCCGGGCACGTGATGTTATTCAGTTTTCAGATGTGTTATTTGCTTTCTAAATGACCTTTAAATTAAACTCAAATTTCTATGATTTTATATCTTTAAGTCCATTTTGTCAAAATTTATATTTTTAAAACGGAAAAATCGCGAAAAGATATTGAATTGAAAGCACATGCTGTTTGTTTTTTTGTTTTCTATGTAATTTGATGTTTTGGAAACTATGCGAACCGAGAGCGAACGAAACCGCGACGGAACATTCAGATTTTTACTGAATTCGTAAAAATTTTCACACATTTTATTTTGTAAAAAAAAAAATTCTATCCATACAAAAGTTCCAAAATTTTTGAAAGTAATGTAAATCTGGTTTATTGAAAGGCTCTTAAAAGATTCTGCTAAAATATGGGCATCTAGCTACTTTTAGCCGGGATGTAATTCGTGTTTGTCGGTGTATTTGAACGGGTTAAATCTCATATATATTTTTTAACAAATTGCAACATAAATTGTGAGAATGTTTTAGCTTTAAGAAAATATTTTCGGTTTTTCAGGACGTATATAGAATTGCGAAACCGCAATGAAACGATCTGATTTTTATTGATTTCCTCAAATTTTTCGCACTTTTTATTTTGTAAAAATTATTTCTACTCGTCCGCACGTTTAAAAAAATTTTAAGAAGGTGTAAATTTGATCTATTTAGATGCTTTTTAAAGTTTGGGCTGAAATATGTACGCTTAGATACTTTTAGCGTAGAAAAAATATTCTATTTGTGAGTCGCAAAGTTCCTCCTTTTGCCGGTGTATTTGAAAGGGTTAAATCTTATATTTTAAAAACCGATTGCATCATAGATTATAAAAATGTTTTTAAGCTTAAAAAATATGTTTTTTGTTTACCGGTACCTATAAGATTGCGTTTTGCTAAGTCAAAACCGCAATGAAAACGATCTGTTTTTTATTGATTTCATCAAAATTTTCGCACATTTTATTTTGTAAATAATATTTCTATCCGTCCGAACGTGTCGAATTTTTTGTAGGGAGTATAAATTTGGTTTATTGAGAAGATTTTAAAAGATTGAGTTGAAATATGCACGTTAAGATAATTTTAGCATGGAAAAAATACCCTCTCTGCAAGTCGCAAAATGACCTTCTTTTGCCAGTGTATTTGAAAGGGTTAAAATCCAAATATTTTAAAACCAAAAGATCTATTTTTTGGTTTGTTTATATCTTAAAAATTATGCCCTGGAGAGGCATTGACAAATAGGAGAAAAATAGTTTTGGAAAAAAAGACCATTTTTGAATATTTGTTTTCAAAGGGTTAACTGCAACACTTTTTCGAATTGATTATTGCATTTGAGACCTAAAAATATGATCTTTCGAAATATGTCTTTTAAGTTTAACTACGTCGAGCAGTTTGGTTGATTTGGATTTAAACAAAATGATCCAAAAACAGAAATAAACGGGGGAAAAAGATTAGATGCGTAATTGCGTTTCTGCGCATGTGCAAACGTTTTCTTTCCCAGAACATTTAAAAAATGACTTTTTGATGAGAGTGAGTTACGCTTCATAATTAATATCTATGAAACTAATCAAAAAATTAAAATTCTGAGCCTCAGGTGCATCAGGAGAGGTATTGGGCTACTCTCAAAAAAATTTTGAGCTTCGTACGTGCTGTAGATTTTGCTAGCCATCGCACACACAGACACACGCAGACAGAGCGTTTTGTTCTTTTATTAGTATAGATGTAAGACATATTAACAGTAAGTTCAACATCATTAATGTTAAATTTTATTCTTATGATAATTTTTCTTAAACATACTGGACGTTGTCTAAATTGGTTTTTTTCTGAATAAAATATTTCCTTTTTTTCATCTGAAGTTCTGTATTTATTAATGGACATTCTACAAACTGCGTTATAAGATGCTCTATTTTAAATCTGTTTAACTCCTTCGCGACGGAAACCTTTTACGAAATTTTTAATGTTTTGTCACCGGTTTTTAAAAACAGAAATTTGTGCCTTTTTAAATCGAGAAAATACTCTTATTAAATAAGACAAATTTTAAAGCATTGGCGCACCCACGGGGGGGGCTATGGGGGCTCAAGCCCCCCCCAGACGTCCGAAACCAGATTAAGGAAAGAATGATATAAATTTTCTTAAATTTATAAAAAGTCATTTTAATTATTTTTAATCTTTTTTTAGGAAAATGAAAGTTTTCGAAAACACTAATTTGATTACTTTTACTTATTTTCAAGTTTCTTATTAAATTTAATGTTTTAGCATGTTTAATGTATGGCAGTTATATATATATATATATATATATATTGAAATCACATTTGACAGAAGAGGTGAGGAAAAGAAGGAGTAAACATATATTTATCTGTTTTGATACATTAATCTTTTACAGCTGTACCACGGCCGTATATGTGAACAATAGGTGGGGACTCAAGAAAATGTAGGGGGGGTTCAAAATTTGTTTCTTCTCTCTCTCTGACGCAGAAAGATAAATTAGTGCATATTCATATTGTGGATACTATGTTTCTCTTTAAACTGTTGTAATAACTTCATTTTATGCTAAGAAAAATACATGACGATGAACATTTTGAATTTATAACTAGTGAAAAATTAAACATCATGTTAGCTTCATATGTGAATTACATCATATGTTAATACATTTATGGAAAATAGGATGAGGGAGTATTGAAACACTTATTTTAGGTACAATTTAGTAATTCTGCAAAACTGTTAAAGGCTCTCAAAACTAAATTAGATTTTTTAACGTAATTTCATTTGGATTTTCGGAACAGAAATTCATTTAGTGACCTTGGAATCTTTTCCAGGGGGGGGGGGGGGAGGGAAAAAATATTTCAGGGGCTGAACCGCCCATACCGCTCCCTGAGCTGTACAAATACATTTATAGAATATTGTTAGAAATATTGCTAGTAAGTCTTCATACAGCAAGTTTCTGAATCCTATATTTAATTTTAAGAATACACATTTATTACATTCATTATTCATTTATCACTTTCAAATTGTTTTTTATTTACTTCTAGAAGATCTCTGGACTCCCTAGAAGTACAACGATAATCTGTGTATATATATTTTTATACAACATTGCTTTTTCGAGAATTTTAGGATAAGTAAATAATCAAAACGTTTGTATTTCAATTCTTTGTCATTTTCGACACATATAAAATGTTAAAAATAAGAATTATATAACTCTTATTTTTTAGAGCTTACTTTCCAGGGCCCAAACTAGTCTTTTTTGCTCCCTGGTGAAACACTGATTTTAGCAAACCCCTCCTCTACAAAATATATTTACAAAGAGAATTTTACTAATTTTTTAGTAGCCAGCCAAGCTATTTTAAAATTTAAAATATGTAATTTAAAATTTGTAATGTTTAACTACATAATCTGATTTGTAAAATATACTCTCCTTGAAAGCGAAAACGAAATAAAAATCTCTTTATACAGGACTTTTATCTGTGACATGTTTAGATTCCTCAATGCTTTGGCAGAATTTAACACAGACGTGCTAAAAATCGACAAACAAATGTCGACCCCAGGGCACATGCCTCCTCTGCCCCCCCCCCCCCCTAGTGTCTGTCCTGTGCTCTCCGATTCTGTGAATTTTCCAGCTTAAAAGTTCTTCCTCTACATCCAGGAATGGTCAGTCAGCTGGAGGTCCAAATGAGGATGATATTGCTTTTGTGTAATGGTCATGCCCCTTTCAAGGTCAGGAAAAATTTCACTGAATAGTGTCTGCTGTCTCCCCCCCCCCCTAATTCTCACATTTCTAATATGGTACAAGCGTTTTCTCTTTTATCAGTAGTCAGTAGTTCTGTATGATCGCGGGTTTTTTTTAGCATCAGTTGTGTTAAAACCTGTGCGTTTAACTCATACTATAAAAGAATAATCCTAGCTATATAATTTTATATTTGAAGAATTGAATTCATTAAGACAGAGGAAAAAAATCATCTACGATTGTGATAAATTATCATTGGCAGAAAGGTAAGCATAAATATTAATTTCTAAGAATAATTGTACTATTATATTTATAGGCGTAGTATTTTCAAATTTAATCAGTTGACGCAAAAAGAAATATAGCCAATCTTAAAAACAATATTGAGGATAGGCGAGGGCCGTAGCTAGATGTGAACGATAGGGATGTGGGGGGGGGGGGGGAAGAGGCTCAAGAGAATGTAGGGGAGCTCATAATTTTTTTTTCTCCCTCTCCAACGCAGAAAGATAAATTAGTGCATATTCACATTCTAGTTACACATAGTGTATATTCACATTCTCACTAGTGCATATTCACATTCTGTTTCTTATTAAACTGTTGTAATAACTTCATTTTATGCTAAGAAAAGTATAGGATGAATAATGAAAGTTTTGAGTGTATAACTGGTGCAAAATTGAACATCATTTTAGCTTCATACTGTATAAATAGGATGAGGGAGGGTTGAAACACTTATTTTAGATATAATTTAGTAACTCTGTAAAACCGTGAAAGGGTTCAAAACTAAAATAGATTTTTGAACAGAATTACATTTGAATTTTCGGAGCATTTAGTGACCTTGGAACTTTTCCAGGTTGGGGGGGGGGGGGGCTCAAAATATTTTAGGAATAGGGCTGAGCCGCCCATAGCGCCCCGTTAGCTACGGCCCTGGGATAGGGTAATGACATATAACTCTACGCCTAAGAATATAAATATTTACTGTTTCCAACTCTGCTGTCTTTATGTTATAATTAGTTAAAGCAATTGAATAATAATTAAAACAATAATAATATTAATTCACGCACAACAACGCATTTTTTACCTTTTTAAATATAAAAGCATAATAATTGCAGTCATTATTATTGAAGTGGAGGTATTTGTAATCGAACAGTTATTTTACATTTCCTGATCAATGAATTATAATAGAATGTCAATTTATTTTCCTTTATGTACTTCCGTAACACAAAAGTCGCATTTTTAGAAAGTTTTTTGCTCCTGAACTCCCTTTGAAGCAGTGACACTGACAAAATATAGCCTGCGTTGTAGCAAGGATGGTCACTGGTCACCGCCATTTTGACATCAATATTTTTTAAATCGGTTCGTTACTTCCCAAGACTGCTTAAAAATCGCAATTTAGAACGTTTTTAAAACATTTTTCCCGCACTTTCACTCGTATTAAATTTTGTAATTCCAGCAAATGTTCTTAATGATCATTTATATAAGTAATTAAGATTCTAAATTTCATGTTTTCAGTGCCTTCCATATCATACAAATTGCATTTATAGAACTTTTTATTTATCTTTTAATATGTCATCCCTTTTTTGTTAGTATCATCGACATAAGCATAGCCGGATTAAGGGGGAGTTAAGGGGGCTGCAGCCCCGGGCCCCAACCAGTCAGGGGCCCTCTGCAGAGGCTTAAGTTGCACCAAAGTTTCGTTTAAAACAATTACAAAGGTGTAAGAGCTGCGCGAAATCGCCGGGTTTTTTTCAACTTAACTTGAATTGCTTTTTGACGTCATTGCTGTCTGTATCTCCGAAAATTTCCAGGTTTAACAAAAATGGCCATGAAAACGAAACGAAAAGGGTCACGTAAAAATGCACAAATTTTGTCAAAAAAGAAAGCATTTAATCGAGGTCGTGGAAAAGCGCAATTTTCTTCAAAAGGCCGTGGAAAAAGCGTTAATTTCGTCAAAAAGTCGCTGGAAAAGCGCGAATTTTGTAAAAAGGTCACGAAAATAGCGCGAATTTTATCTAACGGTAGCGGAAAAAAAATGCGAATTTAGTCAAAGGATGGCCAAAAAACGCGATTTTGACATAGAATCGTAAAAAAAAAATGCGAATTTCATCAAAGGGAGGAAGGAAAAACGCGATTTTCTTTAAAAAATCGAAGAAAAAGCACAAATTTAATCAAATGTTCGTAGAAATGAGCGAAATTTGTCAAAGCATCGGAGAAAAAACACGAATTTCGTCAAAGGGTCGTGAAAAAAACTAGGATTTTGACAAAGAACCACGAATTTCTTTAAAGAATGGCAGAAAAAGCGCGAATTTTTTGGTAAGTTCGCGGGAAAAGCGCAAATTTAGTCAAAAGATCGTGGAAAGAAGCCAATTTTGTCAATGGATCATGAAAAAAACGTGAATTTTGACAAAGAGCCTCCGAAAATCGCAAATTTCGTCAAAGATTAAAAAAAACGCAAATTTTAAGAAAGAATCACGAAAAAAAAACCCATGAATTTTGTCAAAGTGCGGCATAAAAAGAGAATTTCTTGAAAAGTTCGCGGGAAAAAGCGCAAATTTATATAAAAGATCGTGGTAAAAAAGCGAATTTTGACAAAGAACCGCTAAAAAAACGCGAATTTCGTCAAAGGATTGCCGAAAAAACGCGAATTTTGAGAAAGAACCGTGAAAAGAAAGTGCAAATTTCATAAAAAGTTTGCGAGAAAAGCGCAAATTTTGTCAAAAGATCCAATTTTGTTAAAATATCGCCGCCGAAAAACGCGAATTTTGACGAAAAACCGTGAATTTCGTTAAAAATTTACCGATTAAACGCGAATTTTGACAGAAATCCGCAAAAAAACCTAAATTTCGTCAAAGGATTACTGAAAAAGCTCGAATTTCTAGAAAAGATCGCGGGAAAAGCACAAATTTGGTCAAAAGATCGAGGAAAAGAGCGAATTTTGTCAAAGACGCGGAAAAGGTGTAAATTTCTTCAGAGGATCGCTTGAAAAAACGCAAATTTCGTCAAAGGGTGGTAGGAAAAATGCGAATTTCGGAAACATTTCGCAGGGAAAGCGAAATTTTGTCAAAGGGTCGCGGAAAAAAAGGGGAATTTAAGAACACCATTAATGACTAGCAGCATTTGAAACTAGCAGCATAATGAAACTAGCGGCATTTATTATTCAGAAACTTTCTAATTGCTCTCAATTTTCTATTTTTTAAAAAACACAATAGATTTTGCATAACAAGCCTTCAAATTTGACACTTTTGAGCACATTTTCCAACGAAAGCAGAAAAACCGGTCGAAAAGCATGAGAAAAACGGGTAATCAAGTAATCGAAATATCTTAGAACTGGATAGGTAATCTAATTATCATGAAATGGAAACATAAAGTCGTTTCGAAATCGCTTCCATAGTCAGGCATTTCAATTTTTTATATTTCTGTTAAAAAATAAATTTGTAAATGTGTCAAAACGTTTTGCGCTTGTTGAGCGGAGAAGTTAAGAACACCCTTAAAGATAACAAAAAATTTTGATTAACATTGTACATATTCACTATCTAAGATTTGTATTTTAAGATTACAGAAACAAAATAAAGGTGTGTGTGTATTTGAGGAGGGAATGATATTCAGTATCGTAGTAGTAGGCTCAAGATTTCCATTAGCGTAAAGGGGAGGGGAAATTCCTAGTAGCCCCGGGCCCCAGAAGTGCTTAATCCGGCTCTGGACATAAGATATAATCGGAACGAAAACCATCATTTTGGTACTATTGCATTTGAAATCGATTCAGTAGCTCTAGAGATGAGACCCTACAAATAAAAAAAACTTTATCTCTTTATAAATATAGGCATAGAAGTATAGATGTTACACGTTTTAGCGTATTTTTCAACCTAAAAATTATTTAGTTACTGATAATAAAAGAGTGATGCACAAGAGCAATCATCTGAATTTCAACTGCAGCGAATATAGTACCATATGCATGTAAGAGATATCACAAAAAAAGTATATGTTTGATAGCGTAAAATAATACATTTTTGTAACATTTTTAATAATCTAATTTTTTTTTTTTTTTGTAAAGGGCAAAAATAAAAAATCTGTACAAAACTAACAAATTTTGTGTCATTGGTTGTTATGAGAAGTAGTTACAGTGGTTTTTGTTGAGCGCAAACGACTGGTTACTGATAGCCTTCACAAAAGTATCACACAAATATACTAGCCCCCCCCAAAGAGAAATCCTGGGTGCGCCACTGTTTTAAAGTATAATTTACTGGTGGCGATAAACCAGCCTTGTTAAGCCCTTTTGTGGCACGTATGCGTGTCGTTCGTCCCCAATGAAAGGATACTCTTCGCACAGTTTATAATCCAACAGGCATTGGCAGATCTATAAATACATTCCAAAGTTGTACACTTAAAAAATGCAATTTGTTTTATCTATTATATACAGTTTTAAACATAGTTTAAATACTAATAAATAGTTGAATTATTGCAATACAATATAAATTGAATTGATAATGCAAAAGATTTTCCTCAATAATAATTTATGTTAATTTAAAAAAATCCTTATATCTGGAGGAATTTTGATTAAATGCTTCTAAATATTATTTCATAAAAAGAAATTATTTTATCCACATTGTTTATATAATGTATCATCGCTTTCATAAACGATATGAAATTATAAATTTTTCTCCACAAATTACCTTTATGTTTTATTTATAAATGTTTTAAAAATTACCTTCGTTTATAAGTGCTTTATTCATTAATATCTGATTTATTCTTCATTCATAATATTTTATTCATTAAATTTTAATTAATATTTTCTTTATATTTTTTTTGGTGACAAATATTTTTTTTTTTATTTATTCTAAAATAGGTTATTACATTTCTAAATATTTATCCAATTAGAAAATTAATCTCACACATCTTTGGTATTGCGAACATCAGGTATTTGAAGTCTATTTCAATTCAATTTTGTGCGTTAATTTAACATTTCATAATGTCTTTATTTTGTGTAAATTTAATTTTCATGGACCTTAAAAGGGGATAGATTATGTTACATTTATTTGTTGCAGATGCAAAAAGCCCTGAATGTAGATGCACATCACACCACGGAAAACTGTCTTTAAAGTGTGAAATATGCAGCAAAATATTTCTATACAAGAGTTGTTAGGAAAAGCAGGTTCTGGCTCACAGCAAGAAAAATTGTTTGTTTGTGAGGTATGCAGCAAAGAATTTTTGAGAAAACGTGATTTAAGCAGACATCTCTTAATTCATACTGGTGAGAAACCGTTTGTCTGTGAGATATGCAACAAGAAATTCTCTCAGAAGTCTCATTTAAGCACACATTTGTTAATTCATTCTGGTGAGAAACCTTATGTGTGTGATAGATGCAACAAGAAATTCTCTCACAAGTTTAGTTTAAGCACACATCTGTTAATTCATTCTGGTGAGAAATCTTTTGTGTGTGAACTATGCAGCAAGAAATTCTCTCGGAAGTCTCATTTAAGCAGTCATCTATTAACTCATACTGATGAGAAACCATTTGTGTGTGATATATGCAACAAGAAATTCTCTCACAAGTCTAATTTAAGCACACATCTGTTAATTCATTCTGGTGAGAAATCTTTTGTGTGTGAAATATGCAGCAAGAAATTCTCTCGGAAGGATTATTTAAGCAGTCATCTATTAACTCATACTGGTGAGAAACCTTATGTGTGTGATAGATGCAACAAGAAATTTTCCGATAAAAGTAGTTTAAACAGACACCTCTTAATTCATACTGGTGAGAAACCTTTTGTCTGTGAACTATGCAGCAAGAAATTCTCTCGGAAGTCTCATTTAAGCAGTCATCTATTAACTCATACTGATGAGAAACCTTTTGTGTGTGATATATGCAACAAGAAATTCTCTCACAAGTCCAATTTAAGCACACATCTGTTAATTCATTCTGGTGAGAAATCTTTTGTGTGTGAAATATGCAGCAAGAAATTCTCTCGGAAGGATTATTTAAGCAGTCATCTATTAACTCATACTGGTGAGAAACCTTATGTGTGTGATAGATGCAACAAGAAATTTTCCGATAAAAGTAGTTTAAACAGACACCTCTTAATTCATACTGGTGAGAAACCTTTTGTCTGTGAAATATGCAACAAGAGATTTTCTAAAAAGGGTACTTTAAGCAAACATCTGTTAATTCATACTGGCGAAAAACCTTTTGTCTGTGAAATATGCAACAAGAAATTCTCACTAAAGAGTAATTTAAGCACTCATCTGTTGATTCATGCTGGTGAGAAATCTTTTGTATGTGATATATGCAACAAGAAATTCTCTCGGAAGTCTCATTTAAGCAGGCATCTGTTAATTCATACTGGTGAGAAACCTTTTGTGTGTGATATTTGTAACAAGGGATTCTCTCGGAAATATATGTTAAACAAACATGTTTTCTTACATACTAGGGAGAAAAGTTTTGAGTAAGATATGCAACAGTAATTTCTCTTCAAAAACTGTTTTAAGGAAGCATTTGTAAATGCATTGAGAAAACTTGTGCGAAAAAACTACAAAAAAAAATCTCAAAAGCAATCTATTAATTTTCGCTCCCATAAATTGCTAATTGCGAATAACGGATTTCTATACATCTTTTTATTTAGGAACTTTCGCTTATTCTACTATGAAAATACTATTTTATTCCGAATATTATATAGACTAAAATGAAATGCAAACCAAAAAAAATTTGCCAATTTATACTAGCAAATTAGCAAATGGGGAGCTCTAAAATAATTTCTGGCAAATTCATTTTTTTTCAGGCTTTATTTTATATATTAACGCAAAAATATTGCAATACTTTTTTGTATTATTTATTTTGCTTAGCATAGATTTATAAGTCTGTAAGAGGGAGTGTGTTAGCGATTGAGAATATTTAATTCAGAAAATTATTAAAAGTAATTTCTCAGAGTGAAGTTCTTTGATTTTAAAATTATCTTTCTCGTAAATTTTAAATCTCTTTAGTCCCGAGACAAATATTACAGTGGACTGCAAAAATCAGTTTAAAATTTCTATAAAACATCTCCTAAAATGTCTATATATCAATGCTTATGATAAGTCCACAGTTATTAAAAATCGGGAAGTATGTTTCAATTCTAGTACCATTTAAATTAATTTAAAGAATATTCGGTACTACTTGGTTATCCTGTTGACCATTTTCGCCAAATTTTAAAAATCGCTAGTGTAATAGCCAAGTTATGCATTTTGACGTAATTTGTATTTTAAATAACGAAAGAACAAATATACTAATAAAAGATGGACAGAAATACAAGTAAAAAGTTGAATTAAAAACCACTTGATAACGTTTTAAACATGTGCATCGTGTTTAATATCATTGAATATGACATTCAAAATCATCCGTTATTGGCATTTAATCTTATAATCTGGCAATAATTTTTTGGTCGACGGGACAAGTAGTACAGAATGTTCTTTAGTGTCGCTCGCAGGCATCATCAGGACTAAGGAGGTTATGCTGAAATTACTGTGTTTAAGGGGCTACTGCCCTGACTTCCTCTTAATGTTGAAAATAAGATAAAATTTAATGTGTTTGATATACTGATTGTCATTTTAAAAAACAGTCTTTTGAGGTTTCAAAATTTAAATAAAGATTGCTAAAAAGTGTTTTAAAATTATGTTGTACTCATCAGAAATCTATAAAATGAAAATATTCTAATTTGATTACAATGTCATCACTAATACCTGTAGTTATTAAATTACTTAGTTTCATGATCTTTTGAAGTCTGATTGTTTTTTCATAAAAGTATATCGGTCTAATGCAATTTTTAAATGTCAATAAAAATTGTTAAAAAGCATTAGATTTTTTTTTTTTTTTGCTTTCTTTTTTCTAATTTAATCTCACTTTAAAATTCATTGATTACTATAAACTTATGATTGCAATCCCACATTCACTTTTGAAAAGGATTTTCGTAATACTTATCGTTAGTTCAGAGGTACAATAAACATAATTTCATTTTATGTTATGGTCTGGTACTTTATGGATTATTTAACACCATTTCGAGTATTTATGAAAAGAAATGAGCATGAAATTCTGAGGTTCCCCAAAACATGTTTTCTGTGGAATGGAATAGAGCAGCAGTTTCCAAACTTTATAGGTACGAGACCCACCTCTAAAAGAAAAAGATTTTTCTCGACCTACATAATACAATTGTGTATATCAGAATGGAAATTGTTGTGTGTCATCTATAAGCTATCGGCTATCCTATTCTAAGAAAAAGGTCAATTATCGTAAGAAAAGATACACTATCGACGGAAAAAGTAATTCGTAATTCCAATGTGTGTAAGTGAAGTAATACTTAACATAGTAACAAACTAGAAACATAATTAAAAATAAATTTAATTATTATCAAAACATTACTTTGTAATCAGTACGTTTTCTGACACTGGTTTTTACTGATGAAAGCAAATATCAGGGTTAAATCTTCTTAATTTTACCATTAATTCACATTCAACTCAGATTTTCTATACTTGTTTTTCAAAAACAGCAGAGTACAAAAACATTTTTACACGAGTATATTGTGTTGAACTAAATCAAGAAATTCAAAGCTCATTTAGATGTTTCTGGATATACTGCACGTATATGTCTTCATATGGAAATTAAGAAACTTCCCTTGAAATATTTGCTATTGAAATTGCTATATATTTTTTAACAGACGAAATTCAAAATATATTTTTATGACAAACCCCGATTGTTTCCGCAACCCACTAAAATTACTCGTTGAGCCAGAAGCCAAAATTAGGGTTTCTGGTTTCATCTCTGGGGACTTGGTGATATATACCTTTTTGGATTCACAGTGGTCCAAGGAGTTCATTTTATGATGATACTATTAAATGTGTGGCAGCTTATAGACGTCATATTGAAAAAATGAACGCCATCTATCGTGCAAAGATACAAATGATTTTTTTTCTTTTTAACCATTACCACATAATTAAACTTCAAAGAAAAAATGCAGAGAACAAATATCATTGAATATATTACGTTATACAAAATATACATTTGTTAAGATTTTATTTCAATCTAATTATTAGCATTTTCAACTGGATAAACCGATCAAAAGACATTTGCGATGGATGAAAATTGAAACCTTGTTTTGTATTTCAATGCATATTGTTTTCATGTGGATAAGACACAGCACTTCAAGAAAAAAAGTAGTACTGCTGAAACTATTGTAATTAGTCTGTTAAGCATTAACCCTTTCGGAACCACGGGTGCAACTTCAAAACGTGCTTCCATCGCTTTTTTGGATACTATAAAAAGTTATAATTTTTCTTATCTAATTAAGACATTCTCTTGTTTTCTAAGCTAAATTTAATTGTTTGACAAAAAGTGGTGTCAATTGAATTAAATTTTTGTAAAAGATGCTGGTCACGAACGGGTTAATAAATAACATAAATCTTAGTCTTCTGCACTTCTATCATGATTGGTTCACATTCCTGTATCCAAATAACTTCAATCGTCATAGAACAGCTCTATTTTCTGCATATGCTTGTACATTAGGTTATTAAATAGACACACACGTAATAGTGTGGCACATGTTCTTGAACAAAAATATGACATCAGTTCCAAAGCAGCTTCAGGAGCAAGAGCACTGTCATTCCACTGGATCTCTTGAGAGCTTTTTCCGTCACTATCTGTTCCAAAAATCCAACCATATTTATATGGCGATAGAAGATCACGAACAGCTTGATGCTTGAGTATTTTTGCTTTCCATAATAGAGATGGTAAAATTACGATTCAGGCCGTTTCTTTGTTTCCTCTGATAAATCAGCTTCAGTATCAAATGCCTTAAGCGTATCCCGAAATTTGCGTTCTGATTTATCATTTTCCCTTGTCTGCGAAAGCACTTATTACACTGACAGTGACTGCATTTCAAGGGAAAGCATGGTGTATGCAAAATATGAATTGTGTACCACCGTTCCTTGGAAGCAAGTCAATTTAGTGGATTCTTCAACTAGTTATTTCTTGAATTTATAATATTTTTCTTCGTAGATAACGTTTAGTACTTGTGTATCCAACTATTTCAAAAAATGTTCATTTTGCAATTTTTGAGAAATGAAATGTATAAGCTTTTTCTTGTCCTCCTCATCAGATAAAATCTGCTTCCCTTTTAGTACTGTTTGTCCAAGAGTATATAACTTTTATAACATCACCAACAGTTCATATGTTTCGTTCATTAATTTTTATTGACAACTGCTTGTATGTATGAAATACAACATCTATCCTTTGAGAAGGTATATAATCTTGTATTAGTTCAAAAACAGATTATTTGCTAGTTGTGCAAATGATTGTAGCTCCTATGGTAGCTTTGGATAAAGCACACTCGGTCATTTATATTAACAACACCATTATTTGCATTCTTTCAGTAGTCGCAATTTTGTCATAACATCCTTCAGTTTAATTTTTTTTTCGCGTTTAACCATCAAGTGTTGCTAAGGATTATTGAAGAAGCCCTAGATGGTAGGAAAAGACAGTTCTTATATACAAATTTCTGCAAGAATCGTCATCTGAGAAAACAGCTTTCCTTTGGTCTTGGCAACAAACTCTGATTTATTTAACCTCAAATTCTCTTTCTTTTCAAGTCACAAAATGTGTTTAGCTTATTGGAGGTTTGAAATCCTTCTGCCTTTGAGTCTTCAGACAGATATTCTGTCTTGAAAATTTGGTAAATTTCTTCAATCATTTCATGAGCTTTGATCATGTCTTCGACAATTTCTCGATTTGTAACTGCTTCAGTTGATTCTGTTACCCTATCTTTATTTATCTCTTCATTGATAACCATGTTCTGTAAATATGAGATATCACTTTGTCTTTCTGGATCTTGCTCAAAGACGGATATGAATGTAGAATAGATTTTTCTGCAAAAACTGATTGTGGTTCTTTCACGAATCATGAGAAGAAATTCTGCCCTGGTATCAAAAATATCTTTTAACTGCTGCAGGTCTTTGACTGAAATTTGTTGTAGCTTTTGACCTCTGCGTGTCTTTACTTATTGTCTCTTTAATCGTCCTGTGAATTTTGCAGCATGTAAAATCAAGAAAACTTTTTCTATCACTGCGTTTATCGAAAGAATTTTCCAATATGGCGTCCATTGATTTCTCTGTTTTTGAAAACATCATGGATAAATGTCAAGTTTTATCTGATGTGGTGAATCCAAAAATGTATGGTTTACAAAGTCTACTGACCTGAAAATACATTCCGCTGGATCAATGGCGGTGGCCATTTTCCAATATGGTGCCCATAAGCTACCTTGAATTTGTAAATATGGAAAATACCATTCTGATGTTGTTGTGAACCCTAAAAATGCATGTGTATGATTTAAAAAGTCATCTGACATGACACCACACGAGCCCCTGGTTCAACGGTGGCAGCCATTTTTCAATATGGCATCCATTAGTTACTCTTATTTTGAAAATATCAATGATAAATGTCTCTCTTATATTGTCGTGAATCCAAAATAGTGCGGTTTAATACGTCCGTTTACATGAAATCACAAGAGTCCCTGTCTCAACAATGGCGGCCATTTTCCAATATGGCGTCCATAAACTACCTAGTATTGAATGTATCATGGACAAATGAGATGCTGATATTCTGATGAATCCAAAAATGTATGATTTACCATGTCCACTGATATGAAACCACACGACCGCTTAACTCAACGATGGCGGCCATTTTCCAATATGGCGTGCAAAAGCTAGCCTAATTTTGAAAGTATCATGGATAAATGAAATGCTGTTGTTGAGGTGAATCCAAAATACATAGTTTATCAAATCCCCTGAGATGAAACCACACAAGCTCCTGGCTCAGCGACTAAATAGCCGCCGCGACCCCCCAGTGGGTCGCAACTTATAGTTTGGGAACCGCTGGAATGGAGCATGCAAAGTATTTGTTATTCATGAACACTAGCCATAGCAGCGTTCAAGTCCAGCTTGATGGTCCGTCTGTTTTGAGACCACATAACATTATTAAACGGACCACAAATTTGAAAAATTTAGTGATCCATAGTACCAGCAACATTTTCCCCTCTTAAATGTAAATGTCATAAACGTACATTTTCCCCACTCTGAGAAAACTGCAACTGATCCCAAATATCACACATTTACTTTAAAAAAATGAATAAATTTTTTTAAAATCTTCTTTTCCTCTCCCAAGCAATAGATCCATTTCTGCAGTTTACACATTCTAGTCCAAGCAACAATTTAGAGCGCCATTTCTAGGCTAGAGGGGGGGGGGAGGGTCACTCACAGTATTAAAGGGAATAACCTTCGTGAATAAATCGAAGAATTTAGACAAAATTTTGGAATTTCGAGGTTTTGATTTTGAGTTTAACTTTTTGGGGGATCGACTTTTACTTGAGTTGTAAAAAATAAATTGTAACCAGATAATCGGCGAACAGGCAAGTTTTTAAATCAAAGTAAAAATCAAGCCTATAATACTCTAAAAAAGAATGCACCAATAACATTCGAAAATGTTATTTGCGTAAGTCTAAGAGAAAATGTCATAATAGAGAAAGGAGCCGAATCCCATTTAAAGGATGCCCTTAGAACCTGATTAAAGAATGCTTCCTTAAGCGGTTGAAGGTGCTTACTCCTGCAATTTTCACAAATTAATTTTAATTTTACAAGATATTTAATAAATGAATTAAAACTTTTAATTAAATTTACTTTTAAAATATAAGAGAAGGCAAATTATTAAGCATTTATGGGGTAAAAACTTAACCATATATCCCCAAGGTGCTAGGGACTTAACTGAGCATAAAGGTATTTTTTAGCAGTTTTAAAAATAATCGGCTGACACTGGAATGATGTTAAGAAAAATTGCGTGCAAATTGAATAATTTTTTTAAGGCTGCACCAAGAGTGATTATTATTTAAAATGCATGGTAGCCAAAATATAGATTTTTCTGTCGTTCATGTAGTAGCTGGAGGACCTAAGAACTTGTTGGAATAAAAGGTAGTTAATCGAAGCATTTTTAAGGGTAATAAGAAATCCAAAAGGAAACAACTGATAGTTAAAAACGGGGCCCTAACATGGAAAAAGTTAAAACTATTCTTTACTTAACACTTTAGATCAACAATTTTCCAACATTAATCATAGGCTATGAATTAATCTTTAGAATAATATTTTAAAGAAATGCAAAAAAATTAGTAAATGACTTAAAAAAAGCTTAGAACCCTATTAAAAATATCAGGGTGTATGTCCTGGAAGAAGAATCAAACTCAGCTTTAAAATTAAGCACTGAGTAGGTGAAAAATGAGATAGGTGAAATATGCATAGTGAACAAAAATTTCAAGGGCCCCCGGGACCATATATAGCCCCAGAGTCTTAAATGGCATGTAAGAACGTGAGAATAACTAAATGGGAAAAGAGTTCCAAAAATAAAGATTGGATAAAGAAGGGACAGTTTAATAACAATTTATGGTACAAAAACTTCAAGGGGCCTAGGACGTCTTTCGCATACAGTTGGATATAAAATATTTTTTGTAGTTTGTAAAGTAATTGGAGGAAGCTAAAACTATGCTAAAGAAAACTGCAAGCAATTCTGATCATTTTTAAAGGAATGGCCATAAGAAAATGGCTTAAAAAAATGGACAAAGGCCCCAAGAATGCGATTAATATTTAAAATTAGTAATCATCCGTAAAGCATGGTGACATCACTGCGACATCGTTGTGAAGTCACGTTGTGACTTTGTAACCATCGATCGTGTTGTGACGTCACAGTGACTAAAATGTCAAGTCGTTACGGCCGTTTTACAGTTTATTTGTGACGTCGCGGTGTGACAAATTTAAGAAAAATGTGTCATTTGCGAGTACTTTGACATTAACATTGTGATGAAACTGTGACAAAAGCGACGATAATTAAATTGTCAGAATCATGTTTTGAAGAATTTTTGTATTTTTCTAAATATTTTTAAGAAAGTCACATCTCAGTCACAATGTGACGTCACTGAGTGGTGGTATTTTAGTCATAGAAGTGATGTGACCAAAGTAACTCACAATGACGTCATTGTGACGTCACTGTCACCATGCATGCTATGAGGGCGGTAAACTAAGTTTTTTTTTTTTTTTTTTTTTTTTGGCATTAATAATTGAAGGACCTAAGAGATTCTTAAAAAAGCGAGTTAATTGAACCATTTTTAAGGCCTGGATATAAATGAAATCCTCCTCCTAACAACTTGGGTCAGTCATAAATCCTACAAAATGGGATACAAATGAAAGGCCTACCGGCTTCTGGCATCACAAAGTTGTGATTGTTGTCATAAAAGATTGCAACTGCCTAAAAGCAGTTGCGAGCTGTCTCAAGCTGGACACAACTCCGGAAAACTTAAACAAAATGTGTCAGCATATCATGTAATACAGCGATTTTCTATCAAATATCAGCAAATGATGAAAAAAAATAATCATATTAAATAGCGATACTTATAACTGTTGTGATATTATGTTTTCTATTCCTTTTTTCCAAAATGTACTAAATTTGGATCGATTTTATTTCTTAAAAAAATTAATCCAAACACGGTGCAGAAGGTGGCCATTATTAAATTGACGGTACCTACAAGGAAGGTCTCCATTGGGGGCATACTCAGAATTTTTTGAAAAAAATTCGAATTAAACTACTCATGTAGGTAATAAAGGATCAGTGAAAATTAGCGGCGGAATTACATTATTAGATATGTAAAAAAATAAAATAGTTTGGAATAATTGGCGTGAAAAGCTGAAAGCGACGCGGAATTTGGCGAGCAGTGCATTTCCTCGCCAAAAGCAGACGATTTTAACGAATCTGAAAATTGATATTAATTGACTTCGCTGATAAAAATCTGCAGCATTTACTGCAACGTCACTCCACTAATTTTTTAGAATATCTCTCTTCTGACCAATGAGAATGCTCCATAGCACGGTGAATTGACCACTGTTAAAAATCTGCTGCATTTTGTTGCAACGCACTCCACCGCTTGTATATAATATCTCTGTTCCAACCAATGAGAAAGCTCCATTTCGCGGTCAAGTAACCGTTTTCTATATAAGCAAGGGAGTGCGTTGCAACAAAATGCAGCAGATTTTTAACAGTGTATTTTTCAATTTGGAACAATTTTAATTAATTTAAATTGTGTTTTAAATGATAAAATATATTAATTTCATTTTGTTATAAGTACATATAAACGTATATGACAAAATTACACTTAAAGTAAAGTAAAAATGCAAAACTAAAATTATTTAAACTAAACTTATTTAAATAAATTGAACATAGAAAGTTTTTTCTTCAAAAAGTATTCGAAGCGTAAGCGTATTTTTCAAAATTTCGTTTTTTCGCCAACCGGAGATAAATCGCCAAATAAACGAAATTTTTATTATTTTTTTACGGACGTTATAAGGAGGTTCCGCCGATTTTTTTTTATAAACATATATAACTATATGAGAAGAGCATTCTGTAATTTTTTCAGATTTTTCTGAGTATGCCCGTATGGAGACCTTCCTTGTTAGTGTGTTCTGTCGCAAGATCTAATTACGAGAAGCATTTTTGCCGATCCCACCAAAGCTAGCATAGGGAAGAGAATACAAGCTTCCGATTGGTTGAATACTTTAAAGAGCATTTTATTTTGGTACATTTTTGAGTTTATATTTACTTAATCATCCGTTTATGTTTGAAAAACTATTTTGAATGATAAATTTTGTTTGACTTTACATATTTATTAATAGATAAAAACAAAGATTTTCTGGAATTTTTAGATGCTCTTTAAATCATTCAACCAATCAGAAACCCATATTTTCTTCCTTATACTAGCTTCGTTGGGATCGACAAAAATACTTACAGGAATGGCACCAAATTTTTTAGGAAGATTGAACAAGACGGAAGACGAATGATTCAGTGAAAAAAATTAGTTACAAAAGTTACCACCAAGGGAATATATGGCGCTGTGTATTCGAAAAAGACAGTTTCAAAAAAGAAGACTCAATACTGAAATAAAATTACCGTTTATTTAGCACATCCAATTCAGATTCGATGTAGCCACCGTCTTTGTGGACTACATATTGCATTCTGTTCACAGCATTTACAAGTGCAGAGAATAATATGTCGGCAGAAACTCCCGTACAGATCGCGATATGTTACCTTCAATGTAGCCTGGTCCTTGAAATCTCCGTAAAAACCTTCGACTTAAAGCAAACCTATTGCCAAAAGTAGCAGGTTGCAAGAACAGGGGACCGAAGTGGTCATGCAGTTGGAAAACATCGGCTAATGACTCTTTCTGTTGTGAATTTCTGTCGTAGTAGCTGCTCTCCCCATAAAGCAATTCGTGGAAGGGCTTCATCTTCCATGAAAATGATTTTCTCCAGGCACTGTCTTTGCTGAAATGCCGGAATAACAAAGTTGTTTGAACAGAACAAGTTACAGGTCCTGTCGGAGTAATGTTCCTTCTCATAGAAGAATGGACCTATAATCATATCTGCTGTGAAACCACACCAAACAGTTATCTTTGGTGAATGTAAAAGAATTTCCTTGAATGCTCTTGTTGACTTGTTATCCCAAATTTTGCTGTTCTGGGTATTTACATTTCCGTTCAAGTAAAAGTGGGCCTCGTCTCTCCATAAGATTTACAACGGCCAAGCATCATCCAACTCCATTCTGGTAAGAAAAGTCAAAGCAAAAGTCAATCGCTTATCATAGTCGGTGTGACGTAATTCTTCGTCTGAGTTCCCACTACTATAGTGTTATCGGGGTTCTATTTAGCATAGCTGGAGCGATCAGAGTGTACGCTAATCCGTCTTTTTTGATCTCGTCTCTTGAATTCGTAAAGAAGTGGTGTTTTTCGTTGTCTCATTAGTTGGAAGAATAAAAGGTTGTCAGATATGGCAATCCCAAAATTTTTTCTATCTCACACATGTTAACGCTTCCTAAAAATACAGCATAACAGAGCCATCGATTTGTACCAAAATCTAGTCAGTAAAAACTTATGTTAAGTTCTATTTTAATCAGAAGTTTAATGAAAACCAGAGCATAGTTTTTGAGGTAAGGCTATTAAAGAAATCTTAAAAGACTCCACATAACAGCGCACCTGTTGGGTGATGTATTCCAGAAACGAATCGGGATCAATTTTTATCAGCTACTAACTAAAGCTGAAGTTTGATGAAAACTCCTGCATTAATTCTTAAGATACAGTTATTGCTAAATCTTAAGAAATGCAGCAAAGCAGCGCTACCTCTCGGGCTATTTACACTGAAATTAATCTATATTAATGACCTTATCTGAAATTTGATGAAAATTCGTAAGTTATTTCATGAGATAGAACTATTGCAAAAATCATGATCAATACAGCATTGCAGCGCCACTTACGATTTACACAAAATAATTCTCGCGCCAAACTATATCAAGGTCTAACTCAGTCTAATTTTTTTTTAATTCCGTGCATTATTTCTTAAGATACAGCTTTTGCGAAAATTCTGGATAAAGCAACATTGCAGAGCCATCTCTTGAGCGGTTTACACCAAAAACTAATAAGCTGCAGATTCTTTCATGGTCTAACCGAATCTAAAGGTTTGTGAAACTCCATTCATTAGTTCTTGAGATAAAGCGCCAATAACACAGATTCACAGAGTGACAGACAGACACTTTCTAAATAGTTTTTTTTTTGTAGAAATTGAGTAGGGTTTGTTTTAACTGATTTCTGTACAGACTCGGACTGAAATTTTAATTTTTAAACCAGGTCAGGGCCTAAACCTCGAAATTCCGACCCGTGCAGACCTCTAACAGCATCCTGCTCCCCATTGAATGAACTATATTATGAAGGAATGGTGGCATAGCTATTTTTCACAAGATTGGCGATGGAGCAGCAGTCGGGATCAATGATAAACAAGTTGAAAATTGCACGTGAACGTAGCAAATGAGATGCGTTCGTACGATAACGGAATTTTAAAAATATTCAGATCTTGCTGATATAGTAGAGCGTACTCCGGATACAGAACACTAGTCGAAATCTTTATGTTTCTGTAAATATGCAGGAAGTAATTTTTATTACACCTCAGCAATGAATATCTTATTCATAAAATGTAAAATAGTTGAATATAATTAAAACACGTACCAAACCATGTTTCCCCGTATAGCATTATATAGTGGAATACTTTTGTGTGGCCCTGTAAATTAATAATAAAAATTCTTTGCATCACAGATTGTACAGAATGCATATTTTAGTATATATTTCATAGATTCATGCCAATTCTATTATGTTCGAATGAGTGTAACATCATTAAAATGCATTTGAAACTTTTTCCCCATTGACCGTAATGTAACGGAATCCGTTTGATTGTCCCTGTAATTGATCTATGCATCCGATTTTCATAATATTTGAGATGACTCGACAAAATTACGCAATAATTATATGTTTTAAATTTCAAGCGATTAAAATGCATTTAAAACTTTTTTCCCTATTGACCGTAATGTAACGAAATCCTTTTGAATGTCCCTGTAATTGATCTATCCATCCGATTTTCATAAAATTTGAAATGACTCGACAAAATAACGCAATAATTATATGCTTTAAATTTCAAACGATTAAAATGCATTTAAAACTTGTTTCCCTAATGACTGTAATGTAACGGAATCCTTTTGAATGTCCCTGTAATTGATCTATCCATCCGATTTTCATAAAATTTGAAATGACTCGACAAAATTATGTTATAATTATTTATTTTAAATTTCAGACGATTCGGTTGGGTAGTTTTTGCGTTGTTATATGCGGACAGACGGACGGACGGACAGACAGACAGACAGACAGACGGATTGAGCGACAACAATAGGTGCTACGTATTTACATAATTACAACGCACCTAAAAAAGCATTGCTCTGTTAAATTGATCGCGCTGAGATAACAGGCTGTTTACACTAATTGCACATTACAACATTGATTTTGAAAAAGTAATGTCCTTCGAAAAGCAAAGTAAGGGTGCTTTTAATTCCCTCATTTATCCCACATTAAAATTAACCATTGAATCCCGAAAACTCACCAGTTATACATCTTATCAACATTTACAATTACTCTAAATTCGAAGCAAATCAGAAAATTCTACATAAAAATTCATTTATTTAATTTAATGCGGGTAATCCCCTAATCTCCCCTTTATAAACCATGAAGCCCACAAGCCTATTCAAGAAATTTCTTTATTAGAAAGAATCTACACTAAAAAATTGAAACAAATCGGTAAACTCTGCGGTAAATTTACCTAAATTAAGAGGAGTTACCCCCATTCCCTCCTTTGTACTTAAACAATGAAGACCCACAACTATCATAAGTGCACCTTATCATAATGATTCTGTACTTAAAATTTAAATGAAATTTGATGATTTTGCATGAATAACCCATATTAAGGGGGGGAGGCAGATTACCCTCCTGTCTCCTCTTTATTTTCATCAACAGCATCCCAAAACTAATCAGGTTAATGCCTTATCAGAATAAATCTATTTTCAAAATTTGAAGCAAATCGGATATTTCTATCAAGAGTTATTGTGTTACATATATACAGATTCAGCCAGGTGGGGAGGCCTACTAATTGGTTTAAGCTCAACAAGCCCCACCCAATTATATATAAACATATGAACATTCACACATACATACAGAACTTTCAGGTACATTAGCTCTTTGATAGCTTATGAGCTAAAACATAATAAATCACATAGGCCAAGTATTAACTAGACCAGCCAAGGATAATTTAGAAAGATGGCGCCGAGGCAGCTTTGGGTTCAATAAAACCATGCGAAATTGAATTGGCCTAAGAAAAACAAGATCGGCCTAAGATAAAGTAACTCAGGCTACTGAATAGTTAGTTTATCCTATAAGCGTTAGGACAAACTAGCTTGGACGATAGGCAATAAGATAGATTAGTTTGGCCTAGAAAAAACTACTTTATCCTTTGGGTGTAAGGATAAACTAGTTTGGCCTAATAAAAACTAATTTATCCGATGAGCGTTAGGATAAAGAAATTATTAAAGGCCGTCTTTTTAAATCTAAAAAGAAAGAGGAAGGCTTATTGTATATCGCTGTATCGGGCCAAGTTCATCCAAATTCGAACCGACCCGAACTGCACGGTGCACGATGACAGGATATGAGATGAACAGCCTTCCGGTGACATTCCCCAAAATAGTTTATTAGTGAGAAATTGCCAAGCTAAGGACATCAACCAGGGTAGATTAGATAGTAAAGCAATAGCACGGTACACAGTTGACCAAGGTTCGATTTCCGCCCTCCGCTAATTTTTCACTCCTGTTGTGTTATTGCATTCATTATGTTCATATATGTCCAAGTGTATATGTATATATAATGTACATTTAATAATTAATTAATTAAATTCGGACAACTTATGCCTTCTTTCAAAAAGTAAAATTTAAAAAAATGTGTCAACCATCACAAAACTTTGAATTAGACTGACAAAGCTGACTGACTCGCAGAAAAAAGGATTTTGCAACCGACTTAGTATCTCTGTTTTTCTTGGCTTGTTTTATTTCAAGTTCCAACAGAGCATATCTGTGCTTGTCGACATACAGAGGTGATGGTCCAAACGCGCAAGAATATAATCAAACATTCGAGCTTTCTCCTACGTGTTCGAAATGTGTTGTCATTCACCAGTGAATGTTGACATTTTCCAATTTTGGTCTTTTACAGTAACATATATATACATTGTAAAATTTTCTAAACAAAAACATAATATTTTAACATTATAAATATTGTACATATCTAACATGATTAAGCATTCTAATTTTATAAATTATCACTGTAAACTGAGTCATATAATTTATAAGTAACTGATCTAAAATATTTCATCAATCTTTACATTAAGTTTTTTTTTTTTTGGAAAATAGCAGGAAAGCAATCTTTTTTCAAAAGTATATAAACCGATTCATTAAAATGCAGCAAAATCATACTTTAGAATATATTTTAAAATGTAAAACAACTTTATCAATAAAAATTAAAAATATTCTATCTTCACTTTTTAGTGAATATTCGACTAATTTCTGCGCGGATTTTTAGTATGTTTTAATACGTTGTTTTAGTATTTGCTGATATTTTAATTTCTTCTGGGACTCTACTTTCTTTATGGAGATCTTTTTTATTCGAAAAAAATAAAATTTAATACATTTATACAAAATACATTGCTTAATACATTAATAATATTTAAACAAAATATAATTTATTTTAAGATTAAGAATTAACAGTCGTGTATATAAAAAATTACAATGGCACTGATAATAAAAGTCAGCTATTCTTTATTAACTGACTTTAAAAAAATTAAAACATCTGAAAGTAAATATAAAATCACCACCAAGGATACAACTCTGGAAGTTATGTTCAGTAACTTAGAGCTTTGAATCACTGCGTCAGATTCAATCAGATAATTCCCACAAAAGCGGTGTGATGAAAAATGGAATATATACGAATGCATAAAGAATTGGGAATCTTACTGCAAGGTGAAAAATCGTTGGCAGATCAAAAAAGAAAAAATCGTTGAAAAAATCGTTGTTTCTTTTTTCATGCAGGTTATATGACACGAATTTTTCCAGGTGAGTTTTATTCGCTTCATGTAAAACAGATTACAGTCAAAGTTCTATAATCTGCATAAAATTGGTCAAAAGGTTGTGCGGATTATGGAACATTGTGGTTTATAGAGTATTATGGATTATACCTCATTTTATTATTACCTAAACAGCAGTTTAATTCTATAATAAGAAAATAATAAGAAAATAATCAGTATAATAAGAAAAGATAAATATGAAAAATCATAATTAATTTAATATGCTATATTTAAAAATGTCTTTTAAAAGTTATTTTATTAAAAAAATTATATGTATGTGCATTTAAATAAAAATAATTACATATACATATTACATACACTGGTGTCCAAAAGTTAAGCATAATTCGTAAAATGCTAAAACAAGGAGTAAATATTCGTAAAATTATTCAGAATTACTTGTGGAGATTAATTGGTTGAAGAAGAAACATTGAGTTTATGCAAAACTTTTCAGTCGACTACGTCATGCGCAAAATACCTGCGCATGTCGGACCCCTTATAAACCGGTTCACGCGGTATAGGCAGTTCAGAAGAATTTCGTACAACTGATGTGACAAGAAACATTGTTATGGTCAAACAGGATTTATGATGGCACACAGACTCCAAATGGACATGCTTGCGAAAAGAAAAATCGTTGGAAAGCTGGAATCTGGACGATCACAAACCGAAGTGTCTCGAATTCTGAACGTGGACCAGTGTGTGATCTCAAGATTGTGACAGAGATTTCAAAGTACGAGAGATGTTACCCTACGACCAGTACTAGGTCGCTCAAGAGTCACAACCCTTCAGTCAGACCGAAATCTGACGGTAAGTGCGCGACGTCAGAGGGGCAGTATAGCCAGAAAATTGGGTTCGGCGCTCACAATCGCCACAGAAGTACAAATATCGAGACAAACATTTCTTTCATTACTTACTTAATTACCAATTATGCTTAACTTTTGGACACCAGTGTATGTTCCGTAATGCAGTTTGTTTTTTTACTGTTTATAAAATAAAACTTTTATAGTAAAAAAAGTAGTTTTTCAATTGTTTTATTATTTGTTTTAAAAAATCATTTTTGGATCACAAATTTGTAGATTTTCTTAACTATTTATTTTATTATTTACATTTGTAAAATAACGCGAATTATAGAAAATTGCGGATTATGGGTGCGTCAATTATAGATCCTTGACTGTATATTATATATTAATAAAAAAAATGTTCGGACCGTTTCCAAGAAAAAAAAATACGACAAACTTACACCATGCAATTTAATTTAAAAATGGGTTAACAGATCTGAAAATATGGTGCACATTGAAATGTAAAATTTTCAGAATAGGACTCGAATGTAGATATGACTGTTTCTAAAAAAAAATTTAGAAACAATATGAGCTAATTTATTGAGTTATTTTAGGCTGCTTTTCGGATATCCTTTGATCTCAAGTTAGCTATGACTTATGCCATTCTACAACCATTTTTAGATTTATTCCGCGTAGCCTGAAAATTCTATCGTCACCCTTGATATAGATGTATATATAACACTGGTTCTAGGCTAACAGAAACGTTCCGAAATTTTTATACTGCAAATCACCCACACATCCCTGCAACCTCCCATAATAGCAAGAAAACACTTAAGGCACGCCACACACTAGCGAGACATGCGTCAAAAATCGTGCAACATATCGCAGTCAAACCGGTTTTTTCTTTGTTATCAGGGTGAAATTGTCGCATGTCTCATGTTTTTTCGCTCAATGTTTCACAGGTGTGTGGCCTCCCTAATGCTCGATTTATAGCAGAATGGCCCATGACAATCTCTAACACTTTTCATACCTCAAAATATTTGGAAAAACTATAGCACATGTGCAAACCTAGAGGTTATGTACTAGAGATTAGCAATCCTATGAGTGTCTGCTGCAAATAATGCTTCAGGGTGGACTCGGAGATGTGTTCCACTGATCACATAGTATAATGTTAAAGTCTGAGTTTTCTCGTCATAGTGACCATGTCATACCATGATCAACTAGATATATAACGGCCAGCGCATTTCGCTAAAAAAAACGCCGAAAAAGTGAAGTTGGATTCAACATCAAACCCTGAACCATTTCATTGGACCACGTGGCGCAAACTCTGCCCAATTTAGCATTGAATAAGCTGGTTTCTGTTCTGTGCACATGGTCATCATTTTGGTTCAAGGTTTGCACGACTAGTCAGAATAACTTGTATCAGAGTTCTCTTGCGGGAGGCTTCATACATTAATCTCAAATAGGTGGGCTGTATAGATCTAGTTGGCAATGGTCATACAAAGATGTGTTAGGGATTTTGGAAGAGTGATTTGGTTCTGCTCCTCCTTTGCACGAACCACATGCAATAATAGCACCATGTTTGTCCATACCAATCCTTTTGAAACATTGGCATAAATTTCTCACATAGAATATCTTAGGCTGTTTTCATGCAAGAAATATTTGTTTTACACCTCACACACAAAAAATTACTCACAACTATGAATTAATGATCCGAGATTAAGTAAATTTTTACAGAGAATTTTTTGTTAATATGACACATACAAAAAGTTTCCTAGCAAATCCTTTATTCCCAGAAATGCTTGTTTAAATGACTCTTGCAACTGAATTTATTATAACATTACTAACAAAATATTTCTCCCTAGTATGGATTAACTTATGTTTGTTTAAAGTACTCTTATAAGAGAATCCCTTGTGAATCACGAATGAATAGGTGTGTGCTTAAATGACTCTTGTGAGCCAATTTCTTGTCGCATATCTCACACACAATGTGTTCTTTCACCAGTATGACTTAACATATGCTTGCTTAAAGTGCCTTTTCGTGGGAACTTATTATTGCATATCTCACACACAAAAGGTTTTTCACCAGTATGAATTAATAAATGTCTTCTTAAACTACACTTTCGTGTGAATTTCTTGTTGCATATCTCACATACAAAAGATTTTTCACCAGTATGAATTAAAAGGTGTCTAGATAATTGACTCTTTATTGAGAATTTTTTGTTGCATATTTCACACATAAAAGGTTTTTCACCAGTATGAATTAATAGATGCGTCCTTAAACTGCCTTTTTGAAAGAATTTCTTAATGCATATCTCACACACAAACGATTTTTCAGCATTATGAATCAGGCAGTGCTTGTTTAAATCACTCTTATGAGAGAATTTTTTATTGCATACCTCACATGCAAAAGGTTTTTCACAAGTATGAATTAATAGATGCTTTCTTAAATTACTCTTTTGTGCGAATTTCTTGTTGCATATGTCACACTCATCAGGTTTTTCACCAGTATGAATTCTGAGATGCCTTTTTAAATGACTTTTTTGTGAGAATTTTTTGTTGCATATATCACAAGCAAAAGATTTTTCACCAGTATGAATTAGCAGATGCTTTTCTAAATCACTCTTTTGAAGGAATTTCTTGCTGCATAGCTCGCAAGCAAAAAGTTTTTCACCAGTATGAATTAACTGATGCCTTCTTAAATAACTCTTTTCCAAAAATTTTTTGTTGCATATCTCACACTCAAATGATTTTTTACCAGTATGAATTAAAAGGTGTCTACATAAATTACTCTTTTCTGAGAATTTTTTGTTGCATATCTCACAAACAAAAAGTTTTTCTCCCGTATGATTTAATAGATGCTTGGTTAAACTGCCTTTTGTTGAGAAGTTCTTATTGCATATCTCACATGCAAAAGATTTTTCACAAGATTTTTTATCAGTATGTATTAAGAGGTGTGAATATAAACTATTCTTTTGTGCGAATTTTTTTTTGCATATCTCACACACAAACGGTTTTTCACTAGAATGAATTAATAAATGCCTCTTTAAATTATCTTTAAGTGAAAAATTTTTGTTGCATATCTCACACACAAAAGGTTTTTCACCAGTATGAACTAATCGATGCCTTTTTAAATCACTTTTAAGTGAGAATGTTTTGTTGCATATCTCACACACAAAAGGTTTTTCGCCAGTATTAGTTAACAGATGACTGCTTAAATTACTTTTCTGAGAAAAATTCTTGCATACCTCACGAACAAATGATTTTTCTTGCTGATAGTCAGAAGTGGTTTGTTCAGAAAGCTCTTGTAAAGAAATATTTTTCTGCATATTTTATACATTAAAGACTGCTAAGACAATCCTAAGTTAAGAAGGGTGTACTTAAATAAGTCTTTTGAGAGAATTCCTTATTGCATATCTCACATGTCAAATGCTTCTTTCCAGTATGAGTTAACAGATGACGGCATAAATTACTCTTCTCAGAAAGATTTTCCCAAAGCACACCAACAAGCGACTTTCCTTGTTGATGGTCAGAAGTTCTTTTTCCAGAAAGTTCTTGTGAAGAGATATTTTTCTGCATATTTCACACTTTAAAGACTGCTTTAATTGGTGTAATTTGTTTATCTGTATTCCTGGCTTTATGCATCTGGAAGAAATAAAATTTAATCATCCCTTTTTATGATTGATTAAAAAGCAACTTATAAAAAAATGAGCTTAGAATTAGAATTTATCATCAATGCAGAAAACAAAATTTAAATAAAATATAACCATGGTAATGAAAACTACTATAGATCCCTAATTAAAAAGGTGTCAGATTTATTTCTTAATTGGCAAAGGTTCTTAAGGATAAACTATAACTAAAATGACAATAGATAAAAAGAATAACTACTACTAGGTCTTCCCTCAGAGGGATTAGTCTGAGCGATATTGCTGAGAAAAAAATATTCAATAACTTGTGGTAAGTAAAGATAATGAGATATATACCTTTAAATAATCATATACCGTAAAACTGGGTGAATAGGAACAGTGGGGTGAATAGGAACGGAACTTCCCGGTCATACAAATAAACTCATTATAAATATATGTGATGATATTCTTAGTTGCCATTTTTTTTCATAAGAAGGTTATAACATTAAGAGTTGGGAAATTCAGTTTTGACATGGTTACATCACAACTGGGGTATATAAAAAAATTTCAAGAGGATCCTCAAAAACCTCATTTTTTCAACGTCTTCAAAACTTTGTATGTATCTACAGTAGTTTTCGTTTTCTAAACCTAAGGGAGGGGTTTTTAATTAATGATAGACCTGTAACTGATATGCTGTATTAAATTCTACTTATTTCTAAACTACATAATGAAAAAATGAAGAATGGCTTTTGACATCAGAGGTTTTAGATTTACGGGGTGAATCGGAACACGTTTTCTCTCATGGTTTATTTTTCTATATAGTAATAGTTTCACGTAATACATGAAAACATATGTATGAATATGTATTGTAACAATATTTTTTTTGTTCTAATTACTTGACGAGTTTATAAATGCCAAGAGATTACTTGGTTAAACAAAAAAGTCAACGCCTAATCCAACAGACACGAAACACACAATAAAAAAATTTAAAAATAGCAAATCAGTTAGAAAAACTGCACAGAATTATTTTCTGACATCCACAACATTAAACAAACATCGCAAAATGAAAGAAACAATTAAAAAAGAGAAGGATGCAAACAGTGCTAAGGGCTGGGGATGAGGGCGCATTAGTAGATCGTTTTAATACATGCAGCGATTGGGGCTACCCAATAGATTCACTTACCCAATGACTACTAGTAGTGGATAACACAGAACAGAGCTGAATTTGTATTAAATTCTACTTCTGCAATTCGAATATAATTTCTTAAAATAAATTTCATTTTTTCTTGATTTCAAAGTTGTTTTCTAATTTTTAAAAAGGCATATCTTTACTTGTATATAAAATAAAGGCTTGGTTTCACAGTAACTACGTGTTCCTATTCCTCCCTTATCATTATTACCTGTTTTTATTAACTCTATTTAAGTTTGAATAGAAATAAATTAAGATTATAACATTTGTCCCGATTCACCCCGCAGATAGGGGTGAATCGGAACACCATTAAAAAGATAAATAATAAACATATAAACAGTAAAAATGTTTCGTTTTTGCTTAAAAAGTAAAGAACAAAACAAGACCGAAGTTTCTAGTAGAAAAATTAAAAAATCAGTTGTTGCTTTTTTTAACGTTAAATTTGAAAAGTGTTCCGATTCACCCCATTTTACGGTACTGAAATAAATTGAAATCGTGATAATAAGCTAATTGAATTGTCGAATTACAAAATCTTATGTATAAATTTGTATACACTGTTTAAAAAAAAGAAAAAGCAAACCATGCATGGATATAAAATTTACAAGTACGGAATATGTTAAAAATAATAGAAAAATAAAAATAATAATTATGTTATACTGGAATTTTAAATCTTTGAAATGAATCAAGCGCATTAACATACGCTCCACACCAATTTGAGTAACTCTAAATAACAGAAAATATTGAGTTTTCCACGAATGCAATGAGGTTGACAATAAAAGTTAAGGAATTATTTTTTTAGAATTCATTCTAAACGAGCATTTACATCTTATGAGTTACAGCAATGCCTAAGTTATAGTTTCTATCCCCAATAGTATTCCAGAAATTGCAGAATTTCAAATACAGATTTAAAATTTTTTTTGAAAATTTTATATTTATTTATCAAATTTAATTTACAAATTTTTTAAAAATCTTTCATAACGAGTACAATATATTTTAAAAATAATCGCAACAAATTTCAAGTTTCTTGTCCAATCAATATCAGAGAAATCGCAATTTTAGAACTTTTTGTCCTGCATTGATAGAGGTTTTTGTATCAACATAAAACATAATCTATTTTGGAGTGACGGTTACCAACATTTTTTGCTTCCATAATTTTTTTAAATCACCTAGGTAGTTCCAATGAAAACACCTTAAAAACACACAAACGTTATTGCTTTATAAGATTAGCATGGAAGTACAGAATCAGAAACCAGTTATCTCTTATCATATACACATAATTTATGTAATAAGTGTTAGCAGATGCATTTTTAAATATACAGAAACCAGTATAACACTTCATTTTTCTTTTTATAGTCATTTATATCATTCGGCAAAAAACTCACTTTTTAAAACCCGAATTCCGTCAAACTTTTTATAAAAGCGCCAAGTCTATATAACAGCAAACTACTGTAAAAAGCCTTAAATGCATGGTAATAAGGCATTAGATGACAAATCACCAAATATTGTTCTTTTCACCCTTTCAGAAAATGCATTCTTTCAGTATAAAATACATATTAAAATACATTTCAAAAACACTGTTTTGGCTCATCTGATTTTAAATACAAATAAATAAGATAATAATAAGAAGAATAAATAATTATTAATAATTTAAAATAAATAAGCGATTATAGCATACATCAGAACATTTTATTTCAACATCAAAGAATTGTATCTAAGTTAAACATGTGGAAAAAATTTGCTTTTGGCGAAAAAACATAGTAATCGCTTTATTTGAACCCGATTAAAAAAGTACTTTGATTAATTAAAATGTTATAAGAATATTCCATAATCTGGTTTTTGACCAATATCGTATTTTAAAAAGCGATGCTTAATGCCAAGTATATTTCACAATTATCACCCTTTTTTGGTATGTCGAGGGTGGCGGAAGCACGAGACTTAATATATTTATATCTGAATTGAAACTTTTATTTTATAACAGTTGTTTGCTTGAATAATTATTACTTTAATGATTGAGTTTTAACCGAAAAATATGTAAAATACTACTTGTCTGGTTGTTTGCTCAAAACCAATTTCATGCTGCTATTAAAATTCTCATACATTTAAAACAATTTTGTTGTTAGTCTTACTCTTGTTTGGCGCCAATCTTGCCTCTTATCGAATGCGGACTGTTGGCCATTTTTCGTATACAAAAAGTAGTTCTAAGATAATTGTTCCATTCTGCATACCATGTAATGATTACAATATTGATAGTTTTACGGGGATATATTGCCAATAGTTTTTTAAATCCGTTTATTTCATTTAAAACATAAACTTTTCATTCAGCTAATTTAAAGTGAATGTTTTTAAATAATTTCATGATTCTTTTGCAGTATTTCTCTTCCTTGTCTTTTTTTTAACCATTTGAAAAATGGTTGTTTTTTTCGGTCGAGAATAAACCTTGTTATATCTGCATCTTTTAATAATTCGTCGAGTAATACTAATGTTTAATCCATGGTATATGTAATATATGACTCTGGTATTACGTAAGCTACGCTTTGATCATCATAAAAATGATGTTTTTTCTGATTTTTATTAACTCAAATGGAAACATTTTTTTGCATTGAACAACGGATGTTGGAATTTCTTTTAAGGAAATTTTTTACATTTAGAAGAATTTTTATTTGAATAGGAAATCGAAATGTCATTGTTAATAAAAAAGAAAGTTCAAAAGTTACAAAATGAATATATGCAAATTATCAAATATGAAAAAAAAAAAAAATCGGAAAAAGACGTGTCGTATGAAAGATCATCTTTTAAAGCAAAAAAAATCTGATTATTGAGCCCACCAATTCCAAAATGTGCGACGATCGCGAAAAAGGAAATAAATTGATATTGAATCGATTAATAGTAAAAGACCATTTTTTTGTTTTCTAATATAGAATTTTATTATAAACTTAAATTTTATTCTTAAAAGAATCATTTTCCAAATGGCAGCTATAATTTTCAAATTATTGGGGTTTTTTTCCAATTACTGCAAATATTGATTTTGATTTTATTTATTTATTATATTTTAATTTTTGTGAAGTGTTGGCTTTAAAAAGAGCACTTTGTTGCAAAAAAATATAAGCAGCTATCAAAACAAACCTGATGAACGTTTATACTTATTTTTACAAATAAATCTGGCACATATGTTCTAGACGCACCGAGATACTTAATTGGTGAAAAAAAAAAGTTTATTTTTCTGGTATGGTTACCATAAAAAAAGTTATTATAAATGGGTTTGTTCTACAAATATCATTTATTTAGAGTTATTTCAAGTTTTAAATAACAGAAATCGTTTTGTTAATTACTTTATTTTGTTTTGATTTTGATATAAAAAATAAAGTGCTATTACAGCATGCAATATGTATCTGGTAATCGAAAAGTTTGTTTTCGCGAAATTTGCATTAAAAAAACAAGCCAAACCTGGCGCTTATATGACATCTTTTTAAACGTTATGCATATATATATATTACAAATTTTAATTTTTTTTCGCCAAAACTAACCTTTATACCATTTTAATTTTCTTATAATAATATTCCGTACTTACTTCAAATTATTAAATTAAAATCCTGTTTCTAGATCTAATCTATTAATCTTTATGCAGACGATATAAATTCTTAATTTGCCTTAAAAACATTATTCCAGTATGCGTAAATTTAAAAAGATGGCTCTAAATTAAAAATATTCTTAATTAAACTTTATTTCTTAATATTCCAAATAAAACTCATTTCTTCTATGTTTCTATCAACCCTTTTTAAGAAAGTCTTATTAAATTTATTCCAAAACCATACCTTTCAAAAAATATCATTATTTTATTTTATCTATTTATTTATTTTCCCTCCGTCAACCTTTGATAGTGTGCATATCACTAAATTCATTTCTTTTCTTTTTCTCTTAAAATTAATCATCTATAAAAATCGTCTGCCTAAGATAATTAAAACTCTGAGTCGATTATAAATTGGTTAAATAATATTTTTTTAAATAAAATTATCGTCTGTGGAAAATAGTCTCGTAGCTGGACAAGAATTCTGTTTACATAAAATAATGATGGTTTGAGGTTAGAGAATGTTCTAGAATTTTCTTTTTAGATTTAAAAGGGGAAGCTCGAGAGGTGGTAAGAGAGATGAGAAGAAGGATTCTTGGGTGCGCTCTTGCATGAGTACGACTTGATGTAGTAAAGCATGGAATATTTTTTGGATGTTTCCGTAAAATATCGTCTGCAACAGGAGCTTTTCCCTCTATTATAGCTACAGTTTAATAAAATGAACTTGCAGCAGCCAAGGAGTGATTATTTTGACCTTCTACATTTATTTATTTTGTTTTTTTTCTCGCTGGCCATAACTTCTGTGCGGAGCAGGGGAAACCTGCCGATGATGTTTCTGCCCCCCTAACTTCAAAATGTCACATATATACATAATATCATTTTTGATAAACAATTTATTACTTTTTGCTTATAAAAATAGGCAAGTAACTTACTTATAATATTATATAAATCTTTTAAAAAAATGCTTGGCTATGAAACAATAAATAGGTTGCAAGAAAATTTTACTTGTCTCGCTAAACCCATTCTCTCTTTCTTGCCAAGGCCCCTGTATTAGAAAAGGACCAATTAAATTAAAATTCTAAAAAGAAAGAAAGAATTTTTTTTTCAATTTAATTCAAATGCTAAAATAAATCAATAAATATATATATATAAATAAATATATAAATAAAAATGTATTTTTTAAAACTTGATTTTATTAAAATTAATAAAAATGTAGAAAATATAAATATTTTTAAATGCAATAAGAGTAAGAAAATCTCGAATATAAAAAACCCCTTAAATGCACGGAGTTAAAATTAATTTTTTTTGAGTTCAATTATGGAAGATATAAAAATTTCAATGTGAATTTTGCCAAATTAACCAGTTGTCACCAAGTTGGCTTCACATATGGCAAATTATGCTTGATGCCAAACTTGTCAATATTTTGCAAAGTGGCTTAAATTTGGCGCTTGTGGTAACCCTGTCATCAGTATTTTCCTACAAATACTTAGTGTTAAACCTAATGCTGATTTCTCCACTGGAAATAAAATGTAATCACTAAGTCCTTGGAGATGAGCAACTTGTATATGTTTCACTTCAGATACCCAGAATACTTTATTTTTCCCACCATTTATTCTTTATTGTAAAATTAACCTTATCGGCACAGATGTCATATATCCACCAGGATATCCAACTGGCATTAATTTGAATTTGATAGTATAGTTATATATATATATATATTACTTACTGTGATTTTTGATTAAAAATAGTAGAAAATAATTTAAAAATGTACAGTCAAGAATCGATAATCCGTGCACCCATTATCCGCAATTTTCTATAATTCGCGCTAGTTTACGAATGTAAACAGAGAAATAAGCAGTTAAGAAAATTTACAAATTCACGGTCCAAAAGTGTCATTGCATGTCAAATCAACCAAAAAAATTCAATATTCAACCTGACCATTTCCGATTTCAATGAAACTGCTAGGGATCATTCTCTATGATGATATAAATTAGAGCATATTTTTATTTTTTGTTTATCGCTTTAAATTTTTGTACAATTAATTATTTAGATTTTAATAAAATCATCATTTTTTGACTTGCATAAATATTTTCAATTTTGAATTTCTCAAGTTCTATCAAACATAGAAAATTTTATGACCACTAATTTCAAAGAGGAGTTTATAAGGTTTAATTTAATATGCAAATCGACTATGTATACTTAAAATAAATAAAATTTTAAAATTTTTAAAATTTTTAAATTGAAAAATTTTTAGATAGTCATTTTTTAAAAAATTGAAAAAAATGTATGTTTATTGTAATAGTATAAACTGTAAATTCTGAAATTTTTAGAGTGGGATCTCAATGGGATCAGGAGTTATGAAATAAAAGCTGAAAATTACCATACAAATCATAAATAAACAACAAATTAGACAGAATTAACTTGCTATTTTAATGGTAATTTTTGCTTTTATTTAATAACTCCTGATCCCATTGAGATCCCACTCTAAAAATTTCAGAATTTAAAGCTTATAATATTATAACAAACATACAATTTTTTCAAAATTTTTAAAAATAACTATCTAAAAAATTTTAAAATTTCAAATTTTATTTTTTTAACTATACATAGTCAACTTGCATATCAAATTAAACCTTATAAACTCCTCTTTGAAATGAGTGGTCATAAAATTTTCTACGTTTGGTAGAACTTGAGAAATTCAAAATTGAAAATATTTATGCAAGTCAAGAAATGAGAATTTTTCATTATTTAAATAATTAATTGTATAAAAATTTAAAGCGATAAACAAAAAATAAAAATATGCTCTAATTTATATCATCATAGAGAATGATCCCTAGCAGTTTCATTGAAATCGGAAAGGGTCAGGTTGAGTCACTGGTTGATTTGGCATGGAATGACCCAAAAATGATTTTTAATGCAATTAATAAACAAAAATTTAAAACAATCGTAATAAAACATCTATTTTTTTTATAATATAACTCTTATTTTACTAACAGTAAAAAAGAAATCGTATTATAGACCATATGTATTTATTTTTATTTAAATGCACATATGTATATCAATTTTTTAATAAAATAACTTTAAAAAGACATTTTTTGAGATGGCATATTAGATTAATTATTAGATTTCATACTTTTCTTTACATTTTATACTGATTATAGAATTAATATGCTCTCTATGAATAATAATATTATGGATAATCCATAATACTCTATAATCTACAATATTCCATAATCTGCACAACCTTTCGCCCAAGCTTGTGTGGATTATAGAATTTTGACTGTATATGAAACCAGTATTCAAAAATGAGATTTTCGTTAAATGGCCGTTAGAACAAAATCGCGACAAATCTCTTGTGCATATGACATCTGTGTCAAAAACTGAATCACAAGAATTGAGTCCATCCACAAACAAAATGTAAGTTTTTTATTTTTTATGCATCTAATAAAAATAAATAAACTAAGAAAACATGATGCCATAAATCAAAATATTTTATCAAAACATATACAATTGTTTTTAATTTTCACACTCGAAGTTTAAAATATTCTTTTGGCAATTAAAAAATGCTATTGAGGAGTTTATCACAAAATCAATGTTTTTATGACTTTTTTCTTTTACATAGAAAAAAATCAGATTTCGTTTTTTAATTAAATACATTTTAATACAGTCAAGGTTCTATAATCCGCGCACCCATAATCTGCAATTTTCTTTAATTCGTGTTACTTTAGAAATGTAAACGATGAAATAAACAGTTAAGAAAATTTTCAAATTTGTGATCCAAAAACAATTTTTTTTAAACAAATAATAAAAAAATGAAAAAAAAATCTCAATAAAATATTTAAAAAAATATATATATATAACTCTGTTATTTAATTAACAGTAAAAAAACAAACTGTATTGCTGAACCTATGTAATTATTTTTTTTTAAATGCACATAATTTTTAAAGTTAAAAAAAGGCATTTTTTAAGATAGCCTTTTAAATTAATTTTTAGATTTCATATTTATTTTTTCATATTATACTGATTATAGAATTAAAACACAGTCTAGGAATAAAATGACGCATAATCCATAATGCTCTATAATATACAATATTCCATAATCCGCACAGACTTTGGCCTCAACTGATGCAGATTATAGAACTTTGACTGTATATTTTATTGCACTTAAATATTACAGTGGGAGGAAATGTTTTCTATTTACCTCATGAATCTTATTTGGTTGTCTACGAAAACATCCCACCAGTGAAAAGTGACACATACCAAATTTTTCCAAAAAGTGATAGCTCATACCAAATATCTCTGATGTATGCAAATAAATTGTGCCTTTTTATCAGTTTTTTTAATATAATTTTTAAATTATTTGGAACGAATTTTTGATAAAAGGTGCATTCAGTAGATTACTCTCATAGGTACCTTCTAGTACAATCAGAATCAAAATCCTATATGTATTTTTTCAGATTTGCTTGACGAAAGAATTATGCTTGACTTTTAATATCATTTCATAGCTGTGTATTAGCCTTCACTTCGCTCAGAGAATTATAAAATTTGAATGATTTTTCAGAAAGAATATACCAGTGCTGTAATTGGGTGGGAACACGTGGGAGTGCCAGAAATACTTGGTTTGTTACTGTAAGAAAAAAAAAATTGTGCACAAGCACAATCCCAGCTTTTCTTCAAGCAAAACGTTACTTTTTGCTAGTTTGAAGAATATTCGTTTCCGTTTATCAAGAAAAGAGATATTTCAATCAATATGATGCTTTGAAGCTGTCGTGTTGCCACCCCTTGAATACTAGGCCTGAGCGCTGACACAAAAATGGCAACTGTCGAAGACTTATTTTTTAAAAGTGTGCATGGGTCCCGTATGTTTAGACTCCAGTATTTTATAAAAGATTTCTTAGACTTCTTCAATCTGAGAAAAATAGGGCGAAAAATATTTTAAAAATTTAGTGGTATGAAAACTGAAGGGACCCTACACACGCTGAAAAAAATCTGCCTTTGGCAGTCATCATTTTTTTGTCAGCACTGAGACTTAGTTATTCAGGAAGATCTGAACTGACGCCAGTTGCCCTATTCTTATTGAAGAAAGTAAATTACATTACTATAAAAATTTCGATATAATAAATTATAACTGTTTATTTTTAGTTAAAGTCTGCTTTTGGCAAAAAATGTTTCAAATTGGCATTCGGGTTAGCAAAAATCCAGTAGCATCATAATCTATGAAAAGTTGAGTTCCCACAAATATTTTATTTCAACTACAGCACTGGAATATGCTATAAATAAAAAATGTGATATAAAAATTAAATAAATATGTATAAACAAATCATTTATAAGGAAAATAATTTTAAATAGCATTTGTTATTAATTAAAACAAATTAAGGAGAAATTTCTATAATTTCATATTTAAAGAAACAATGAAAGTTCAAGACGGGAGTCACAGATTTACTTTTCTATTTTGCAGATTCCCTTTCATCAAACCTTATTTTCCCTCATATTACGTTTAACTCTTTATTATTAACTTAAGGGTGTATTTCAATTCAAACTGCTTATTTTCTGATTTATTTTTGACTTCATTTTTACTCTCATATGCATCAAACTGGCAAATTATCTTATTTAGAAAGTAAACAAGGTGCCGTAATTGTCAATTCTTTGATAGATGCAGAAAATGTCGCAAAAAGCAATCAAAAAGGCATTTTGAACAGATTTTCCCCTAGCGGGAGATCTGTGAACGAAAAAAAGGGTCATACTGATAAGGTAATTGTTTATAACTCAAATGCTAATGAATTGAGTGTAAAAAGACATCACACAGCATCTCATACGTCCCTTCAAGAATCCCCTCAGCAAGTTTCATGTTTCTACTTTTAAAAATGTGTCTGAAATTGTATCGGAAAATATTGAGCTGTTGAAGGTGGAAAAGCATTTTTTCAAAAACACCCTTAATACAAAAAGTAAAAATTACTATTAATAAAAAATTATAAAATGCCGAAAGTATTACAGGCACATTCAATTAATCAATGCTTCAGTTGTAAAAAAATTTTACCTGCAGATTAAATTTTGCCCCTGAAATATCTGTTGCAGGCAATTGAAGAATTTTCTTCTACTCTGGGTTGATTCACAGGTGAGAACAGCCAAACCTCAAGATAGAATTTTTACTTTCCTCCCACACATTTAGAAATATCCCCTCCTCTCTTTTTGGGATAAAATGATCATGCAAAAATTTGCAAAAAGGATAAAGATTTTTGATGAGTGGGATTAAATGAAATTATATAGATGAAATCCACTTAATATGATGAAAGAATCTTGCAAAATTAAAAAAAAAAAAACTAATAATTTTAGAGATTTTAAGGGTGTATTCGAAAAAACGCTTTTCCACCTTCAACAGCTCGAAATTTTCCGATACAGCTTCAGACGCATTTTTAAAAGTAGAAACATGAAACTTGCTGAGGGGATTCTTGAAGGGACGTATGAGATGCTGTGTGATGTCTTTTTACACTCAATTCATTAGCATTTGAGTTATAAACAATTACCTTATCAGTATGACCCTTTTTTTCGTTCCCAGACCTCCTGCTTTGGAAAAATCGGTTCGAAATGCCGTTTTTGGTTGCTTTTTTTGCAATATTTTCTGCATTTATCAAAGAATCGACAATCACGGCACCTTGTGTACTTTCCAAATAAGAGATTTTGAAAGTTTGGTGTATTTGAGAGCAATAATGAATTCAAAAATAAATCAGAAATAAGCAGTTTGAATCAAAATACACCATTAAATGTTGCTGAGTGAAGGTTAGAAAGGAAAGAAAAGATTTTAGAGAAAGAAAGGTAATTTTATATAATTAATTATTTACTACTACTAGTTACTAGCGAACGACAAATTTAACAAAATAATTAAGATTTTTAAAGATGTTAAACTTTTTGTGTTGAAGACAAAGGATGAACAAGGGAAGCAGACATTCCATGTATTGAAGGAAAAGGGTGATTTTATTAAAATTATGTAAAATCATATGGAAATCCTACTGAAAAAAAATTTAAAAAATCAAAAGATTTAAAATCATCTCCTTTAGACTTTTTAATCAGTTTGTTCCACAATAAAAAAAAGGCTAATGAAAAAGTTTTTTTTTTTTTTGGAGGGGGGAGGGATTACATTTTGGAATGGAAAGAAAATCAAAACTGCTTAAAACTGAGTGGCGGTAGGGCCTTACAGTTGTGATTTCATGGTATATAAATAATGGTAACCTTAATAATATAGTTCCTACACAATTTTTTTTTAAAAATTCCCTGACTTTTTCAGATTTTCTCTAACCTTCTTTAAAAATTACATAGACCTTTCTCAGAAAGAAAAAAAAACTTATATATTGTTGTTGGCAAATTTAAACTAGATGGATGCTAAAAAAATATATACAATAAAGAATTTCCGTTTTTTTTTTTTTTTTTTTTTTTTTTCATATGATGCTATTGTTATATAGTTTTTATAAATTTTATTTACAAATTTTAGATTGGATTAATAATTAATTCAAACTTACTTCATTTACAACCACAATCGAAATGCTGATGGAAAATAGTACATCAAAAATTTCCTGACCACTTCAAATATTAAAATGATTTTGTAATTGGGAATTTTGAACTATTGATATTAATTTGAACTAGTGAATGTTGGTAAAGTGTATTTTTTTTTTGGAGTAGGTGATATAAGAACCCTTTTAGTAAATGTAAGGCAACAATATTTTTTTTAAATTATTATTTATCAGTGTGGCTAAAATACTTACAAGCAACTTACATGATGTCATGGAGACAATGAAATATTAAGATTTCATATTCTTAAAGCTCTTTCTTTCTTTTTTTTTTAAGCTGTTCTAATATTCTGGTCAATTTTATAACCTTTATAAATGTACTTTATTTGCAGTTAATTACTGTTAGAAACAAGTATGTTTAGGTTAATTATTAAAAAAATATTTCCCTTTGTCTTAAGTCAATACAGACAAATTCAATTTATGAGCAGTAAAATGATCTAAAATTAATTAAAACAAAATCTTGATCAAAATTCAAACAAATTATTTGTGTTCAACCCAAAAGTCGTAACCTAGATTATTTCTAAATAAATAGATAAATGAAAATGAATGCCAGAAAAAACTTTTTCATAATACTCTAAATGACTAAATATTAGAAAATATACGAGTTATGACAAATGAAATTTTATTGCTATCACAGGATCAAATAACAAGTTGGAAAATCTTTAGTACCGAAGAAACATATCTTACCATTAAATTACTTTAGAAAAGAGGGTGAGTCATTATGTTTATGTTTTAAAAATTAGCCATAATTAGAATCAGAGAATATGCCTTTAATATCATATTTTTGATCTATATTTTCACTCAATTAAAGAGACGCTAACGTAATGATTGAATCATGCAGATATTATGAGAATGGTTAATGAATCAAATGAAAAGTGTGTAAGTGAAATCGCATGGCAATAATTAAATTGTTTTTTGTTTAAAAGAACTTTGGACAATAGACATTATTTCATGACTCCATGTATTAGGTTTTTTATTTTCAGGCGATGAACGTGAGATGATGCTGATATGCTATTATTGTTATTCTTTGTATTTTTTCGATATTATGTTTTCTATATATGTCCTGTGATGTGAACGTCTAATAAATGTTTTCTGTATTTATAGAAGAAATTATATTTATCGTACAAAATATTATAATTTCATCTAAATATTACGAAAATTATTAACATTTTGGTAGAAGAGCGGTGGTTTTAGAGAAAATGATTGTGTTTTGAGTGCATAAATAAATGAAATAAAAAATATGAATTGAGTGAAATGAGGCCTAATGGAAGAAAATAATTTCTCCGATTGGAATAACCGCCAATAGGATAAGTTTAAGAGGTAAGAATTTTATATGCACTTAAAATATTCAGGAAGATAAAGTATTTTAACTATGTCTGAGTCAAATATGTTTGGAATTCCCAGAATAGAACCCCTAACAAGTAAAAATTATACGTTATGGAGTATGAGGGTTGAAGCATTAATTAAGTCGAAGCATTTATTTGATGTTATCGAAAATGATGAACCGATAAAAAACGAAAAGGATCCCGCTAGTTTAAAAGTGCATAAAACATGGTTAGAGAAAAATGATGAAGTATATGGTATAATTATATTAACGTTGTCAGCAGAACAAACAATGGCAGTTAGAGGAGTTAAGAAAGCTAAAGAATTATGGGAACTACTTAAAAAGCGTTATGCAGGAATTGAGAATCAAAGAAAAATTCAATTAAAAATTAATTTGGCGAGAATAGAAAAAAATGAAAGGGAAACAATTGAAGAATATTTAATAAGAGCTCAAGGTATCGCAAACGAAATATTAGAATTGGGTACAGAAATTGATGAAAGCGAATTAATAGGATTTATTATAGAAGGACTCCCAAAGAAATATAGTGAAGTAACAACTGCGATATCGTCAAACCCAAATATTACTTACGAAGTGATGCGAGAAACTTTATTGAGATATGAAAGAAAATATGATAGATTTCACGAAAGCGATTTTAAAGCATTTAGGGCTAATGAAAAGAAAAGAATTTATTGCTTCGCGTGCGGAAAACCAAATCATGTAGCGCGGAATTGTTATAATAAATCGAATATGACACACTCGCGAAATAATAGAGAATATTTACCAAACAAATATTTTCAAAATTTTTCTAGTAATAAAGTTAAAGCATTTCAGGATATGAGAGAATATTCACAGAACAATAAGAATTTTAACAAGAATAATAATGTTTCAAACAAGAAAATAAAGGAATTTACATGTTTTACAAATGAACATGCATTGCACTCAGATGAATTTCATAAAAACGAGTGTAAAGAATCTGAAAATAATAGGGAAATAACCTGGATGTTAGATTCAGCTTGCACTTCGCATATGACGCATAGAGAAGATATCGTTGTAGAGGGAAAACCTGAAGATGTAAAAATTGCAACTGCTGAGAGCGAGCGATCAATACAAGCAAAATATCGCGGAAATGTTCATGTTACTGCTTGTGATCAGAAATTTGGCGAATCAAATATAAAACTTACAGATGTTCTTTGTGTACCTAATTTAAGAGAAAATTTGATGTCAGTTCCAAGTTTAGTCAGAAAAGGAAATTATGTGATATTTAATAATGAAGGAGCAGCCATTTATGAAAAGAACACAGGCGAATTAATTGCTCAAGAAACTTTTGAAGATAATACATTTAAAATAAATTTAGCTTTACGAGAAATAATTGAAGATAGAAACGAATCTTGTCTACAGACAAAGGAATCTAAGAAAGAACTATGGCATAGAAGACTTGGGCATATAAATTATGCATACTTGCAAAGAATGTCAAGAGAAAATCTTGTAAGGGGATTAGAAGAGATAGATGGTAAAGAAACAAAATGCGAAATATGTATTCAAGGAAAATTAATGAGAACGCCATTTAATCAAGTGAATGAAGGAACAACACGTATTTTAGAGCGGCTACATGTTGATTTATGTGGACCAATGACAGTACACTCATTAAGAGGAAATAAATACATGTTAATGGTAGTAGATGAATATAGTAGAAGATATTTTGTAGATTTTTTAAGAAGTAAAGATGAAGCAAAAGAAAGAATTATAAATATAATAGAGAGAAGAGAAAATGAAACCGGCAAGAAAGTAAAAGCAGTGAGATCAGATAACGGTGGAGAATTTACTAACGAACAGCTCATGAATTATTATAAAAGAAAGGGTATTAAGAATGAAAGAACAACAATTCATAGTCCTCAAAGCAACGGGATTGCTGAAAGAGCTAATCGTACAATTATTAATACAGCAAGAACATTGCTGATAGAAGCAAAGCTACCTTTATCTTTTTGGGCCGAAGCAGTGTCAACAGCAGTTTACATACATAATGTTACTCCAACAGCTACAAGAAAGAAAACGCCGTTAGAATTATGGTCAAATAATAAGCCTACAGTAAAACATATGAAAGTATTTGGATGTAAAGCTTTTTATCGCAACGATGACATCAATAGAAAGAAATTTGATGTAAGAGCAAAACCTGCAGTATTTATCGGATATTCAAGAGATCGTCGAGCATACAGATTGTATGACTTAAAGGAAAAGAGAATACGTGAAAGCAGAGATGTTGTGTTTATAGAAGAAAAAATGGGATATGAAGATATAGTAAATAAAGAAGAAATGACTGATGAATTTGAATACATCAATATTATCAGTAATAAGAATATAATAGATGAACAAGAAGAGAACAATTCCGATGAAAATGATGAAGAATTAAATCAGGAAAAAGAAACAATTAGGTTGACAAATGATTCGAATGTTCCTGAGACAGAGGGAAATGAAATAAATAATATAATTAGTGAAAATGAAGAACAACAAGAAAAAGAAAGTAATCAAAATAAGTTTTCTGGAGAACCTAGAAGATCATCACGAATTAGGAAACCGAATCCAAAGTATTTAGCAAATCTTGTGCACGAGGAAGTTCCAAAGAATTACAAAGATGTATTAAATTCTAAAAATAAGGATAAATGGATAGAAGCAATCAAAAAGGAATTACATTCGTTAGAAGAACACAAAACATGGAAAATTGTTGACAAACCAAAAGATGTGAAAGCACTGAGAAGCAAATGGATTTTTAATACAAAAGAAAGCGGTGAAGATGTAAAATATAAAGCTAGGTTAGTAGCAGACGGATCAAGACTTAAATTTGGAACAAATTATCAAGAATCGTACAGTCCAGTAATGAAAACTGAATCATTTAGAACTTTATTGGCAGTCGCAGCAATGAAAGGCTACAAAACTAGATTTTTCGACGTAGAAACAGCTTATCTGAATGCAGATCTAGAAACTGCTGTTTATATGAATCCACCTGAAGGCTTACAAATTGAAGGAGGGAAGATATTACTCGTGACAGGAAATTTATATGGATTGCCTGAAGCAGGAAGATGCTGGTATGAAAAATTGGTTAAAATATTTGATAAGATAGGATTAAAACCATGCAAAGCAGACCCTTGTGTATTTGTCAATAAAAAAGATAATGAATTTATTACAGTTGGAATCTATGTAGATGATGGGATAGTCGTTAGTGAATCCGAAGATTTGATAAATAAATTCGTACAACAATTGAATAAAGAAGCGAAAATTAAAGAGCAGAAGAAAAATATAAAATTCCTTGGTATTGATATTGAAGAAAAGAATGGAGAATTTTTATTAGGTCAAACTAAATATGCAGAAAAGATCTTAGAAAGATTTGATATGGAAAATTGTAAAAGTGTGAAAACTTCTGGTGTACTCGGTATAAATTTAGATAAATATGAAGGTGAAAATAAAACTGATGAAACGTTATATCAAGAAATGCTTGGAAGTATAGGATATCTAGTAAGAGGAACAAGGCCAGATTTAGCTTTCACTTTAAGTAATTTGTCTCAATATGCAAAAGATCCTAGAGAAATTCATTTACAGGCAGTGAAGAGAGTTTTGCGTTATATCCAAGGCACAAAAAACTACAAGCTTCGAATTAGAGGTAAAAAGGGTCAATTATCACTTTGTTCTGATGCTAGCTGGTGTACTACACAAGATTCAAAATCATTTGGTGGATATATCGTAAAAATAGGAGAATCATTAATTGGATGGAAAAGTAATAAGCAGAAACTGGTTGCGCTTTCAACAATGGAATCTGAGCTTTTAAGTTTGTGTGATGCAGTTTGTGAAGGAAAATGGCTAATGGGTCTCTTGGAAGAATTAAATCAAGAAGAAATAGTAAAGCGTCCAATAGAAATTAGTACTGATAGTCAGTCCGTAATTGATTGGATCAAAAACCCAAGAGTGAATAATCGTAACAAACATATCAATAGAAAATATCATTTTGTGAAAGATGAAAGAGCTAAAGGAGAAATTAAAACAAAATATGTAAATTCATCTGAACTGGAGGCAGATATAATGACTAAGAATTTGAGTTATGATGTCATGAAAAAACATATTACAAGTCTGGGCATTGCTGAGCATTATTGACATGCGAAAGGAGGGATTTGTAAGTGAAATCGCATGGCAATAATTAAATTGTTTTTTGTTTAAAAGAACTTTGGACAATAGACATTATTTCATGACTCCATGTATTAGGTTTTTTATTTTCAGGCGATGAACGTGAGATGATGCTGATATGCTATTATTGTTATTCTTTGTATTTTTTCGATATTATGTTTTCTATATATGTCCTGTGATGTGAACGTCTAATAAATGTTTTCTGTATTTATAGAAGAAATTATATTTATCGTACAAAATATTATAATTTCATCTAAATATTACGAAAATTATTAACAAAGTGTTTTATAAAAATAATTAAAACATAGACCTACTATACATTTCAACAAAAAAAGTGTATTTATATGAAGTGCCAATAGATGGCGACAAAACAACAACTACGCGTAATCAATCTTCCAATAATCCATGCTCCAAAATCGGCTATTACGATTAACTTCTCTTTCTGGTAACCAGTATTAATACCAGGGAAAAAAAAAAAAAAAAAAAAAGACTGTATTATATCTCCATAGCAGCAGTTTAACTGAAAAATAATATTAAGAATTAGGAAGCTAGGAATAAAAGAATCATTTTTAATGAATCATCATACTGTTCCATTTATTCGCGATTCATTCTTTTAAAGGCGTCGTGTCACTTCCGTTGTGTAGATGATTTTTAAAACACAAGTTTCTTGTATCCAACCTCTTTACTGAAGTAAATTATTTCTGAGGTAGGGTAGTTATTTTCTTTACTCATCAACTAAAAACTGTATAATTTGCTATTTGATAATGAATGCACGAAATTTCAAGCGTCACAACTTTCATTTTTGCTGATTTCTCATTGAGGCTTTTAAAGCGTTATTAAAATGTTTTATTTATATAGATAATTTCGCTTATTATTATTAGTCACTTTTATGTAGTTTAGTTCTATATGTAGTTAGTTATGATTCAAATTTCAACTTCGATACAGTAAATGTGTTTGAATTCTTTTTTATATAAATTGAATTTAATTATATTTTGTTCAGTTGAAACTGAATATTTTTTAAATAATTGATCGCAGAATGAAATGCCTTTGTACAGTTTATCATAGCTTACATAAGAAAACGCATACACTTAAGGGGATTCTTCAGCCTCTTGAAACACATGCTCTATCTTGTTAATCCAATGGGCAGGTTGTTTCTGAATTTTTGTTTAAATGTGTGCATTTTTAAACTATTATTATTTTGCATAGGTTAGCTGAGTTACATCTTAAATATGACTATTTTTTACTTTTCGATTTTAATTGCAGATTTTTCTTTAAAAGATAGGCACAAATGTCATATACACACACACCACATTGGCTTAATTGCAATAAAATGACAATTTTATGCGACACACATGGTAACAAAGCTATTGTTATTTATTTATAGATAAACTGTTTATTTACTTTTATTTTCTTTTTTACAATGATATAAATTATTAAGTTCTATAGTTATTTATTAAACTTTTTTCATTTATTATTATTTGTCTTTTAAAATAATAGGAAATTGACGACCCCCTTCCTCTTATATATATAAAAGGGACTTCTAAGTTATCCTGTCGACCAAAAAATTATTGCCAAATTTTCAGATTAAATGCCAATAATGGATAATCATGACTGTCACATTCAATGACATTAAATACTATTCACATGTTTAAAATGTCATTAAGTTATTTTTATTTCGACTTTGTATTAATATTTTTATTAATATTCTACTAATTATTTGTTATTTCGTTATTTAAAATAAAAATTATGTCAATATGTATAATTTGGCGATTTGTATAATTTGGTGAAATTGGTCAATGGGATAACAGAGTAGTACCATCTAAACTTAACTGTGATCGAGCAGAGTTTTTTATGTGGAAGTCTTAGAAATAAGCAAAAGTCCTTGGAGACATCTTTTTATTAACAATACTTTAACATCACAATCTCCATGCAACACAAAAACATTTAAACTAACATTGATGCTAAAAGAATTAAACATGATTTAAACTAATTAACTGCACAAACAGCATCTCTATAACGCACGGTAAACATACTGGCAGTGGTAAAATAAATGCATAAGAAAAAAATCAACTCTGAGAAAACAACACACTTTGATCTTCGGCCAACGTCTTAAAAAGCAAAGAAAGTCATGTATTGAATTTCATTAATTTCAGCTAACTGAAAAACTGAGCTGCGAAAAATCTCTGAAAAACAATTTTACATTTGGCCGAACATTGATCACATAATGACATCAAATCAATTTAGAATACAGTAAAACCCCGATATTTCGGATTAATTGGGACCGGACCCAATCCGGATTATCAAAAATCCGGATTATCCGGAGAATTAGAAAAAAAATGAAATAAAATATAACATACTAACAGAAAATCACCTTTATGTTAAACTTATTGAATATTTGCAGACAGTAATAATGTTTACTTTGCTTAATTATTCCGAAAACATGTCAGAAAAAGTTTATTTAGAATACGACGATGAAACAAGTTAATGTTATGGAAATTAGCCAATCGCTTCTCAAACTTGAAAAAAAAATGACCAAACCGATCCGAATTATCCGGAGATCCGGATTATCGGGGTCCAAATTAGCGGGGTTCTACTGTACCTTTATACACGCTATCGAAATCCATGCAATGACATCAGATCGTGGTTTTACATTACTTTGATTTCTTGAGCTGAAAAATACAACTATTGAAATGCAAGTAAAACTGGAAATAACTAAAAATATCAGATTTTGACAAAAGTTGCGAACTTATTAAAGCATCTGAAATTTATTTTTGACATTTAACTTTTTAAGGCAACAAAAATAACTAAACATATATGTAACTGATATTTCAAAATGAAATTTTTGCCAAATTGTTGTCAGAAAGAAATTGCGCCATGTAGTGCTCATACGACATCTGTGTCAAAAGATACACTCAGTAAAGGGTCAATCCACATGAAATCAACCAATTTAAAGAAAACGTGTTGCATCATAGTCACAGATTTTTTTTTTTTTTTTTTTTATCATAGACAGACATAGTTGTGAAACCCTCAAATCTGAAATTTAAAAGTAATTTTCACAATATTGGCTGAGATATAGCCATTTGAAAACTGAGCATTTTTGCTAAATGGCTTGGAATCTTATCATTATCTGAAAGAGGCCATAACTTGACAACTAAGTGCTCAATTTTTATATATCTGATACCAATTTGAAGCTATTTGTACAAAGAATGCAAATTTCACATCAAAACAATAATAAATTTTTATTTATTTACTTTTTATTATAGTCAAACTAAAAATATCACATAAAAAAGGGGCTGATTGTAATGGCCCATAAAAAAATGAATCATCATGAATTTTTCTGAAACTTGGTAGAAACATTGCTCCATCTGTGGACTTTAAATAATAAAAAAATTAGAGAGGTAAAATCTTTTGTTTAAAAATAAATGATTTTTTACACGTAAGGTGTCATTAACTAAATAATGATCATTTTAGAATCTGTAACTATTGCTCATTTAAGAAATAATGGTTAAAATAAAATTTCCTTACATTTAAATTAATATATTGTGTGTTTATTATATAATTCAATGAAGAGATATCAATTTGCAGCTATTTATACTAAATATTTATGTATTAAAATACAAGTAAATTTTCATTTCTACAATGCTTTTTATTTCATTTAAAATATGAGAATATGATTCTCAAAACATATTTACATAAATATTAAATACCTTACTATAATAAATAAATAAATAAAGCCACATAATATTTTTTCTTGAAATATTTGAGAAATACTAGCTGTAAATCACAATTGAATTCATTCAATTGTGTGATTTAAATAAAATAAAAAATATATAAATTGTATATTTATAAATCTAGCCACATAAATTTCATTTTTTAAGTGGAAAAAAAGTCTTAAATAGGTTCTATATATAGAGGAGAGTGGGGAGAAATAGGACACATTTTACAAAAACTAAAAAATTATATATATATATATATATATATATATATATATATATATATATATATATACACAAAAACAAAAATTTTGATTTTTTTGAATACAAAATAAAATACTTTCTAATGTTCTTGAACAATATCTCTAACAATTCTGAATCATCTTTCCAGTGATGAAGATACTGGAATTTGATGTTGTAGCACAAACATTATCAACCTATAATCTTTGTTAGATAGTAAATATAGTCAATACTATAATAATTTGTTTCCTTTAATACATTGTTTTATAGTTGTCTCATTCCTCTTGTTAGTGCAGAGGTGGACACATTTTGAAATTTACAATTTCTTTAATTATAAAATTGCTTAGCTATATTGTTCAAGAACATTAGAAAGTATTTTATTTTGTATTCAAAAAATCAAATTTTTTTGTTTTTGTGTAATAATAAAAAAAAATTTTAAAAATGATTTTCTAATTTTTGTAAAAAATCTCCTATTCCTCCCCACTCTCCCCTATATATAGAACCTATATTTAAGACTTTTTTCTGCTTAAAAAATGAAATTTATGTGGCCAGATTTATATATACTATATAATTTATATATATTTTTTTATTTTATTTAAATCACACAATTGAATAAATTCAACTGTGATTTACAGCTAGTATTTCTCTAATATTTCAGGGGAAAATATTGTGGCTTTTTTTTAAATGTAGTTTATTATAGTAAAGTATTTAATATTTATGTAAATATGTTTTGAGAATCATATTCTCATATTTTAAATGAAATAAAAAGCATTGTAGAAATGAAAATTTACTTGTATTTTAACATATGAATATTTAGTATAAACAGCTGCAAATTGATATCTCTTCATTGAATTATATATAATAAACACACAATATACTAATTTAAATGTTAAAAAAAAATATTTTAACCATTATTTCTTGGATTAGCAATAGTTACAGATTCTAAAATTATCATTATTTAGTTAATGACACCTTATGTGTAAAAAATCATTTATTTTTAAACAAAAGATTTTACCTCTCCAATTTTTTTATTATTTAAAGCCCACAGATGGAGCAATGCTTTTACCAAGTTTTAGAAAAATTCATGATGATTCATTTTTTTATGGGCCATTACAGTCAGCCCTTTTTTGGGGGGGATATTTTCAGTTTGACCGTAATAAAAAGTAAAAATGAAAATTTATTATTGTTTTGATGTGAAATTTGCATTTTTTGTACAAATAGCTTCAAATTGGTACCAGATATATAAAAATTGAGTCCTTAGTTGTCAAGTTAAGGCCTCTTTCAGATAATGAAAAGATTCCAAGATGGCCGCCATTTAGCAAAAATGGTCAATTTTCAAATGGCTATATCTCAGCCAATATTGCAAAAATTACTTTTAAATTTCAGATTTGAGGGTTTCACTACTATGTCTGTCTATGATAAAAATTTAAAAAAAATCTGTGACTATGATGCAACACCCATTGGTTGAATTGTGTGGAATGACTCTAAATAGAAAGTACCATTTTTTAAAAAAAATCTACAACCAAAATCGATAAAGTAAAAAATAGCCTATTAAATATTGACTTCAGCTTAGAGATGGGAATGCTCGGAAAAAACCTGGTTTTTTTCATTTTTTTTTCCGGAGGCTTATTTTTCAATTTTTCCAAACTGGAAAAATTGAAATTTCATTTATGAAATAATATAGTGAAAATTTTGTAATTGCTACATTCTCATAATTTTTATTTTATTTATTTTTATGTTGAGTGTCTCACATGAAAATTTTAATGTGGGTAATCTGATCTCTGAGCAGAAATCTGTTTGAGAAGACTTGAAAGGATCCTTCACATTTTTTTCTTGTTTGAAGCACAAGACTTTTTGCAAAATTTCTCTTGAAAATAGACGTTTCAGAAAAAGTTTAATCAACAAATTGAATCTTTCGCAAGTGCAGTGATTGAAGGAAAAAAAAATCTCATTCCATACAGCAGCTGAATCTTATTAAGTTGCATATATGTATGTAAATAACCTTATTAAAAATGTCCAAATAGGAACCTAAATATAGTAATAATTTCTTATTTAAAATTCTGGATATATTTTGTACAAGTATATACAAAAAGTTCACAATTTCACAAAAACTTGATTACATGAAAAAAATCTAGATATGTAATTAAATGCAACTTCTTTTTTAAAAAATTAATTCATGTGTAAAATTATTGCAATAATATGCCGATTAATAGGAATGATAAAATAAAAAATTCAACATAAAATTTTGAAGCATGCATTTATTACTTTAATCTATCTTTTCAAGAAGTTATTGAATTCGTGAAAAATTTGACTTCCAGTTTTTGGATGTTTTAGAAGGTCCTGAACATGTTTTGATGGTTTTTGAAAAATATCTGTCACTCTGTGACTCTGTATATGACAAGTTTTATGGGCACTCTATCTCAAAAACTGATGCACATAATTTCCACAAAACTTTAGATTCAGTTACACCTTGATATAAACTCAAGATGTTAAGTTATTAGTGGATATCGCCAAACCGATGGTGCTGCTATGCTGCGTTATTCATAATTTCCACAATAGTTCTATCTCAAACTAATATACGTATTTTTATATAATTTCAGATTAAGTTAATCTTTGACATAACTTTGTGCTCATTACTTTTTGGTGTAAATTGCTCAACAGATGACGCTGCTATGCTGCATTATTCATGATTATCGCAATAGCTTTACCTCAAGGATGACTTTTTTTTTAAAATCAAACTACAGCTTCAGACAGTTTCTGATGATGATATATTAATGTTGTTTAGTTTTTGGTATAAATTGCCCTATAGATGGCACTACTGTGCTGCATTTTACAAGATTTCGTTATAGCTGATTAATTAAATGTTTTTTCAAGGTGTTGAATCTAAAATTGACCTCCATTTTACCTCCATAATGTACAGTAATGTTGCAAAAACATGGGCAGTTTGCATTAGAAAAATACAACTGTGATGAACCCCTCCCCCCTCCATATTTTATTACAAATAACTATGTTCCAAATTATACTTTCCGTCTTGATTAAACTTTGAATTTTTGTACTTTTCTAAAGCACAGTAGAAGTTTAGTATCTCTGTATGTAACTGCTTTTGTTAATTTCTCAAATAGTGAGCATTTTCTATTTGTAGTGTTCTGTTTTCATAACTTTTGACCTCCACTCTTAGAAATATAAAATTACCATGTAGAAACATTATTGAATATGGTTTCTTACTCAAAAATAGAATACCAGATTTCAGGGTAAAAAGAAAAAAATTGCATTTAATTAAACTTAAAAAAAAAAAAAAAAAAAAAAAAATCTTCTGGTTTCAGTGAGTAAAAATCTAACAGTCAATAAATCCTACGCTATTTTTTAGTTGCAGACCTGAGTAAGCCAAAGTAAAACTTAGTTTTGTTTGAATTTAGATTATAAAATAAATCAAACTTTTTTGAGTTGAGATTGGAAAGCTATACCGAAACTAAACATATTTTATAAGGGAAATAAAATTACAATTCTAAGAAAAAAAAGTAATAATGTAAAAATATAAATTTTTTAAACAAACAATGGAATTTTTGAATTGTAGTGATATTTATAATAATGACAAAACTGCAATAATTTCTTTAAACTAGTATCATGTTTTTAAAAACTATACTTATGTAAATGGAATGCATAATTTATTTCATTCCAAACTGCAGACATATTGGCACAAGTTTTTACATTAGGTCAATTGGTAGTAACTTTAACAATTTGTTATATTACTTTAAGATGAATTTAATAATTTCAACATATGGAAGAGTTGGAATTCGAAAAAGAAAGTAAATATTTTATAATTTAATATATGGATTTAGGGGAGCCCTTAAAGTCCGGGACAAGTGCCTGATTTATGATAGGGTACAGGCCTAGGACCCACGATTTCCAAGGGACCCCAAAATGCTATTGAAATTCTTTAAATTATTGTCCAAAATTAGATGTACAACTATAAAAAAAGAAAAATATGTCTTTCTCTCTATATTTTTTTTCAATGAATGTTTATATTTGAAAGAAAATATTGTTTGATTTGTCGATAATATTTAAAATATTATAGTACTGTAGAAAATGTATCATTTGTTGCATACTTCATCTTCCAGATATACGAAATTACATAGGAAACAGAAATCTGAAACAGACAATTTATTAGAAAACATCTATTCAATGAAATTTGATAATAATGAAATTATTATTTAAAAGCAAATTTATAATTATCAAATTTAGTTTTTTCATGGATGTTTAAAAACTATATTAAAGCCTATTATGAACTTAATATGTATGGCTTTGAATAACACATATATGTGTGTGTATGTATTTATATATATTTGGTAAAGTTCTCTATCAGCATTGGTTGGTAGCGGGCCCCCACAAGCATCTGTGCCCAGGGCCCCAAATTTGTAAGTCCGTCGCTGTCCAGGACCGATGGGCAAAGTCCCTATATGCCCATGCAGTAATATGGACCTGCAGCAACTGTTTGTTGGATTCATCATTTCATTATCTTTTGGATGGTTGAATTTTTTTTCTTTATTTTTACTGCATGACATGAGTTATGTCTATTTTGTCAAATGATGGTTTGACATACAGTAGTTATCAGGAGTTTTTGTGTAGTTATGAAAGGATGTAATAAAATCAATGTAAATGGATGTAATGTAATTTGTTTTTGTAGTTATTGCATATACTGTGGCTTTTTTTTTTAATTAAATGTAATTAGCAAATAAACTTATTTAGGGTTATGTTTAATTTTTGACATGTAGAGTGAACAGTTTCTGTTTTTTGAAGCCATTTTTTTTGTTAATTAGAGTATGAGGAAGATGAGAGAGAGTAATTTTGTGATGTTTATATGTCGTTAAGTTATAAAAATGAAGGTTATACACATAAATGTGGTCTGTCATAAAATATATACTGTAGACTCCCTCAAATCCACAACTTTAAAATCTGCAACTCTCTAAAATCTGCGCATAATTTATGGATGTAAACAATAAAACCTTCAGCTTGGATATCGGGACAAAATTTGACTTTTTTTAGTTTTATATCAATTCCATGCATATTTCAATTTGTATTTTTTATTAATATTACTGAATTCATGTTTTTTCATGAATGAAAAATAAATTTATTCTTAAAAAAATTCAAAATACTGCTTATATGCCTGGTAATCACAATCTTCTTACCAAACATATTTATATGTATTAATCAAGCTTTTTTGATTATTAAGTCTAGCTAAATAAAACTGAATAAAAAAATAAAAAATTAGCTGAAATAAAGCTTTCTTATTTTATGATTTTGATGTGAATTAGTAATGTACCTATATGCGGCACATTTTATTGAATAATTTAGGAAAAATACTTTACATCTTTATAAAGAATATTTAATCATACATTAATGATTTTTAACTTGACCTTTGCTTTTAATATTTTAATCATTTTAAAAATTATATTAATTTTTATTACTTTAGTTTATTACTTTATTTTAATGTTTTATTATATTGTAAGCATTCATTATAGTTTCGACTGCAGTATTAATACCATTTAAACCACTGTTTTAAATATGTAAAGAAAGCAATGACCAGAAATCCACAAAATTCTAAAATTTGCAAAACCTCTGTCCCAAGCTGTGTGGATTTGGTAGAGTCTACTGTAGTATTACATGTATTTACAGAAGCCAAGATAATCTGAAAGTAATAAACTATTTTGCTATGCTGAATGAAATCCTCAACATTACACAGACCAGAGTTATGAAAAATTCATTATTTTTATTGTTTGTGAATTTCTTCTATAATTTATGTACAGTATTTATCATTTCCATTAAAATAAATGTAGATGTCACTCATAGCCAGTGAAATTGGTTTCATTTTTCATATGCAGTGACCCATAACACCAATAGCATATTTAGTAGGTGGACTCATTTGGCTGCTGCCTCTTTGTAAATATTAAATTTAATTACTAAAGCAGGTGCCTGTCCAGACTTGTGTCACAGGGTCCTGCTTTTGTGAAATTGTGAATTTTTTCTTATATTTGTGAAAATTCTAGTGAGAATTTTAAATTATCAGGTTGTATTTTTCATACATAAAAAAGCTAAGCAATATGCTCTTTGGTGAGTTCAACTGCTTATTTACTATATAAATTTTATTTTTAAACGATTAAATTTGTGAAAAGTTCAATTTCAAGGTGAAAGACTTCTGTAAAATGTCTATTTAAGAGAGAAATAATTTTGAGAAGGTGATAAAATGTTTTGTGGATGGTCTTGTTGGGGATCAAAAATTTTGTAAAGAGTCCTGTTTGGGGATCAAAAATTTTGTAAAGAGTCCTGTTTGGGGATAAATTACTTTGTGAAGGATCCTTTAAAGGACCTAAAATTTTCCTAAACATATCCTTGTAAAATTTAAGAAAATGTAATGCAACATGCAAAAGATGAAATTAAAAAGAACCAGACAAATATTCTATTTCAAGCAGATTTTCATTTTAGAATGTGCGTTATTTTGCAGAGACCACAAAATATTTGATTCAGCCAACATTCCATTATACACAGGCACTACTTACTACATTTTTTACGATGTAAAATGTGATATGTAATGATTTGATATATTAATTTTAGTTAGTTTAAAAAATATTAATAAAATGTTTACACTTTCTATGTATCAGTTAAAAAATATCGGTAATTTTAGGCAATGCATAGATTGAGGCATTTTGTCAATATAAACTAAAAACTTCAGATCTTTTTATTTTATTTATTATTTATTTATTTATTTATTTGCATAAATGCATGGTACATTATAGACTTGTTATTCAGCTCTGTGACTGGTTGTTTTATTACCATGTCATTACAAAATACTGACAGAAAAGGTTATTCTATGGTTGTATAATCTTTGATTACGAATAATCTTTACATCAAAAACTGAGTGATTCTTAATCTTGAATACACAAATATCTTCTTATTTGCCTGAATGTGTACCGGAAAATCCTGTTAATCTGCCCTTCCCGATCAAACGCACCCTCCCCACTTTATAAAAAATTTGAAATTTTCAAAAAATTCCGAGAAAGCGCCCTCCCGCCCAATTCTCAAAGGCGATTAAGAATAGGATGAATCATTATGAAATGAATGAATCATGAATCTTTGATGAAATGTGTGTTTTTTCGAGATTTTTTAAATGATTTTATGCTTGTTTGGCCCTTTTTTTTACAAATTTTTCCTTTTTCTGCGTTTTTTCGACAGAATTTACGTTTTTAAAAAAACCCAAATTTTTTCAAGTATCAAAGTTATGATTCATTCAACGATTCATTCATTTCATCGTGATTCATTCCTGTAAATTTTGTTGAACGCTCGCAGAAAAATCCCGTGTAAGCGCCCCCCTCTAACTATTGTACGATTTTTCTTCACGTTTGGGGGGGGGGCGGATTAACGGTATTTTACGGTAATTGATTGAATTGGAAAAATACCATGAAATTTGGCAATTTAAATTGAATTTCGAAACATGGTAGTCTCTAAAAAATCAACATCAAGGAGTCTATTCAAAATTCATACCATTTCTGAGAAGATGGGAAAAAACTATTTAATACTTAAATACTGCAAATGTAACACACATATGCTCCTAAATCAGCCCTAGAATGTGTTGGGGGAGGGGGGGAGGTAAAGTAAAAATGTTCTTTAATATTTTTCAATTTATACATTGCTTCGGATTTATTTACTATTTAAACTAAGTATATTTATAGCTGATTATTTTTCAGTTTTTAAAAGTATGATATAACCGTGGAACTGTATGCTTGTTAGGGTGAAAACTCGCATAAACGAAGATTTTCCAGTCCCATGTGATTCCATCTTAGCAAGTTTAACCGTAATAATAAATGTGTCGTGCTATGATAAAAACCTGTTAAAAACCAAATTTTCTCTGTTTCTCGCCATTCCCTCTTACAAACTTTTAATGTATCTCAACCACTATGATAAATTTAAACACGCCAGTGCACTTAACTTAAATAGATCATTTGATTAGCAAAATACATTAAGTTTAACGAATCATTACAAAAATTGAGGTACATAAGGAAAAAAAACCTTAGAAAATGTTGTTGGATAAAGAAACAGCAAAATGCAGTAATCTACTTTGAAACGAAAAGAAACAAAATTCGCTAAATGAATGATTCAATTTGAATGACTCGCAAATTGTACCTAATGCAATGATTCAATCGATTTGCAGATATGCTCTGGTAGCTTGTAGATTGGGGAATTACTGAAGAATTTATTTAAACAATTTTTATGGAATTAATTTTATGTTAAAATGATTTTTCGAAGATTGTTGTTCTATATTCAAGTAAATATATTGCTTAGAATATATTAAAATTTTTAGGCAAAAATATTAGCATCCAGGATTAAATCAATTTAGGGTTAGTGAAATAGCTTTTTAAAAATTATGGTATAAGAGCAGAGTTTGCAACGCTTTTTGAAAATATTATACAGAAAATTAAAAGTAATCATGTTTCTGTGTTTGATATTATGTTAAATAACTTGATAGTATTGTTTTCCATAATTATAACATTTATTTTTAAATGGAATATAGTCTGTTCACATTGTTCACTATATATTTAATTTAGAATCCTAGTCTTTGAGTTCAAACTTTTAAAATCTATCTATTTCAAATTTATTTATCGTTTTTCCCTCTATATAAATTTTCATTTTAAGTCATGAAAACACAGGAAATTTTTTGTCGACTTAAATACACCATTCCATTGAGATATGGCCTAAGGTTGCGAGATAAACGAAAGAAACTATCATTTTTGACATATTTTGCACAATAATTAAAAATAACCGTTGTTTTAAAAACTACCTATTAATATCTGTATCGTAAAAAAATAACTGACTTGGAAGAAATTTTATATGATTATTTATATGATACAAATTTGAAAATAAAAAGGTTGCATTAAATCAGGTTTGATTTAACAAAAGTTTTTTTCTTTTTTAAGTATGTAGAGTACTTGGTGTTTAAAAAAAATTACAGGAAAAATAAATTCCAAAAGTGTAATTATAATTACAGAAAAAGGAATAATCATAAAGCATAAATTTATGTATTTTGCAATATCCTTTTTTAAAAAAAAAAAAGAATAAACAAAGAAAAGATTATTTTAGCGTAACTTGATCAGGAAAAATATTTGTCTGGTAGATCTCAGTATTCTTGGTAAATTAAAAAAAATCTGAAATTTTACATTAACAGGATCATTGCATTCAGTGCTATACTTGTAAAAATACCAGAGAAATCTGATAGGAAGTGGGGGATATTCATTATAACTCTAGTTAAGAAACGAGTATACTGTGTATATTAATGTTTACACTCCATTCTAGACTTTGTTGTATGGATCATGCAGTGTGGTCACGTGCCTAGGAAATATGAAAATAAAATAATTTCAGGCTCACAGTGGGCTTGAAACCAGCTTGGATTCTTTTTTTTAATAGTCTTTGAGTTGAGGATTATATTTATTCATTCAAAAATTTAAAAAGAAAATACTCATGCAGTTTAAGAAACAGAAATATAGAGTTATTAATGAATCTAGTCAGAATATGATTTTTTACAGTGTTTTTATTATCCTTTAAATTAAAATACACAAAATTATCTATTGTTGCAGAATACAAATTTGTGAATACTGTACAATATGTCTAATGAATTGTCATATTTCATAAATTATCGTTTTTTAAAAAAATTGCTCTATTTCTATAAATATATGCTATTCTTACAAAAATCTTTAAAAAATGTTGTGCAGCATTCACATACTTGTATTCTACAGTAATAGACAGGGCCTGATTAATGCACGGGCCTCCGGGGCCTTGGCCCTGGGCCCACCAATTTCAGGGGCCCACAAATTATGTGACTGATTTTTTTTCCATTAATCAAATACCTTTCAAATAAAGTTGTTTTATAAAACATGAAATGTATAATTTAAATATTCTGAATGACGCAATAAAATTTTCAGAAGCTTTTAACCTAGGCACTTTTTACCCAAACAACTTTGTCAACTCGTCAAAAAACACGTCTTTTTTGTGAAAGTGTCGCCGAAAATGGGTAGGTAGGGGGGCCCAATTTTTTACCAGGCCCTGGGCCCAACTTCAGCTTGATCGGGCTCTGGTAATAGATCCTTTCGTGAATTTTAATGTACAGAATAATCACAAATATTATTATTTTTCTTTGATTTTTTTGTCGGCCACTAATCGTCCTCCTAAAATGGACTTTGATTAATATGAGATTAAACATATCTTTACAATCCTGCAGATGCAGAAAAACCCCACAATTATATTTTTAAATATTCAACAAAATGTCTTAAGTTGAAAGAGTCAGATGATTATTGCTATATAATGTATATACCATGTATACTTTTCATCTTTCACTTAATACAGCTGTACTGCTAAAGGATTAGAATCTTTCAAAAGTTCTTTTTCTTTTTTTAAAATTTGTTGTACATTTATTTTTAATTTTCTTATTAATGCATGTCTGTGATTGTATTGTTAATGTCATTCGGTGATTTCATGTCACTTCTGATCAAAATTGTTTAACTATATTATATTCTTAATGGAATTAGAGTCAAAACTCTAATTCCTGGCATTTTCATTAATTGAATTATGTTCTGTTGCATTAAAATTTCAAACACATATCGAAGTTTGAAAAGGAAATAATCATTTGATGTTTTCTTTTATACTTAAAATGATTCATTTCAAAAAGCCATGTCCTAATTTCTGTGATTCGCAAGTATCAACTATTTGTTGTTGCTAAGTATGTTTCTTTGAAAATCATACCTTTTCTCCCTTTTTTTTTTCATGTGCGCTAAAAGATCTAATCTTATTTTGCTTAGTATTGGGTCTAGTATAATTTGGTAGGCCCCGTCTTAGTTGGCCAGTAGTGTTCTTTTAGTTATTTCCTATTTCGGGCACAGGAAAAAAAATAGAAAAGTACGTAAATTGGTCATAGAAAAAAATATTGCTAAAATCATCAATCGGGCAAAAGAAAAAGACTTTTGCAACAAAAAAAAGAAATATGAGGGAAATTGGCAGCAGAAAAGTACAAAGTAAATTGTCAGTCGATCACTGGAAAATATTCTGAAGTTTGTTAATATGTCACGAGCAAATGTCATGAAATTCTTCTGCCAATCACGGCGAAAAAACCAGAAAATTTCAGTCAGACGCAAAGAATAAATAAATAAAAATAAAACCTATTAATTTTATCAAGAATAAATTAATTTTATCAAAAATAAACATGGAAATTTGTGAATCGGTCACAGAATAAAATTGCTAAATTTCTAAATTGGTCGAGAAATAAAAAATTGTGAAATTCGCCAATCAATCTCCAGAAAAAAATAATGAAATTTGTCAATCCATCACAAAGGAAAGTCACAAAATTTTCCAATCGAATTCAGAAAAGCAATCATTATTTTTGTAAATTTGCGTAAGAAGAAACTGAAATCTGCCAATCGATAGCGGATAATATCACGAAATTTGTCAGTCGGTCCTGTAAACTTTATTGTTGTTTCTCTAAGAAAAAGTTTCGGAAATGATTTTTTGGAAATATTAGCCTGCTGCCCACAACATTCTTTAGGGCACAAATTCTGCCACCCAATCCCAAATTTAAAGCGCTATGTATGTAGTATGAATAATGTTGTATAAAAATATAATTCAGTCATTAAAGTAGCCTATTTATTTGTTCAATGAAATGCTGATAATTGCGTATAATTAAATTGTACAATGAAATATTGATAATTTGTACAACAAATTTTAAACATTATACATTTTTTAACATGTCTATAATTGTAGAATATTTTAACAGTAAATGAACTTAAATAAATAATAATAGTAATAAAAACAAAGTTCTTTTTTTATTCATATTTACTGATTATGTGAAATTATTGTGAGTCTGAAAAACAATATAATAAAATACTTAATGTCGTTTAATGCTGTCATCTATAATCAAATTTTGAAATTACACCCAATCACATGATACATAAGTTAGATGCACCAGCGAAGTGAACCGAATACTATTTTTGAGGCCAAGTTCTGTGACTAAAAACCCATCTTCATTCTTCTCCTCTTATATTTATGATCTAAATTTCTAAACACTGTTTTGAAAATTTATCATTCACATATAATCATTTTTGACAGGATTATGTACGAGTATTTAATAAATGTGTAAAGAGGTTAATAATTCAACTAATTCGAAAACAAAGACAGAATCAGATATGTTTATAATATAATCTTGTATGTTTTTCTTATAACCTTATATGTTTATAGTATAATTTCATCTATTTATAGTGTCGTGAATTAAATTAAAGTTTAAGGAGTTCGGAAAAATAACTTTTCTTTAGATAAGTTGATGAATGGGGAATACGTGAGCAGCACTGACTGTATGTATTCTACTTGACTTTCTCAAATTATTGGTCATAGATAGCGACCTTTTAATTAGAAGTGTTGCACCCTGATTTAGAGTGGCCTGAAAAATAATATTGGATAGCTTAAATTTCTAATATTTATAAATACATGTTTTAAAATTAATTTGTTTCTTGTGAATTATTGTGTACTTATCCCCCCCCCCCCATAATGTCCCATTTATGACCAAAATATGTTTAAAGTTTTAAAAAATGTTCATATATTCTAAATTATTATGTTTTTTTTTTTAAGTTTCGTGAGTTTATATTTTATTGGAATAGCTAAACTATGTATCTCTAGATTTAATACTTTCCGAAAAACTCAATAAAAATGAAAAATGTCCCATTTGTACTACTCTGCCTTATAATCGCTAAAAATTATGCACCAGCATCAAATAGTTAAATTTAAAATCGAAAATACAGGTTTTTAAAATTTTAGAGGCTGTAAAACAGAAAATAAATTTAATGGAAGTTACATTTAATAAATTAAACTTTTACGTTCAATAATTATATGCAAATTACGGTTTTTCACGTAAACTTTTTGTATTTTTATAATGCTAAAGAACATTTTATCTTTAAAAGTACAGATTTAAAAAATAGGGCTATAGAAGTTCTGAATAAAACACAGACTTGCCTTAGAATCTGGAACTATAACCCTCTATTATAAACATGTGATGAACTAAGTAAAAATGACACTAGATTTGTTTTTCAGTAAGAGTTTTTGAAAGTGTGATTTATTAATATTTTCTAGTAGTTTTTACGTTTTCTGCTGAATGGAAGTATAATAAAGAGGTTTTCTAATTGAGAAATATGATATTTTTAACACTTTCCAACAAAGTTAAAAGTGTTTACGAAATTGGTTTGTCTGTCCGTCTGGCCCTGTTCTAACTCCCTTTAAATGTACTCGGATTGCCCTGAAATTTTTGCACGTTATTTAAGTTTACCCCAGCACGAACCATATTTCAAATGAAGTTTATCGTTACACTACGACCTACGAAAAAAATAGCTTCAAATGAATTTTAAAGATATTACACCCAGTTAAACATATTAAATGCAAATTATATGCATTTACGAATTGCACTAAAATATGCGATAAAAATAGCTATTATTCATTTACAGGGCTTCACAAAACAATTCCGTTACATAATGGTAAAAGGGCGAATTGTGTGCGACATATTTTAATTATTATATTAAACTATTTTATGAAAGATAAAATTGATATATGTTGCTGAGGCTTAATATAAGTTATACGATACAGTCGTGCATAATACGAAGTGCCTAGGATTTATAGGGGCAAAAGATTTCAAATAGTATATTCTTTCCGTATATGTATCCGATGATGGCTGATGGATGGACGAAATGCATTTTAATTCGATGTGCTTTTAAGTTTTACTAAACCTATGTATATTATAATATGTGTATAAATGCTATAGTTGATATACAGGACTACACAAAAGAGCTCGTAAACTTTACTGAATATGAGCGTAAATTACTTAAACATGGTTTTTAAATAAGTTATGCATTTTTATACTGAACTGCCGTTAGTGTACTAAGAAATGTTTTTAGAATATAGATAAAATGTTATGTGGGGCCACGCAAAGAATTGAATACATGGATGCCTATAAATGATAATTTTTGAAAATGTGATTTTAGTAGTTTTAGTTTAAGATAAATTTTAGCTTAATACTGGCGTGTAATTAAGGTACTAGGTGAACTACAGAACTAAACAAATGTATTCAAGTATGTTACCATCAATTAGTATAAATTGTTAAAAGAAAAATTTCAACCTGCTAGGCATTTTCTTGCTAAAGTAAATTTCAAATTATATGGTATATATATCAACCGACAGATTAAATGCAGCACTATTCAAGATTATTGCAATACATATTTGGCTATTGACAGTAACGTTCTTTATTTTCCTAAATAATGAAGTTTTGTTAAAGATTTAAGGAAGTGCTGGAAAATGTTCATAATCTATGCTGAACGCAGGATTTTTCTTATTTGTTTAAAGATGGAAATGGGTAAATCGGGAGGGTTAAATGAAAGTTTGTTTAAACTAAATACTTATTCTCTTATTCCTTTTTTTAAAAAATGGGGCTAAAAATAGTTAGCACACATATGAAAATATGTAAAATGTAAGTCCATGTATGTAAAATAGTTTTTAAAAATTTCTCAAAATTTAGGATTCTGGACTGAATATTGAAATAACCAAATTTACATTATATCATTCCAAGAATTTTACGGGAGAGACAGCCGAAATTTCAGTAATTTTTGAAAAATAACTCAGTTTAAAAAAAATGCATGACTACTAAGAAATAAAATTATAGAAATCACATAATACATTACAAATGTTACAATTTAATGAATTTTTGATACTAATTCGTTCAATGATGCTTTACCTCTTTGTCTTGTATCAGTATTTTTAGTTCAATAAGCATGTTAAAATAAACGACTTTCTTGGAAGATGTGGACAGATGTGGTTACAGATGTGGTTGCTGAGGTTTTTGCTATTACAAATCACCCATGTTGTTAATATGTGAGCAAGAAGTTTATATAAATATTTCTTCTTTTTATTTTGTGACTGTATAAATTGTTGAATTGTTTTAAAATTAATAATTTTTAATAAACTATGTAAATAAAAAAAATTTCTTTTTTTTTCAATACTTTAGATTAGAAGGTATACAACAGACACACTTGTCTAAAAGTACTTAACGCATCTTTTGGAGAATTTAACTGCTTATCTTTTTATGCAGATAATTTATCTTCTATGTCCTATAAAAGCAAACATTTATTCTATAGAAAATGTCTGTGATGAAAGAAGCATAAAAGCCTTTTTGTGAAATGTCTTCGAAAGATTTTTTGAAAAATGACGTGAACGAATGCTTGCATATTAATACAAAGAAAAAGTCTTTTGTTTGTGAAATATGTTCCAAAAGATTTTCACAAAATGGCCATCTGAAATATCACTTACGTATCCATACAAATGAAAAACCATTCGTTTGTGAAATATGCTCGAAAGGATTTTCACAAAATGGTAATTTGAAAGCACACTTGCGTATCCATAGGAATGAAAAACCATTCGTTTGTGAAATATGCTCAAAAGGATTTTCACATAATGGTAATTTGAAAAAGCACTTTCGTATTCATAGCAATGAAAAGCCATTCGTTTGTGAAATGTGTTCCAAAGGATTTTCACGAAATAGTTATCTAAAAATACACTTACGTACCCATACAAAGGAAAAACCATTCATTTGTGAAATATGTTCTAAAAAATTTTCACAACCTGGTAATCTGGAAAACCACTTGCGTATCCATAGAAATGAAAAACCCTTTGTTTGTGAAATATGCGCCACGGGATTTTCACAAAAGGGTCATCTGAAAGATCATTTGCGTACCCATACAAAGGAAAAGCCATTTGTTTGTGAAATATGTTCTAAAGGATTTTCACGAAATGCTCACCTTAAGGAACACATGAACACCCATACAAACGAAAAAAATTTTGTTTGTAAACTATGTTTTAAAAGATTTTCTAACAGTGGCTATATGGAAGTACATTTGCGCACTCATACAAATGAAAAACCTCTTGTTTGTGAAATATGTTCCAGAGGATTTTCACAAAGTTCTGGCTTTAGAGCACACTTGCGTATCCATACAAATGAAAAACCATATGTTTGTGAAATATGCTCCAAAGCATTTTCTGAAAATCGTAAGCTGAATAGACATTTGCGTATTCATACTAGGGAAAAACCATTTGTTTGTGAAATACGTTTCTAAAGATTTTCATAAAGTGGTATTCTGAGAGATAAGTTGCGTATCTATACAAATGAAAAATCATTTGCATGAAATGGATCTTGGATCTCCAATGGATTTTTATAAAAGGGTGATCTGAAAGATCACTTGCGTATCCATACAAAAGAAAAACGTTTTGTTTGTGAAATATGTAGCAAAGTATTTTCACACTGTAGTAATTGAAACAGACATTATCGTACCCATGCATATTAAACTTCTTTTGTGATACACGCTGTATTGAGTTTTTACAATGTGGCTATCTAAAAATTCATTTTCATGTTTTTACAAATGAAAAGCCATTCGTTTCTGAATTGTTTTCCAGAGGATTTTCTTAAATGATGTAAATGCAAATTCACTGAGAAGTGTGTTCTGGAGAATCCTTTGAAAGTATCTAATTAAAATATTTTGAACTTCTTAAAATTTAAATCATTTTATATTTTGATTATGCTTCGATTATAATTTGTACTCCCAATATGACAGATGGTGTCCATCCCCGCCCCCCCCCAAAAAAAAATATTTTCAAGCATTAACATTGACCCAGTTATAAAATATATTCTACTGATAATTTTGCTATAGAATTTGGTACTATTAGATTATCCCGTCGACCAATTTCGCCAAATCATTCAAATCTCCAAACTATTTGCCAAATTATACAAATGTAAGAATGTTGCCATTCTGAAATTTTAAGTCAAGAAAATTAATTAATTTAAAACAAAAAATATCAGGAAAGAATAAGGTTACTTTAATGATGACGTTTACTCGGGACGTATAACATACGAAATGTAAAATTTTATTAATTCAGATGATTTTGGATAAAATAACATTGCTTTTTACGTATTTAAATGCAGGTTTATTAAATTAAATCATAGACAAACAGATATTTTAATTATATTTCATTTTGTGAATAAAATGCAACTATTTTAAATGTACTAATGAAATTTATAAAGGGAGCAAAACAAATATCAATGATAACGGAAGATTGTAAGGAATTTAATGCCCTTTATTTTATCAAAAAACATGGACTAATTTAAATTTAAAATGAATCTAAACAATAAATATGCATTTACTGCAAAATAACAATAATATTAATAAAAATATGTTACTTATTCCGCTGGGCAAAATTGACTAATAATACCATTCAAAATTGCCACAAAGTAATCATCATTTTTATGAATTTTCGCCACATAAACTCGGTTAAATATGAATCAAGGTGCTGGCGTGCTGTTCTGCGATGTTTTTTATTTCTCCATTTAGCGGAACCCCAAAGTTTTTCAATATTTCGAGTATGTACACCCGTGTCTGGATCCACAAAATTGTAGCGGTGATTTATTTTGAAATGCTTAAAGCTTGCAGTTTTTAATTCTTGAGTTTTATATGCCTTCCATGAATCCGAATAAATGATAGTACCATTTTCTATGTAGTGTTTTATTTCTCCTATCAGCGTAGCAGCATTCTTATTGGGAACTTTTACTATGAAACACTCCTCTGTTTCCCGACATAGTCCATCGAACAGCCACTGCTGAGGAAGAATTCGACCTGAATGATTCTTTCGTTTAATAAAGAGACTTTCATCATTTTTTTACGATCCTATTTGTACCTATAATTATTCTGATTTTTTTTTTTTTTTTTGGTAGAAGTTCGGTTATGCAAACTTCTCTCATGTAACTGTTCCAATGAACAATAGTTCTCTCTGACATTTCCAACTGTTTTTTCTCCATTTCATTGATGTTAGTTCGTCAGACCAACCGTATATGAACCGTAATGCAGTGACAAAATTTAATTTAGAATTCTCAAACCAGTTTCCTTTTTTAAGGAAAATCCTTTTATCACAGTTTTTTATATTGCAGCGCCATTGTTTATCGTTTTGCGGATAAAGTTTCATGTCATGGCCATTCATGCATTTTTTATTTGAAGACAGAATTCCATACTTTTGCAAATAACCGATTGCCTCAATTTCAGAGGAAGGAAGATCCCAGATCTTTGTCATATTTTCTAAAAGATGTGAACTAAACTAGATACATGTAAATCATATTTTTTCTCTAGAAACAATTATGACGACATCCACAACATAATAAACAAGTTGGAAATTGCACGTGAGCGTAACAAATGAGGTGCGTTCGTACGATAACGAAGTTTTAAAAATATTCAGATCTTGCTGATATAGTAGAGCGTACTTCGGATACAGTATAGTAGTCGAAATCTTTGTGTTTCTGTAAATATGCAGAAAGTAATTTTAATTACACCTCAGAAACGTATATCTTATTCATAAAATGTGAAATAGTTGAATATAATTAAAATACGCTCCAAACAATGTTTCCCCGTATACCATTACGCAGTGGAATACTTTTGTGTGGCCCTGTAATTTAATAATAAAAATTCTTTGTATCACAGATTGTACAGAATGCATATTTTAGTATATATTTCATGGATTCATACCAATTATATTATGTTCGAATGAGTGTAACATCATAAAAATGCATTTGAATATTTTTTCCCATTGACCGTAATGTAATGGAATACCTTTGATTGTCCCTGTAAATGATCTATGCATCCGATTTTCATAACATTTGAAATGACTGACTCGATAAAATTACGTAATAATTATATGTTTTAAATTTCAAACGATTAAAATGCATTTGAAATTTTTTTCCCCATTGACCCTAATGTAACGGAATCCTTTTGATTGTCCCTGTAATTGATCTATGCACCCGATTTTCATAACATTTGAAATGACTCGACAAAATTACGCAATAATTATATGTTTTAAATTTCAAACGATTAAAATGTATTTGAAACTTTTTTCCCCATTGACCGTAATGTAACGGAATCCTTTTGATTGTCCCTGTAATTGATCTATCCATCCGACTTTCATAAAATTTGAAATGACTCGACAAAATTATGTTATAATTATGTATTTTAAATTTCAAACGATTCGGTCGGGTATTTTTTGCGTTGTTATATGCGGACGGACAGACAGACGGACGGACTGAGCGAAAACAATAGGTGCTACGAATTTACATAATTACGAACGCACCTAAAAATGGAATACGTGATCAGTGATTAGTTTTAATTAAAATTAATGTCTGGCATTTTATTGGTTTTACATTCAAATTCTTAAATATTTTATCTAAATTATCATTTTTGACTGATTAGTGACATGAGTGGGAATTTATTTTCTTTTTAAATATCGTTCGGCAAAAGTTTATTATCGTAATTTTTATTTTAAATAAATAGAAAAAAATTAATAAAAATACGAATAAATGTCGAATTAAAAATGACTTGATGATATAATAAACACGCGTGTACATCGTGTTTGATGTCAAGTGAATGTAGTATTTATTAACCATTATTGGCATTTAATCTTAGAATTTGGTGACAGTTATTTGGTCGACGGGATAACCTAGTAGTACCTAGATTTTTTACATACTATCACACAAGCATGAAATAAAAGGTTTAACAAAAATGAAGATATATTTTATAATTAGCTATCTGATTGTTTCAGTTTTATAAGTCCTGAATGACGAACTCATGTTTATACGTTCAGTAAGCAATTCACTGCAATACACACATTATTTCAATTAATATAATTATTATAATTTGTCATTTCAATTAATATAATCAATATTAATGACTGAAGTAATGATTAATACCCTTAATGATTACAGTCATAAATTTAATCATTTTTTAATGTTAGAAAAATTAATTATTTTATCCATTAAAATAAAATACAGAGAAAACTACATTACATTTTTGACCATTTGATCATTAGCTGAATGGTATGAAAATTTCAATTCGTCTCAACATCAGTGTTTGTTCCTTGCTTTCTATAGAATATGACGATTACTCTTGCAAGGAGACAGCTCGATATATTCCAGTCAATGGTTTATTTTTAAATAATTTAATAACAAATAAATACAATATATATCTTTAAGAAAATTTTATCAAAATTTTAATTTACACTTATAAAAAATATGTCAAAAAAAGTTAATTAAATCCAATTGATTTGTTAAATCATCAGATTTTAAAATATTCACCTTTTATATAAACATTTTAATCTTTCTTAAGAAAAATTAAAATTGTTATTAAAAAAATATGTCTTTTTAAAACGCTGACTAATTAATTTCTTAACTGTTAGTCTTTAAAAGAAGTTTCAGTTTAAAAAATGTTTAAAATTAGTTGAAGGATTGATTATATTAGATGCCGTTTGGATAAAAAAAAGTGTTTTTGAAGTCGTTACAAAAATTAACTTTTTATACATCCCTGGGTCCTATAAGTTATATTTAGTTAAACAGTCTTCATGCTGCGACATGTGCGGGGAAAATCATTTTACATAACCAACAGTTACCGAATTTCAAATTCGAAAAAATTTGGCACTTAACTCAGTACCTGAAATTAGGAATTAATACGGTAGTCGCAGCCTTTGGTACAGAAAAATTATTCCCTTAACTAATGTTAAAGTACCATTGAAATTATTCTTTATTGTAAATCCATTTAAAATTTTTAGATATTGAAATTCAGATAATTTAAATTTTGCCATGTAAGACAGAACACAAATGCTATAGGAAATCTGAAATTGTGCAAAAATATAATCATTCTGTACAATTTTAATGTGCGCTTTGCACGGCGCTTTCCTAAAGTGAAAAGTTCCATCTTTTCTCCGTCACATGGTGTATTTGAGCCCTTGAATTGCCAATAACGTAGGATTTCCATCTAATCTCACATTGCCTTCAACCACAACGTTAAGAGCAAAAAATTTCCAAACTTTAAATTAACGTAACACTGAGTTTTCGTCGTACAAAAAGAATTTTTCTTTTTTCATTTTATATATTAGAGCTTCTGGATTGTTTAACATAATACAACTTTAAGGACCTAGTGGCATAACCAAGGTGGGTGCCTAAGTGCTCTGAATACCGGTAAATTTTGAAAGTTCTATTTGTCTTATCTAACTAGAAAATTATCTGTTATAAATCAATGAGAAGAAAACTTTCCAATATTACTATTTACAATATTGGTATTAGGCACCCATCCTGGCTACGCCACTGGGTTCCATAAGCTGTATAAAAAATTAACTTTTATAACTTATTCACCAGAATTGTATTTTTTGTTCCACATTGTGTACAATATAAATATTTAACTAATTTTAAATACTTATACAGTTGGAACTATTTGCCGAAGACAATTTAATTATCCATTGGTCCATGTTTAGAAAAAATGAACTGTATTTTAAAAAATGTAGAAAAGATATTCTGGAGAAAAAAATGAGAAGGAAAATAGTTCTCTAAAACAAATTTGATAAAAGTTTGAAAACAAGTAGAAATAAATGAAAATTATAATAAACTTATTTTTTTTCTTTCCTCGGATTATGCAATTTTTTCATTATTTTGTATAAAGAAATGCACCATTCTAAAATACACTATTATGTTGGAAAAAATACTTTCAGAAATGCGAGCTACAAGCTTAAAAAATGCAATTTTTACGCCATTGAATTTGTTATATAGTCGGAGAAATTATTAAACTCTTGATTAAACTTTTCCCTCCTCTCTCTCTGAGAGTAAAGATTAAATGTCCTTAGAATTATCTGACAAAATTAAAAGCTTTTTTTTAACACATATTTAGTTGCATGAATGCAAAACTAAAACATGAAATTTTGTCTAAATATGAATTATGCTTTATAAATTTTCCAATATTGAAAGAATTGCTTTAGAGATATTAAGTAGACTTTTATTTAAAGAAAAGACACTGTTTCAACCATCGCCTGAAAGAAAAATCCCCAAAATTATCCCAAACAGAAAAAAAAAATTTAAAAATTTAAATTTAAAATAAATTTTAATAAAACAAAATTTTGCACTTTTGAACTATACGCATTTCACTTGAAATAAATGCTGGTATTTCGCCTGGAAAAAATCGGCAACCGTATGAACCATAAAACTGTATAAAATTTAGAGAATCTAAGTCATTTTTTTCTAAAAATGTCAGATTGTCGAAAATTGAACACGTAGAAAAAAATTATTATGTATGATGCCAAAAAGAAAAATCACAAAAAAAAGAAAAAAATGTAAGTTCAAATTACAACGACTATTTCTAACTAGTTGGATGTGTCAATCCCAAAACTTTCTTCTATCTCATAAGTATATTTTAATATTAAAAAAAAAAAAAAAAAAAAAAAAAAAAAAAAAAAAAAAGTGGTGACCCCAAAGTTATCCACTATCAAATTTCCTCGAACATTTGACCTAGCCTAATGAGATTCTGGTATCTGAAAAGCCTAAAACGCAAAATTTAATTAATATTCTGAGAAAATGAGCTTAGTAGTGCCTCATGTTGGGTAATTTATACTAAAACCTAATAAGCATCTATTTGTGTCAAGACCTAACAGAATCTGAAATTTGATGGAATTTCGTCCATTAGTTCTTGAGATATAGTTATAACAAAAAATTTGCAAAACATAACAAAACAACACCATATCTTGGACAATTTATGCCAAAACGTAAAAAAGCGTCTAATTATGCTATGGTGTAAAAGAATCTGAAGTTTGATGAAATTCTGTGCATTAGTTCTTGAGATATAACTAGTTTAAAAAAAACGTGTAAAATATAGCACAGCAGCACCATCAATTGAAGGATTTATAACAAAACGTAATTATCGTGTAATTATATTATATGTCATTTTGTAACAAAATCTGAAGTTTGATGAAATTCTGTGCGTTGGTTAATGAGATATAGCTATCGGAAAAATCGTACAAAATGCAGCATAGCTGCACCACCTGTTGCAAGGTTAATACAAAAAAGTGTTCAGCGTCTAATTATGTTATATATTCTAGTGTAACAGAATCTAAAATTTGATGAAGTTCTCTGCATTAGTTCTTGAGATATAACTATTGCAAAAATCGTGCAAAATGTAGCACAACAGCGCCACCTATAGTGCAGTTTACACCAAAACCTTATCAGCGGCTATGTATCTCAAGGTATCGCGGAATCTGAAGTTTGGTGAAATTCTGTGCATTAGTTCTTGAGATATAGCTATGATGAAAATCATGAAAAACGTGGCATAGCAGCGCCACCTGCTGGCCAATTTACACCAAAACTTAATCAGCGTCTATGTATATCAAAGGGTCACAGAATCTGAAGTTTGGTGAAATTCTGTGCATTAGTTCTTGAGATATAGCAATCTTGAAAATCAGGAAAAACGTAGTATAGCAGCGCCACCTGCAGGCCAATTTTCACCAAAAACCAATAGGCACTAATTAATATCAAGGTCTAACTGAATATAAAATTTTATTAAGTTTCGAGCATTAGTTCTTGAGATAGAGCGCCCACAAATTTTTTGTCACATACAGACAGACAGACTCACAGACAGACACACAGACTCACAGACAGACGGACAGACTCACAGACAGACATTTTATAAAAATAGTCAAAACGTGTTCAGGACCTTCTAAAACGCATAAATTCGTCGAAAACCGGAAGTCGAAAATTTTCATGAATCCAATACTTTCTTCTTGTAAAGATAGAAGAAAGTAAAAATGATATTTTCAAAGGCTAAAATTTTAAAGACTTGTAAATAAATCCTATATTTATATTAATCAGAATAATAAACATCATTTTTAGGATGATCATAACGAGTCCTATATTACGTTCGCCTTGCATTAAACATTAATATTCCTAGACCAATGATAAAAAAACAGTAGTTTATAGATATACAATTTTAACTGTTTCAAATGTGTATTTTTATTGGGTGGAGTTAATCAGACTGATTTCTGAATGCCTCATATTACGTACGACATGGATTACACATTAATATTCCTGAACTCATCATAAACAAACTTTAAATGAAATTTACAATTTTTGGCGCGACTGAGTTTTAACCCCCTTCTTGGCGCACTTCCAAAATATCGCCACGTTGGCGTGCTTTTGCGTTTTGTCTCCCGGAGCGGGATTTAAGTCCAGGAGACACTACGCATTACAAAGCTTTTAAAAGAAAAAAAAATTTCTCAGGGGGTTCCGCAACCCCCCGTTAGCCCCCCGGCTAGAAATTTCCTTAAAACATGTATAACATCAAAACATGCAAAACAATTCCGTTCAAGAATCAAAGAAATTGTGCACATACCTTCTTTTAAAAACAAAACCAGCCTTCTTTTAAATAAAAAAGAAATTAATAATGCATTTTCTAAAGAAATATACTAAGCTTTGAAGTCAAATAATGCTTTCCTTTTATATTTAATACTAGCAGGCTATGCCCGCTTTGCTGGTCCATATTTCCAAACGAACCTTGACTCAAAGAAAATGGTAATTTAAATATTTTATTTTAAAACAGTATAGACCACCCTGCAATGTCCTTCCGTATTGCTGAAAGTCATACCAACGCCATTGCAATATTGTACTATTGTAAGTTTTGGCGAAAATTTGGGAAATTAAGCACCATCTCTTTTATTTTATCATTTATAGTAGAGTTTCGTATGAACATGAGACCGTTATGACAACAGGAATCAAAATGTTCTCGAGTCATCACACTATTACCTTAGAGGGCATTGCAATGATTAGTGAGATTGATTATCAAACTCTATTAACTTTCGGATTGTACATTATCATTTCTTAGCTCTTAAAATCCCGACATCTGAACTTGCACTATGTGTAGTTCTGGTAGCCTACATACAATGTCATTTCATGTTACATTTTTAGGTGCGTTCGTAATTATGTAAATACGTAGCACCTATTGTTGTCGCTCAGTCCGCCCGTCTGTCTGTCTGTCTGTCCGTCCGCATATAACAACGAAAAAACTACCCAACCGAATCATTTGAAATTTAAAATACATAATTATACCATAATTTTGTCGAGTCATTTCAAATTTTATGAAAATCGGATGGACAGATCAATTACAGGGACAATCAAAAGGATTCCGTTACATTACTTTTCAATGCGGAAAAAAGTTTCAGATGCATTTTAATCGATTGAAATTTAAAACATATAATTATTGCGTAATTTGTCGAGTCATTTCAAATGTTATGAAAATCGGATGCATAGATCAATTACAGGGACAATAAAAAGGATTCCGTTACATTACGGTTAATGGGGGAAAAATTTTCAAATGCATTTTAATCGTTTGAAATTTAAAACATATAATTATTACGTAATTTTATCGAGTCATTTCAAATGTTATGAAAGTCGGATGCATAGATCATTTACAGGGACAATCAAAAGTATTCCATTACATTACGGTCAATGGGAAAAAAGTTTCAAATGCATTTTTATGATGTTACACTCATTCGAATATAATAGAATTGGCATGAATCTATGAAATATATACTAAAATATGTATTCTGTACAATCTGTGATGCAAAGCATTTTTATTATTAAATTACAGAGTCACACAAAAGTATTCCAGTACATAATGCTACACGGGGAAACATTGTTTGGGGCGTGTTTTAATTATACTCAACTATTTCACATTTTATGAATAAGATATACGTTACTGAGGTGTAATAAAAATTACTTTCTGCATATTTAGAGAAACACAAAGATTTCGACTACTATACTCTATCCGAAGTACGCTCTACTATATCAGCAAGATCTGAATATTTTTAAAACTTCGTTATCGTACGAACGCACCTCATTTGCTACGTTCACGTGCAATTTTCAACTTGTTTAATAAACGTTCTCTTCTAGCAGGTCTACTGTAGTTTCCTATCTACCTTAATCTGTTCCAGTAAGAATACATAGAGTAAAAAATGTAAAGAATTATTTACAGATAAAGGAGAGTTTTTGTTTGTTTGTATTTATGACGGCCATTTATCTACACGTGGGATATAGGCCTTAAGGAAAGGGTGCCCTCCGTGGGGGTGGCAGACGAAGAATGGTGTTTCACTTATCTATTTATTAGAACAATGAAGTATAAAAAGTGTGTTTTAAAGCTGTATTATTTGAATAGCATTAAAATTACATCAGTTTCACTGCCTCTTCCTTTTATAAAACAGTTGCAAACATGTAGCCATTAAATCAGAATAATCTTGATGATTAAATTTTGTTGAAAAATAAATCTTTAGTCTGCATCTAATAAAATCTTTCTACCTTCTGTAATCGATTCCATTATGATTTTCAGTATCAAACATTAGAAGTGCTATAAACAATATTGTCACAAATGTACCAGACTTATTTCGTGTTTGTCCTCAAATAAATGATAAATTTACGATCATCCATTATTGACATGTAATCTTATAGCTTAACGATAGTTTTTTGTTCGACGGGGTAATGAAGTAGTGTCTAATAGTTTAATATTTGACAAAGTTAGATAGGGCTTATCGTTAATTAAAACTACTACGTAATTATGAAAAACAAAATTTTCAGTTGTCGAGATTTCATGTATATTTTTTTCTTAACCAATTTTAAAGTATATTTATTTTCCTTACAATTTTTTTAATTGTAATGAATGATAAATTACTTGCAAATACTTTTTCATTACAATAATTTTTCCGGCACATTGAAAATATTGCTTTTTTGGTAATAGTAAAATAACTGCAGATGAAAAAGATATAATAGTAAGACTAAAACTCAGATTTAACGACTGCTTGGCGTATGACTTGGCGGGGGCCCGATAAGTACGCTAATTCTAACAATTTAAATATCCAGATAGAATGTAAACAAATAATGGGTACTACTTTATTATTCCATCGATTAATTTCGCCAAATTATACAAATGGACATAATTTTTATTTTAAATAACCAAAGAATCAATAAATTATTAAAATGTTAATAGAAATACAAATAAACATCGAATTAAAATTGGTTGATGACGTAACAATTACGTATAACACATTTAATGTCAAATGAATGTGACATTTACGATCATCCATTGACATTTAACCTTATACTTTGGCGATAGTTTTTTTTTTGGTCGATGGGATTATCAAGTATTACCAAGTAATGTAAACAAATTGTATAAACAATAATATTGCCAATAATATTTAGGTGCAGGTGTCATCTACGGAACCCGTTGGCGCGATTGCAGCAAATTGCGATTTTATAACTCACGTGGTAATCCGGTAATAGTTGATTATTTTTGAGTAAACTATTTCATTATTTTTCTTTTCTCTTTTAAAATTATATAAATTGTTTTGTTCCATAATTATTTATTGACTTAGTTTACTATTATTATTTCCTTTTTAAAAGAATAGAAAATAAATAAAAATAATATAATATATAATATAAATAATATAATATATATTTGAAAACGCAGTGTTATCCAAATTGTAGAGATGTGTCATTTGTTGAGGAACGATTCCAAAGAAACGGTTCCAGCGGTGGAACTGAACGAACGGTTCCTGTCTGTAAAAAAGATTCGTTCCTTTTCGGACGGTTCCAAAATGGAACGATTCCTTGGACTCGTTCCGAAAAGGAACGGTTTCTTGGACTAGTTTCGAAAAGGAACGGTTCCTCGGACTAGTTCCGAAATGAAACTATTCCGAAAAGGAACGATTGATCGGACTCATTCCGAAAGGGAACGATTCCTCGGACTAGTTCCGAAATGAAACCATTCCGAAAAGGAACGATTCCTCGGACTAGTTCCGAAATGAAATCATTCCGAAAAGGAACGACTGATCGGACTCGTTCTGAAAAGGAACGATTCCTCGGACTAGTTCCGAGATGAAACCATTCCGAAAAGGACCGATTTGTCGGACTCGTTCCGAAATGAAACGACTCCGAAAAGGACCGATTCATCAGATTCGGTCCGAAAAGACCGATTTCTTGGATTCGGTTCGAAATGGATCGATTCCGAAAAAATCGGTCCTTGTTCTTGTAGATTGGTCAGTTTTAATAAATAAAAATACGCTATTTTATTTTAAAATAAGATATATTTTGATTTATTAAAGCAAAGTGTATTGCCCAAATATCCTTCGAATGTGTATGAAAAAAAAAAGCGAGGGGGGGAGGGGAGACGAAGAAAAACGAAATAAAGAGAAAAGAAATTAAAGTTGTAGGAGGGGATAAACGTTTAATAAACTACAACTGCGCATTATATCCTCTTAAATTTAATGTTTAGAAAAATAGAAATACAGTCGAGTCTCTATATAACGAAATCCATCGTTCCAGTAAAAAATTCGTTATATAGAGAAATTCGATGTATAGAAAATGATGTTAAAAATCGTATTTAATGTGTAAATTTTGAACAAATATTATGTTTGATGTTTTTAATTAAGAATTTGAAATGTTTAAAAGTAAATATTAACCTAACATTCTATTTCTTAATTATTTAAGCAGTTTCAAAAAAAGAGAACAGACATTTATTTGAAAGCTTAATGAAAGTCAAATAAGGAAAACTTGCATTAATTTCAGACGAAGAAATCTGTAATTTTTTGTTGTTTTGATTTTAAAATTGTTACACTCTCAAAAAAAAAAGGCTCAAATTTTAGCAAGGAATGGAATATTGTAGTTAATATTTGCCTATTTTCCTCCATTTGAAGGCCTCTCTTATGTGCCTCTCATTGATTCCTTTCTTATATGTGTAACAATCTAATTGACTCTGTTTTGAGAAGGATGCTGAAAGGTGTGTGGGAGGTGGGATGACTTCGTTGGATTTAAAGAACAAGGAGATAAGTAATATAAAAAAATCTCAGCACTGAACGATGAATCAAAAATAAGTGATGGAAAATTGATTTCAAGTGATTTCGAATCTTTTTTTAAAACTGAATTAATTAAGACCAATTTATGAAAAAATTCGTTATATGGAGATAGATATTTCGCTATATAGAGACTGTTTTTAAGGTAATCATGCGAAAAGGGGACAGTTCCTACAAAAAACTCGTTATATGGAGAAATTCGATGTATGGAGTTTCGTTATAGGGAGACTCGACTGTATATTATTTTACTTATTTTACTTATTTATATATATATATATGTATATATATATATAATGAATTTTCAAGAAAAACAAGATTAAATGAAAGAAAAAAAACTGATTTGAAACGGTTTTGAATAATATAAGAAATACATCATCATGTCATAAAAAATTGCACTTTAATGGGATAATAACTGATTTTCGATTATTTTAATAGTTACGCACTTTTATGTACATTTCGGTTTCATGTTATTTCATGCTCAAGTATAATTTGAATTTAAGAATCTTCTTTGTCAAAAGAAAAATAAGACCATCTAATAGCGCTAGCTCATGTACCATTTTATAAGTTTGGCGTCTTGTTTTTCTCTCCTGAAGAAGATGATTAAAAAACAATCTTGAAACTCTCGAAGATTGTTTTAATCAATTTACATTGAGGTTTATTACATAGAGGAAAATCTGTTTGAACAATAGTCCAGGCAATAGAGACCGTATTGGGTCTCTACCTAGCAATATTCATGATAATTCTGGAAAAAAGGCTTTCTTTATGTTTTTTACGTTTATGTTTTTTACTTTATGTTTTTTACTTTATGTTTTTTATGTTTGGTGAACTGACTGCACTTCAGGGTTCAACTAAAAGTACATTTTGCAACAAATAAATAAATAAAAATTTGTATTTAATTAAAATTTTGAAAAAGTATAAGAAAATTTCAATATTTTAAAAATCTCCACTACTTTAAATATTAATATTTTTAGATTAATCAGTCACTTTTTTTCTTTTCAAATGTGTATTACACAATATTGTGCTTGGATTTTTAGAAAATTTAATACTGCATTTAATATAATTTGTATTACTAAAATACTTAGTTCGTGATAAATATGTTTAAAAATATATTTAAAAAAAAAAGGTTTAATTATTATTTGTAAAAGTGCAAAAATAAGACCAATAAAAAGAAATCGTCATTTATTCTGATATTACGGAGAAAAGCAGACGATAAAAAAAAAGTATTTTTATATGTATTGTAAATTTTATCTCATTAACAGACGATTTCAGTTGAATCAGGGAAAGAGTGTTTTGATCGGAGGAAAGCAGACGATTAAAAAAAGTATTTTTATATGTATTTTATTTCATTATTTATTTTTATATGTAAATTTTATCTCATTAAGCAGACGATTTTCGTACTTCAGTTGAATTACGGAAAGAGTGTTTTGATTTGTTATAAAAATAGATGTAATCTATCATTTCTTATTTGTGCAAACGATAACTTATGTTCATGTTAAACTTTGGAGATAAATGTGTTTACAGAAAATTGGAAAATTGAAAGCTTGGATAACTGGTAACAACTTGCATTTTAACATTACTGCATTAATATTTTATTATTTTTTCGAAGATACGCATTACTTGAATAATCTAATCCTAAAGACGTTTAAAGAATTGCACCCGAAAATTATTTTGTATTATTTATACATATACAAAAAAAAGGCAAGTTTTCATTTAGAATGCTATAAAATAAAAAAGCGATAGGAAAAAAAAATCATTATTTCAGGATTGTGCTTAAAATAAAAAACGCGAATAATAATTAATAAAAAATAGTTCTAGGCGTAAACTAGTTTTGTAGTTTTGTCAATAGAAATATTCGTTTAAAAATTGCAGAAAAAAATAACTTTTCATGAAAAAATTTAAAAATGTAAATGTAATTTATTACGGAAATATCAAAAGCTGTAGCAATTTTGTAATACAAATACTTAAAATTTGTAACGTGTAAAAATACAAAAATAAATAAGTAAAAGGCCGAGGACTGATTCGAACCCGCAACCTTTCGACTTGCAGGCTCGTACGTTACCACGACGCTACGGATTCACATGCGGCGATCGTACTAATAAGTATTTGAAATATATGCTGAACTTTGACCCCCAATTTCTCAAAAACCAAGGCCCATTTGAAAGAATCCTTTCAGCTGAATAATTAGTGGTATGATCCCTACAACATACTTAGAAATCATCAAAATCTGTGTGCACCATGTTTGGTGGTGCCCTTGTAAGACGTAAGATGAACGGGAAGAGGGAAGCATGCCTCTCAACATGCGCCGCGGCGCTACATGTACTACGTTATGCAATTCCACTTAAATTCCTCAAATCTGAGACAAATATTAAGAAAAACCACACAAACTAGTTTAAAATTACTGTAAAACATATTCAAAGATATATCAGTATAAATGGATGCCTCTAATATACACGCATTTAGTAAAAACCTCTAGAAGTAAGTAATTTTAACAATTTTAAATTAAATTAAAAGATTTATTAAATTAGATTGCATTAAATGAACTTAATGGATATTCTTTTGTGTCACCTATAGGTGACATCAGGACTGAGGAGGTTAACCAATCGCATGATATGTCTTCGCTCTCCCGTTACTCCTCCGAATTTTTCCTGTAAGACTTACTTTATGTTTTGGGAATCCAAATTTTTAACTGAATCCAAATTTTTAACTTTTCACTAAAATCCTCCCTCAAGAAAAGGAAAAAAAAGAAAAAAGAAAAAAAGAAAAGGTAAAATGATACCCGAAATACGTTTAATTTCGGGTATTATAATAAAAAATATTAATTTTAATATATATATATATATATATAATTAAAAGTTTTTGGAAAAAAGGAAATTCAGAAAGCAGGCAAAATTTGCTACAAAAAAGATACGTGACATCATGACGTAGCATGAACTTTGAGGAGGGAGTCTGTCTCTCAACATGCGCTGTGGCACTGTATCGTCTGCAGCCCCGTTTAAAAGGAGAGGGTGCGACGGGGGCGGTCACCTCGATGGCGGAAACTTATGGGGCGCCAAAATTATACTACCAACGTTATAATTTGGCCTGTCACAAGAAAAGTTGAGGGTCCCCCCCCCCCCCCAACTTACTAGGGGAGCGCTAGATTGAGACTTTGCCGCGGGTACAGTTTTCTCTTCGCACGATCCTGGTCGCCTGAGTCAAGGCAATAGAGATCATATAGGGGCTATACCTAGCAAAATTCATGGTAGCTCTAGAAAAGACTTATTTTATGTTTTGTGGATCGCTGAATGAAAATTTCTCTCGGCAACTCCTCCCCCTCAAACACATGCACACAAATTTTGGTGAAAGCGGAATAGTATAACTTAGTGCACGTAGAGCTGTGAGGCAGGCTCCCCCCCACACACACTCCATTCATCATAAGTCATAATGTTATGCATCGTACTTTTTTGAAAATTCTGTCTACTTTCTGAATTTCTAGATAATTTTTCCTCAAAAAATATAAAAAACCTATATTGGCGATTATTTTACTTTTTTCTGGGGGGAGGGGGTGAGAAGTAAAAATTTCGGATTCAATGACCCAAAAACATAAAATGAGAATTATTGAAATTTCGGAGGAGAGAAAAAGCAAACGATGCTCCTCCCCTCTCCGTTCATCCTACGTCATAATGTTATGCATCGTATTTCTTAGAAATTTTCTCTGCATCTAAATTTATAGGTACTTTTTCGCTAAAACAGTAAAAAATTGAATTTTTTAAAATTTCTTTTGGGGTGCATTTTATTAAAAATTAGGTATCCCAGACCGTGCACAGTGTGCCGGAAAGGGTTAAAAATGTGTCTGAAACTGTATCGAAAATTTTCGAGCTGTTGAAGGTGGAAAAATATTTTTTTCGAATACATCCTTAATTCCTAAATAGATGGACTTCTAGGAATTTTCTCGAAATGGGCAGACTCCGAAATTCCCAATTCTTGAGGAATTGTCCAGAAATGGACCAACTTGGAAAAAGGCCGGTTACGAGGACCGATATATAAGTTAAAGATTACGTTAGGGTGAATTTTGAAGAGGAATCAAATCATAGACCCCGATATCAAATATTAGATCAATAAAGAAATTTTCTACTCAAAAATAATAAAATAAATCGAAGGTCATTTGACGACAGATTTTGGAGGGGAAAGCAATGATTATATTGAAAATCTAATAGACCGCCGCAACAGCCTGATGACCAAAACCAAAGCTACAGTAAAATGGACCACTAGCATTTCTGACGTCAAAGAACGTCACAACCGATTTCAGCTAATCAGCTTCTCTATTTATCCCACAAGCTTTCACCAAAATCCAATCAAATACCGCAACGCTTGTGGGAAACATTGGGAACTCCGCCCCGTATTAGTGGTCCATTTCATGGATAAACTATAGCGATAAATGAAAGGTCAACCAAATGCAAATTTTCAAGAACAATTATGCTTTATACAATAAATCATAAAGTCAGGGAGTACTTATATTATGGGGATTAGAAATAACTATGCTAATTAATAGCGCACACAGATGAATAAAATAAACTTTTAAAAACAAAATGATCTGTCCAAAATATTTAAAAATTAAAGCAAACGATAAGAAATGGTATGAAAAAAATGAATATGTAAGAAAATAAATTAGTTATAAATAATAAATATTAGGGATTGCATGTCGCTCCGAGATCTGTTATCCCTGTTTTCGGATTCGTTCTTTTTTTCGTAAAATAGTTTCGGACGCGTTTTTTTCCCTTGGAACCTTTTTTTAAAAAAATCCATTCTATTTTATCGGATTCTTTCCTTTTTATCTCGAAGTCGTTCCTTTTTTCTCGGATTCGTTCCATTTTTATCGGAATCGTTCCTTTTTTTACGGATTCGTTCCTCTTTTTCTTGAAATCGTCCTTTTTTCTCGAATTCTTTCCTTTTTCTCAAAATCATTCCTTTGTCGGAATCATTTCTTTTTTTACGGATTCGTTCCTTTTTTTCTTGAAATCGTCCTTTTTTCTCGAATTCGTTCCTTTTTCTCAAAATCGTTCCTTTGTCGGAATCGTTTCTTTTTTTACGGATTTGTTCCTTTTTTTCTTGAAATCGTCCTTTTTTCTCGAAATCGTTCCTTTTTCTCAAAATCGTTCCTTTGTCGGAATCGTTCTTTTTTTTTGGAACGGTTCCTTAAAAGGCACGCTATTGCCCATCTCTAGTACATATGAAGCTAACATGATGTTTATTTTTTCATTAGTTTTACACTCAAAATGGCTAAGGTGCTTTTGCATTCGGCCAAACTTAATGGGAAAAAAATCTCGCCAAATTTTGCGAGGAACCCGCAATTCTGGTAACCATGTCAAAATGGTGCTAAAAGCCCTACTTTGGCAACCCTAGGAGCAGATTTCACGGAGACAAGCGGGAGGTTGAGGTGAGGGAGGGGGGGGAGTTTTTCTCTTCGCGGAGGCAAGGGGGAGGTTGAGGTGAGGGAGGGGGGAGGTTTCTCTCTTTGCTCCTGTGATTGCAATTTGTTTCGAACTGCGCAGTTTTTTGTTTTTTTTTACTTCTGCGCAAATTTCGAACTTTTGAACTATCTAACGGTGGTTTACCGTTTTGAACTCAGCGTTTTGTGCTCTTACCGGCGATTGTTGAGTTACAATTCCGGGTAAAGGGTGATCCTTTTAGGATAGATTAGGACGTTATCCTTTGCTGAATGGGCATTTTTAAAATTTTTTGTTCGGGTGCATCGCTTTTTTTTAAAATTATTTTTTGGATAATTCATTTTTGACTCTCAATAAAATGCCCTGTCGAAACTGCAAATCGGACATGAGGATGATTAATCGGCAGTGACATACGTTTTTCAGTTAAGATCGATGTTTTGGTTTAAAATTTTTAATTATCTTTTTTGTAATTATGTATTTTTATTTTTGTAATCTTCACTTGCACCCTGTATGCAGGTATTTTTTAAATTGTTTTCTTTGGAATTTAAATTATTTCGCTCGTTTTATTTATATGTAAATATTTTGTTGTAACCCGTTTTCTGATCTTTAAATATTTGAAAATCAAGAAATCTACAAAATGTAAATACTATTTTTGTCATTATTTTTATTTTATTTTCTGTTTATTCGTGCAAAGAAATCATTTTCAAAATGAAGGCAATTTTCAATCAGCATTTTTTATAATTTTTACATGCACCCTGTATATAGATTTTTTTTAAATTTTCTTTGGAATTTAAATTATTTCGCTCGTTTTATTTATATGTATTTTTTTTCTTTTGTAACCCTCTATTTGTTCTTTTACAACTAAAAATAAATCTACAAAATGCAAGTATTATTATTATTATTTTTAATTTTGAGCTTATTCGTGCTAAAAAGTCCTTTTCAAAATGATCGCAATTCTGAATCAGCAATGAAATTCATTTTTAAATATGGCGATCACTTAAACATTTTAAATTTCTTCTCCTGAAAAAAAACGGGGGGTTCAGGGGGGCGGAGCCCCCCTGATTAAGTATAAGTTATTCATTTTTTTATATATATATTTACAAAATGCATTTTTTCGGGAGTTTTGAAGGTGATCCGCCCC
>OZ025303.1:27776123-27911491 GCA_964019185.1 Maratus speculifer
TTAATTTTCTTTTGTCAATTGATGACAATCCCAATCAATCTAAGTAAAGTTAGTGGAAATTTTGAAGTGACAGAAGAAAAATCTTTTATCAAATTTTTCTGTAGAAAATGGAAAAGGTCACTTTCTCATGTATGAAAAATTTTCCCACAAAAGAAAACATAAAACATTTTTTGGACTTCTGCACTTTAAAAAAAATCAGTTTTCTCTTTACCTAATTACAAGTTAAATGTATAAAAAAGAAAACTAAAAATTTAACTTTTTAATACCACAGTTTACACAGGTTTTCCTTGCCAAAGCCAGTGCCTGCCACGTTATACCTAATGAACCCATTAGCGAAAACAGAAGTTCAAATACAATGGAATCAAGCTGAATGCAATGCAATTGAGAAATTGTTTTGAAATCTAGTATTTTTTTTATCTTAATTTATAAAAATCAAGAAATTTTTTTAAATATCTAATAAAAACTAATAAATTTTAAATATGGTTGGGGAATTTATGTATGCTTTTTAGCTACAGTCGAACCTTGTTAAGATGAATCTCAAGGGGAATCAAAATTTCATTCATGTTATCAGTATAAAATCTTTGTATTCCTTTTTATAAGGGTTTTATTTTAGGGGCATACTTTTTTAATTCATGTTAAAAGTAATTCACATTAAGCATGTTCATGTTAACAAGGTTTGATTTATTTAGAAAATAGTTGTTGTCCTCCGTAAAGAACTGAAAAATCTGAATTTTTTTATTGGTTGAATTCTACAATTTTCTTTACTTTATTCATTTTCAGATTAATCCATGTTTAATGTCCAAAAATGGAATACTTCAGTTTTTTATTTTATGCATTTTCTGATTGGTTCATGTTTAATGTCCAGAAATGAAATATTTCTGTTACCACAATGACAAATAAAGCATTAGAAAACCTACAAAGAAATTAATAACTTAAAAACAAATTGAGATACAGCTTTCAAACAAATTGCATTTAAAAGTAAATTTTTTTCTCATACGGCGGTGTAAAACTTGAAAATGTGTGATGTTTAGAAGTTAAAAAATTTGCAGTACCGAAAATTATAAAACTGAAATTTCATAAAATTTGTATTTCATTGTTACAGGAATATTAATTTGTAATCCATGGCATACATAATATACGACTCTGTTATTATGTAAATAATGTTTTGATCACCACCTAAATGATGTTTATAATTATTTTTTTTTTAAATATAAAATTCATTTCTAAGTCGTTTAAAATTTTAGTCTTTGAAAATATAATTTTCCAAATAGTCATTGTAATTTGTTAAATTACATTTTGTTTAATGGGTCAATTGTGGAATATTAATATGAAAAAGAAAAGTATATTTTTCTATAAAACATTTGTAGTACAAACTTATATTGATATTTTATTTCTACATCAAGATTGTGAAATGAAAATCATTAGAAGAATGAGGGGGGGGGGGGAATCTCACGAGAAATTAACATTATTATTTATTCCATCAATTTACAACACTTTTAGTTTGTTCTGCTATCATTTTTAATAAAAGAAAAAAAAAATCATTCAGCATAACATAAACTATCCTCATAGAAAGGTACAAGGGAAAATACAGCAAAAGGTTTGTTTACATGTGTAGTGACAGCAAAACTGCTTTCATCCCGTGACATGGCTTTCTCCAGTCAAGACTAAAACTGCATTTTTTAACATTAATTTAATGTATTTTCCAGGATTAAAAAAAAAAACTAAAAATGGTATCAAAATGCTCTTTTTTTAAGTTCTATAAAATGCAAGTTAAATTGAAAAATGTACAATTTCCCTTTGAGATTTCTAATGCATAGTGCATAGAAAAGTTCTCGACTGCTGAGCTCAACAAACGCAAAATGTTTTGACACACTCACAAATGCCTGACTATGGAAGTGATTTTGAATGGAGCTTAGTTTTCCATTGTACAATCATTAAACTACCAATTGAGTTATAAGGGATTATCACATGTTTTTCTTCTGTTGTGTTGCAATTCTGTTTTGTTAGGGAAATGCAATTCAAAACTGTTAAACAATAGAATGTTACAGGTCATAAGGAAGGCAATGGAGTATGTATTATAATAAATACAAATAATTACTTCAAATTATAAAAAACACACATAAAAACAAGCAAGTTCCAGGAATGTAAATTTAGATGGAATAAAAATAATAACAAAAAAACTGTTGTCAGATGTAAGAACATAATATTTGTATAAATGTTGTCAGACATATACAATGAAATAAATATGAAGCACAATACATTTTAAGTATGATAAATCACAATAAAAACACCAATTTTGTTGGCTTGTTTTAAAATATGTAATGTGTTAGAAAAAAAAAAAAAAATTGAAAAATAAGTGCAATTAGATAGTTTCTGAACAACAACACCTGCTAGTTTCATGCATTTCCAAACAAAAATAGATTAAAACTTGTGTAACAAAGGTGCTCTTTTTGATTTAAGAATACCCTTAATCCCAACAGGTAAAATCTGCAAATCTGTGTATCACTTGTTCTGGGATTCATAAATAGTTTTTTAAGGGGACTCTACACACACGTGAATACAACCACTCCTTAATGTTAAACCAATGGACAATTTATTTTAGAACGCCCCACTTAAATTTCAATATTTTTAAACCTTTTTTTTTTTTTTTCATAATAAGATAGCTGAGCTAGATCTTTAATATGGCTATTTTTTACTTTATAGATTTATGTTGCAGATTTAAAAAAATACTTACTTTCAACTTCAAGAACGGTTTTGAAACTGAAAATACATTTAAAAAAAAATCTGTAACCAAAATCAAAAAAGTTAAAAAAAAAATATATCATATTGATGATGAAACTCAAATATCATAAGCAAAAAGAAAAGGTATATAAAAATATTCAAATTTAATTTAGAAATTCGAAAACAACCTGCCCATTGCATTAACATTACAGAGAAGGTGTTTTCAAGTGGGTCATGTGTCCAATTAAAAGTGTATATGTTCTTATATGCAAATTTCAGTAAACTGTATAAAGTTACTGCATTATGCGCTCAATTATTGAAAAATATTTAGTTTCAATTGAACAGAATACAATCAAATTCAGTTAATGAGCAACAGAATGTCTTAAAAGTAAATTTAAAATATATTGTTTCTTCTTTAATACTTTTTGGAAATATCTACCATTGTTATAACTTTGGATTTTACCATATTGGAATTTAGTCAGGCACGTAGCCAGGGAGGGGGCTAAGGGGGCTGAAGCCCCTCCCGAAAGTTTGAAAACACTTAACAAAATTATCTCTATGATAATAAAATAAATTTTGTTTGTTTTTATCTTTCATTACATTAAAATCAATTGCATTTTTAGTTGTAAAAATATCCATTTATTCATATATAATTACAGTAATCTTTCATTATATCAGTTATTTGAATATATTGTTTTTTTACTAGATACTAAATGTACAAATATTTTGTAACGCAATTTTAAGTATGTTTATGTGCAGTAAAATTCAATTTAGGGTAATTTCGCATCTATAATTTAATTAAGAAAAATTAAGTATAATACACATATGGCTTATTAACTTTTAGCAGAAAATACAAAACATTTACTTGCATGTTATGATCTTCCTTAATTTTCTCTATCTTCACGCATATAAAAGAAATTTAAAGCGGTCAATGTTAAAATGTTTTGCAGAGAAAGGAGCCAAAAACTTTAATAGCCACCTATAATGTAAAATTGTGTGAAAAAATACAATTTTAAAGAAAGTATCTTTGATAATGATGTTATAACTGTAAAACTATTTTTAGAAGAAGAAATAATTAGAAAGCATTTTTGAAAAGAAATGGTGTGAAGAAAAATGTTATGGTATCGAGAAACCTTTAAAGACACCACGGTGACTTTTTTCCCAGTCTCTGCACTAAACAACTTTTCCACGAATCTTTTGCTTATCAATCTTTAGTAGAAATAAAATGCACATAAAGTAGCTGGTTTGTCTGAAATTTTTTTTTTATATTTTGTAGATTTATCAACTTTAGGGATGCATACACCTTTGTCAGGATTTTTTGGCAGTTTTTCACAGCACCACTGAGCGGGATTTTAGCACGCCAGCACACGTATTTGGATAAAATTTACCCCAATTAAATTATGAAGCCAATCTATAGATGTAGGCAGGTATGCTGATGGGCGAGGGAGTGCTATTTTTTTATTGTCAGTGTAGGGATATTTTGAGTTGTGTCTAGGAGCATAATAAAAATTTAAACAACACTGGCTCAATTTATAGCTAGAAATTTAATTTCGTAATTGAATTGAAGTGTATTCTGAGTTCAAAAAGCAAATTTTATCAAATACAAATTTTGGATTTAAAATAAACCTTTTGACCCACGGATTAAATGGATGAAAATACAGTATTTTTTCAATTGCCTAGATAAGATGAAAGCAAAAGTATTAATGATTGTTAATGGAATATTTTAAGTAACCAGAAAATATGATATAAAATGGCAAAGATAATTTTTCAGACATGTACCAATTTTTTTAATTGCAAAATCACAAACAGCACCATGGGTGTACGAAATCTTGAATTGACTTACGTAAAACTGGTTCCAATAATTTCAACTTTATCTGACAGCAAGCCCTATATAGAAATTAAAATTGAGGATTGTTTTGATGCTAGAGTTCGGAACAATTTAAATCTGGTGGAGATTTATCAAGTACTCGATATGAGCCTACAGTATGGCAAGCAACTCAATTCGATATTTCTATGTAACTAGAGATGATTTATATGATGCCACGAAGAGAAACCATTTTCCTTTCCAAACAGCCATACAATTTTCTAATAACTGTAGAGAAGAAACAACAATAAGAGAAATGGATGAAAAGGTCTAGAAATACTGTTTCCTTTCCTTACATATTCCATAACGTATTTATTGTAAACCGTGATTTTTGTTTTTTCACGAAAGAATAGGTAAAGAAAGGTCACAAAAATTGGGAAGACTTGTTTCTACACGTTTCAGACATTGGAAAAGGACAAAATGTTTTTTCTTAAAACAAATGCAATAGATTATCACAAACCGAATGTTATTTTAATAAGTAAATTTTAGATTTCTTCGGGAAAATAGAAGGTTATTATTTCATTGTTGGGTTTTTAAAGAACTTCAAGAAAAGAAGAAATCAGAGCAGCTCTTGGACTAATACTTGAACCATTCTTATTTTGTGCAGAGCAAAATACGCCACTTAGAGGTGACCATGATGACGATCCCCTAACGTTAAAGAAATTCATATTAAAAACAAAACTGTTAGCTAAGAGCTCTTAGAAGTTTTCGGCAAAGTCGGGAGAAAATGAATTGGAATGGGATATTATAAATATCCGTAGTAATGGTATTTACTTCATCTCAGGCATTTAAACCGAAATCATTCAAATATTCTCGGTTGTAGTTAACGAAGTGCTAATCATCAAAATAATGCGATTTGATTTAGTTTAATTGCTGAAGAAACTATGGACATTTCAAGCGCAGAAAAGCTTGCAATTTGTGTTAGATTTGTGGACTATTAAAATATGCACAAAGCCCAATAATTTGGAAATTTTCTTTAGGTTTTATTCCAATAAATGTACTTTCTGCTAAAAATTCAAGAAAAGTAATGTTACAACATTCTGGTTAACTATGTCTTGACATGGATAAATGCGTCGCATATTCATATGACGAAGCAACCAATAAGTCTGGCCATGTTAGCGGGGTCTTGTAGAATTCTTCAGAGTATCCAAATATTAGATATTTCCACTGTGAAGTGTGATAATAAATTGCCTTGTACAACATTATGCTGATTCCCGTCATCTGAAAATATCATGGACTTGTTAAAGCTGTGACAAAAGTTTTTTTTAATCACATAAGACAAATTTACCGCTTGAAGAAGCAATTACATCATATACCCTAGAAAACAAAAGAAAATGACTTCTCCGCATTTGGGACACAAAATTTAGAAAGAGGCGTGAAAGCATATTAACTTTTGTTGAGCTACTTAAATACATATGAATTAGCTCAGAAAATATTTAGAAAAACACATGGAATATTTCTTCAACTGCTGGAGCTTTTTTGGCAGTCAGGGAGAAGAATGATTTTTCATAAATCTATCTGTTTGTCACAAGGTTTTCTGTCTGACAAAATCATAGTGAGTTTTTCAAGAAAAATCTATGACATGATATCAGCTGTAACTAGCGCTTAAGATGTCTTAATTGTTTTACTTAAATATAGAGAAAAATGCAATAAAAATCTTTTGTGAGATATTTTATTGTGCATCAAAACTTCGAGAAGACTTCTAAACTGAAATAAAGATCCCAAGATTAACATCTAAACAGATAACACGTACAAACCCTAAAATTATATCCGCTGAAGATACAATATCACCATCTGTATCCCGTGTAAAAAGTCTTATTCAAAATTCAAATAATCGATTCATTTCGAATGAAGCCATTCTAAGAGATTTCCCATTGCATTTTCCAAGATCTGCTTCACTGGGAAAAAGTATTCAAAACAGAATCTGTCGCAATATTTTCAGGATAAGTGTCAATGTAGCAAGTGAAAGCTGAATATAAGTTAGGGTGCAAACGAATTACTAATATTGACACCAACACAGAGGTCCTAAAAGTTTTAGTACTGTAATGTGACATATTACAATAATATCAAACACTTGCTGACAGTATTGGTTGAAAGCTCAATAACAACAGTCAGTCCTGAAAGATCTTTTTCGACAAAGAAAATAATTAAATCTTTGCTTCGAAGCGTTATGGCCGATGAGACACTGAGTAGCCTTTCAAAGATTTCCATTCACTTGGGACATTATAGTATATCTTGATAAGTTAATCAACATCATGGCTAAGAAGAAATTACGATCCTCCCTTCTGTATCACTAGTAAATTTACTGTACCAAGAATATTGCATTTAAAATTATTATAATCAGAGAATGTAAAATATAAATATAATTTACATGATTACGTGTGATTATAGCAATTAATTTTTCTTTGAAAAAAAAATATGTTTTGTAATTATTTTAATTTATAGATCAATCGTTTCAAGACCTTACACTCGTAATGCCAGACACTCGCACGTTAATATTAATCCTGTGTTTTAAATCAATTCATAGTACTTTTTTCAATTTCAATATTTTTTAGCGTTTACCTCATAGGATACTTGAGGCACATCTCAAACATTTTTAGTTTGAGCGTTTTAAGTTTCTCGGAAATTTTTTCCTAAAAACTCTTCGGTTTATGAGCCGGTTTGGAAACTTGAAGTGCTCTTGAAAGTCATAAATTGCTACAGAAATTGAAACATTAAATACGAAATAGCAATATTTGACATGATTATTAAGTATCCTATGCAGGAACATACCTCAGGTTAAGGCTTGATTATTTTTATTTTTTTCCTGTAAATTATACAAATGATTTTTGTAAGATCAGAAAGAATTTCAAAATTCAGCCCCTCCCGAAAGGAAATCCTGGCTACGGGCGTGAATTTAGTTGAAATGTAATTAAACATGGGGGCTTTATTTATAGGATATTATGTTTATGTGTACTGCATAATTTATTTACTATGAGACTACTTTTGGATTTGAGTTTGGGATATTTTCTTTTTGTGTAAATATTCTATATATATTTGGTAATCTGCCTTCTATTTCTCTTCAAACTTCAACTGTTTTTTTAATAATATGATTGTAAAAATACTGGTTTCATTGGTTCTTTTATTGGTATTGTCTGAATAACTTTGGATGTATTTATAAAAGTATTTATATATTCAACTTCCATAATGATAAGATGCATAAGCACAATCATTAAAGGATAGTTTAGTCTTTTATGTCATTTATGTTATCATAAGATAACATGAATTCTTGCAGCATTTAGTGGATTATTTCACTTTAGGCCCATTTTGGCATAATTTAACCTATTTTTAAAATATTTTAAAATACATTACCTTGATGCTGCACAGCGCATGAAATGATGTATTTCTTCAATTTGTTATTCTTGCTTCTTCTTTAACCACTTAACCGTCTGCCCCGAGATAAGTCGGAGGTAAAAGCACTATTTCCCCATACCCTTCGCCGGTTAAGTGGTTAATACTTTTTGGAAATATCTACCATTGTTATAACTTTGGATTTTACCATATTGGAATTTAGTTGAAATGTAATTAAACATGGGGGCTTTATTTATAGGATATTATGTTTATGTGTACAGCATAATTTATTTACTATGAGACTACTTTTGGATTTGAGTTTGGGATTTTTTCTTTTTGTGTAAATATTGTATATATATTTGGTAATCTGCCTTCTATTTCTCTTCAAACTTCAACTGTTTTTTTAATAATATGATTGTAAAAATACTGGTTTCGTTGGTTCTTTTATTGGTATTGTCTGAATAACTTTGGATGTATTTATAAAAGTATTTATATATATATATATATATATATATATTCAAACAAACTTTCTGTATCTAAATTGAAATTTGAATATTAAATTAAACTATTTAAAAATAAATAATAATAAGCTTAATTATTAATTATGTAAGAAACATTTTAATACTGATTCGATGACAGTCAGCAAAAATGAAAGTTGCGTCACATTAAATTTCGGGCAATCATTATAAAAAAAAAAGCTAATTGTAAAGTATTTAGTTTAATAGAAAATTAAGAAATCACCCTACCTTAGCATTAACAAGAAGTTGAATATAATAAATTTATGTTTTAAAAATTACCTGATATTAAAAACGGATGAGACAACAACGCCAATAAAAGAATGAATCGTGAATGGCATAATGACTCATTAATAGTGGACTTGATTCTCATGAATCAATTACTTTAGTATTTGAATCATCTTTCATTCTAATCATCCATTCACTATCGTGATTCATTCACTGCGTTGGCCTGTCTTTGCCTATAGAGAAAAATATAAAATATCCAAGGCGTATCCTGTGATTATAATAATCGCTATTTTTTAAAACATAAACGTGCAATTTAAACGTTGTGATACTTCGTCTGTGATAAAGTAAGTGAATGCTAGGATGAGTTTCTTATTTTAGACTTCATTAAAAATTCTCCAACTTATAACTTGATCATGTTATAGCAACAAAATTCATGTATTGCAACTTTTATTTCTACTGATATTTGACCATTTAAATATTATGAATTTTTTTTTCTAGCACATATTTTCACCTATCTATTTATTTAAATTAAGTTTAAGTTACGATTGGTGGGTTAAGCACAAGGGACTCATTTGAATTTTATTCAACAGTTTGTTTCAAATGTTTAATTTTAGATCATTGTATTCTTCTCAAACTGAATTTTCTGTATTGAGTTAAGTTAAATAAGAATATTTTTTAAATGATTAACTCTAAAATATTTGTTCCTAACAATAATTAATCGCATAATATAATACATATGATAGTTATAAAATCTACCCAAAATATTAGAACAGCTTTAAAAAAAATAACAAGGTTTTTAAGCAGTGGCATCGCTAGGATGGCAGAAACCCGGAACAGATGTAAATTGTGTCCCCCCCCCCATCCCTGCTGATCCGTCATATTTTTTCTATCACAATTTTGCATTATTATAACAAATGACCATACCATTCCTTATTTATCTTTTGCCCTCCTGCATAAAAAAACAAAAACAAGATTGACTTATTATTTAACCCATAGTCTGAATAAGATAATGTGCCGTCAATATGTAGAAGAGGATTCTATCTTTTAAAGTTTGCTTTTACCATCTACTCGTTGGAGAGGTTGGTTTTTGTTCTCTGGTGCATATCTTGTTTAACCTTTCTCCGGGCGTACAAATTTTCATCACATGAGTGTGTGCACTTTGTAAATTGTACAACAAGCGAAAAAGAATGACTTATTGCTGCGTCTTTAAGCTACAGAACACATGAAAATAATTAAAAATTGGAAATTCTTTCATTGCATACTTTTTTTTAACGTTTATCTAATTTAAAATTGCCCATTGTGTTGAGCTTTACAACAATATATCACATGGATTTTTACTAATAAAGATTTTTTTTTTTAACCAGAAATGTGTAGGAACCATGTAATTACAGTAACCATTATGTCTATATTGTGAATGAAGTATTTGATATACAATATTTTTGATATTTGATGTACAATATGAAGTACTTAGATGAGCAATATTCAGTAGTTTATGTTCTTAACATGCCATTAACATTTACAAAACTTCTGGATAAACCAGGCTTTTCAGCTAATATAGTAGACTCCCTGAAATCTGCACACCTTCAGACCAGGTTGTGTGAATTTCTGCCCATTGCTTTGTTTACATTTATTAAACAATGATTTGAATATAATTTAAAATCAAAATTATAATTAATGCTTACAATATAGTAATATATTAAAATAAGTAAAGTAATAAACTAAAATAATAAAATTTAAGATAATTTTTAAAATATTAAAAGCAAACATCAAGTAATTGACCAATAATATATAGTCAAATATTCATTTATAAAGATTGGACTCATTTTTTCTAAATTATTCAATGAAACATGCCTCAAAAAGGTACATTACTAATTCACTTCAAAATCATAAATAGGGAAGTTTTATTTCAGGTTAGCCAGACTTAACAACCAAAAAAGTTTTATTAACATATAAATATATTTGGTGATCAACGATAATTTGAACTTTTTTAGAAATTACTTTATTCTTCCTTCGTGAAAAAACATGAACTCAGTAATATTAATGAAAATTACATATTAAAAAATATATGGAATTGAATTAAAAATAAAGAAGTTAAATTTTGTTCCTACATCTGAACTGAAAGTGTCATTTTTACAGTTGTAAATTACATGTGGATTTGAGGGAGTCTACTGTAGTTGTACCTTGGGATGCTTGTACCTCGACACATCGATAATTTCTAATGAATTGTTGGCAACAATGATCTTTTGTTTATTTCTAATAGGGATTTATAACCAACTGATTTCATCATAGTAAAAGATAACATCAAAAGCATTCCATTAATGATTTGGTGTGGAAAAGAAAATTTCACTACTCCAAAATAAATATTTCCCTCCATTCAAATTTAATTTTTTTAACTAATATTTTTAGAAGAAGTCAACTGCAATTTATTTTTTTTTATAAAAAAGAAGAATTTTAAATGTTTTGGCTATGAGAAAATGATAATGCATCTAGATTTATTGTCATTTTGATTTTACTTAAACCATTCGATGATTGTACCTTGGGACAGTAAAAATGTTGTACCATGGGACACGTCGAATAACATAACAAATACATGGTTTGTAATAATTTGCATAAATAAAAGTAATTTTGTTACTTATTTTACAGAAAATTTTACAAAACATGTGAAATATAGTAAAGAAAAACACTTCAACTTTATTTTGGATATATTTTATAATGATTGAACTGATGATGTGAATTGCAAATATGAATTTGGTAATTCCCGATAATTATTTTTCTTTCCATGCGATGCAATGTTCTAAAGAGCACATGTTCTGGTGTATTTTTCTGGGTTATGAATCAATTTTAAAAGGTACATTTATGTGTTTTACTATGTTTCTATTCTGGATAACATAACAGCTACATTTTGATTCTTGCAACAGAGAAATACAGGGAAGTTGAAATTATTTTGTTTACAATTCCCACCTTACTGCCTTTGGACTATAGTATGTCACATTCTAGACAGTTAATCACAACATATGTTGTAGTAGAAGTTGTTGGAAATTTTTACACCATCAAATAACGTTAAAGATTTTGAAGTATTTTATTTAATCAATAAAAATGTACTCAGCGAAGATGAACTTTTAATAAAATGTAACTGATAGCCATTTCATTCAACTGAAATGTTGAATGAAACAGCTGAATTTACAGCAGCAAATGTGTTATCACTAGTAGACAGGTCATTCCGTGTCAAATCAACACAGCTCACAACCGACCCCCACTCAGGATTTTATGAAATTTGGCTTACTTTTCAAATTTATATAGAAATCATCAAATACAAAATAATAAGTCTCTATTTGAGATAAATAGCATCAAAATTGAAAAAAAGCACAAAATTTTGAATTCTGTGCACTACAAAAAAATTCATATTAAATTTCCTAATTAATGTATAGCTTTAATGTTAGTATTGTTTGAAAGGGTTTGCTCTGGGCTTTTAAATGATATATCATATGCATATTTTTTCTTTAATTTTTAATTTCAAGGTCAAACATTTTGGCTTTTGACCATTTGTATCTCAAAAAGTGGTATTTTATTTTATTTTTTTTTTTTTTCAGAAAAAAATATATGTTATTCTTACATTGTTCCTCTGTAATATCTGATTTTCTTATTTTGGGACGCTCATAGAATATTGAGTTATAAATTAAAATGCACACACTTGGTTCTAATTTCATTACCAAAGTCACCGATATGATGACTTATCTAAACTAATACATATTTCATAAGCTTAAAAATGTTTGACTTATCTCAATTCTTTATATTACTTTAGGACATGATATAAGTTAAAAATTTAAAATAAAAAGTATTATATTTACTATCATTATAAAGATTAATTGACTTTATTTATTTATATGTACATTTATTTATTCTTATTAATTTTAATAAGTTAGCACTAACTATTTTCAGTTACAATTCATTACAAATTCAAAGTATTGACACACATTTAAATTACAGTGCCTGTACAGTGATTTGCATCGATATTTTGTTAAAAGTTTATTATTTTGTGTTTTAACTATTAATTTTTTAAAGAGCATATAAATACTGCTTGTTCACATAACATGCATGATTTATCTAAACTAATACATATTTCATAAGCATAAAAATGTTTGACTTATCTCAATTATTTATATTAATTTAGGGCATAATATTAGTTAAAAATTTAAAATAAAAAATATTTTTACTTTCATTGTAAAGATAAATTGGATTTCTTTATTTATATACATATTTATTTATTGTTATTAATTGCAATAAGTTGGCACTAATCATTTTCAGTTATAATTTATTACAAATTCAAAATATTGACACACATCATTAAATTACAGTGCCTGTGGGATTTGCATCGATAGTTTGTTAAAATTTTATTATATTGTGTTTTAACTATTAATTTTCACAGTGCATACAAATACTGCTTATTCACATAACATGCTTAATAAAAATGTTCTCCAGTAGTATATTTCATATATATGAATACACACATCTCCCCCCCCCTTTTTTTCTTTAAGGCAGACCCTCTTCCTGATTTTCAAACTTCCTAATTTAGGGCTTTAAAATCAGGGTTGGCATTTTTGCCAGGTCAGTGGAAAAAACTGGAAAAAACCAGGTCAAAAATGGAAAAAACAGCAAGAATATCAAATTGTTATTTGTATTTAATGTGTAATAAAATCTATAAGCTAATAAGGATAATAATGTTATAAACAATTAAATTTAATAACATAACACTTAATATTTTTATTTAATTTCCCAATCAATAAGTATTATTAAATATTTTTTCATATTTTAAATCTGTATAAAGTAGGTGGGATTCAGTCTAAGACTTAGGAATTTAAAACCAAATTAAAAATCTGATTTTTTTTCTTTTTTCCTTAAGGGTTGGTAACTCAGCTATGGGCATTTGATAAATTCATTTCTTTAAGACATGTCCTCGAGAAATTAATATTTTCAGCCGGTATTTTTTGTATGCGCTTCTTAAAATATGTCTATAAGTTTCTTAGTTTGAAAAAAAAAATTCCAAGTTACATACTTTTTTTACGTAAAAAGTGTTATAATTTTATTCCCAGCTTGTCAGCTTTTTACACACAAAATACTAAATTAAGAATAGACTTTAGAAATATTTTGAGAACTAAGAAAAAAAGAAACATCGTAAAATAGAGAGAGAAAAAGGAAGTTAAAAAAAAATTAATTACTTCAAGAGATATTTTAAATACACGAATGCATCAAACATCCATACATGCACCCATTTCTATGACATAACCACTAGGTAACACATTGGATCAATATGACCCTAACTTTTTTGCTAACTTTTTGGTAAAATATAGGTATTATGAAAAAAAAAAAAAATAAAGTCAAAAGTATTATCTGAATCTTTTAAGCAACAGGATATACTATTTGTTTTAAAAGTCAAATTTCAAAGAAAAAAATCCCTCTATCCTCCTCCCCCCCCTACCCCCCAAAAAAATGCTTTTAATTTCACTAGTTTACAAAATTAAACTTTTTGTCTGTTGCTGCGAATTCTGTGTTTGATAATGTTCATTTATGACTTGTTTTTGTCAAATCTAACTGGAAAATGTTTGGAGCAACTTGAGTTACTTTGTTTTTGATTTTTATCGTTTAAGCATGTATATTAATTGATAACATGCGTATTTTACTGTGTTAAGTTTAGTTTCTCAAGTTTTTGCTTCATGAGTAGTTCGAGGAGATGTTGTTTAAACATCCAGATCATTTTTGCTATATATGCAGAGAATATGTGTTTAACAATTGTAGAAAAGTTATATCAGAGTTGGTGAAAAATACCTATTTTGAGTATTTTGGGATGATCTTGGATAAAAATAAGAAGTCTTGGGCTCTTAATTGTGTTTGTAAATTTTGTGTGGAATATTTACGATTATATAAAAGTGGTAAAAGAAGTGCCTTTAAATTTGGAACACTAACTATTTGGCGAGAACCACGAAATCATCTCGAAGGCTGTTATTTTTGTAGCGTCAATGTAAACGGTTTAAATACTAAAAATCAAGCTAAATGGCAGTACCCAAGTATTAGTTGTGTTCAACGTCCAGTGCAGCGTTCACCTGGCACTTCAGAGCCTAAAAATATATCTAAACCATTAGAACAAGACATTGAAAGACCAAGCTCATCACAAAATGATGCTGATTTTGAAGGTATGTCAAATGAGCCAAAATGCTTTTTTCTAAAATGAGTTAGGTGATCTTGTAAAAGATTCACATCTTTCAGAACTGTTAGCATGAAGACTAAAAGAAAAAAAATTGCTTTTTTCTGATACTAATATAAGTTTGATCTTTGACTATTGTGATATGCAAATATGACGACTGCGAATATGATGTCTGACTATTGTTGGTTTCTGATACGTCATTTTCCAAAGTCTACACATCGAAGAAGAGCTTTAAAACGAAGTTTTTCAGAACTTAATGATTAATTATTTTTTTAGTAAAGTCTTTCTTAGTAAATACATATTTTTTCTGTTTAATACCTACATAGCTGAAACACAGAAACTAAAGCTGATTAAAATATTCTAATTATATTTTTGAAAATAGCATAGCATATGTAATTAGCAACAGCTAAAATTTTTTTGGCAACAAATGTACTGTAAACTAGTGTTTTATATCTTTGAGCATAGGGAGGATCATATCAAAATAACACGGTGAAAAAAAAATCTATACCCTATTGTCATATGATTGTTAATTGAATAGTACGCAAAACAATAATTGAGTAAAAGCATTCTCATAAAAAATATTTGCAATCAAAATCGAAAAAATAAAAAACGGTATGCATACAGATCGATCTCAGATATTCAATTCAAAAAGGATTTTAAAATATTGAAAAGCAACCAAGATATCTTTATAAATTTTTCCATACTAGTATTAGCATTAGCAAACAGGTTTTTTCATTTGACTGTACATTAAAATACATTAAAAGTGTACTGAAAGTACACTTTTAATGTATTTTCAAAGAAGTAATAAAATTTCACAAATAACCAACTCAAGAATAGAGCAACTTTTATTTATTCTTACCAGCATATAAAGTTATATTATTGTTTGTTATAAGATTATAAAATGAACAAAGATAAGGAAATAAAAATGCAGTCAATGTGACGTTTATTACATTTGTATAAACCGTTTTTTTCCTTAACCGTCAGCAACAGTTGGTTCCATCAAAGCCCATTTCCATCTTAGTAGGTGTATACCGTAAAATACCGTTAAACCGCCCCTCCCCCCAAACGAAAAGAAAAATCGTACAATAGTTAGAAGGGGGCGCTTACACGGGATTTTTTTGCGATCGTGCGATCGTTCAACAAAATTTACAGAAATAAATCATCATGAAATGAATGAATCGCTGAATGAATCATGAATTTTGATACTTGAAAAATTTGGGTTTTTTTATTTAAAAACGTAAATTCTGTCGAAAAAACGCAAAAAAAGGAGAAATTAGAACAGAAAAGCCAAAACAAGCATGAAATCAACTAAAAAATCTTGAAAAAACGCACATTTCGTCAAAGATTCATGATTCATTCATTTCAAAATGATTCAACCCCACTCTCAGTCACCTTTGAGAATCGGGAGGGAGGGCGCTTTCTCGGGGTTTTTTGAAAATTTCAAATTCTTTATAAAGTGGGGAGGGGGGTTTGATCGGGAAGGGCGGATTAACGGGATTTTACGGTACTTATTCTTCGGGATTGTCAAATGTTTCCATTTGCGGGGTGATTCCGTGTTCACCAAAAACCTGCCAAGAAGTATACACAATTGCAAAATGTTTCTATTTTAGGTAGGTTTCAAGTTTTAGGAACTATAAATATATAGTACTAGCAGTCTTTGCCCACTACGTTGGTTGATTTCTCTAAAGAAATCTTGAATCAAACGAGGTACATCTTGCAAAAATTAGAAAAAAAAACTTAATATCTAATCAAACATCTATAATTGTTGTCTTATTAATATAATCTTATATTATCCTGTTCAAAGTCAATGTTGGCAACACAATAGACAAAAGAAAACTCTAAAATGATTGAAGTACCTATTTTTAGCTTTTTTTTTGTAGGTGTGCTATTTTGAATTTCTCACTTCTACCTAAATCTGCTGATGAGGAATGGCGAATACCTCCGAAATGCTGGAGGAATATAATTTGAAATAATGGTCAGAGAACTTTGCAATGATATCTCACATGAGCGATGAAGGCCTAATTTAGAAAATTTTGCCTCCCCCCCAGACTTCCAGCTATAACATCTTCTCGGTATAAAACATTCCCCTTTCTTTAAAATTTTAAAATATTATGACTAATATTCATCAAAGGACACCATTAAAAAATCTGATCTGTACTGATAAAACAACAATTGAAAACTATGGAAACTGCCCTTTCGGGGGGAGAGACTGAGGTGATGGAAGAAAAGATTATAAAATATAAGAGCGGGCCGAGGGCTATCAGATTGTTTTTGTGTAATCCTCATTTTCTTTACCTTTAATTTAGGGCATTTTCACAGACTCCATTGTGATAAATTTAAATTCTTCAAAGGTACACAACAAAGTGAAAACGTTATAATAGTTTTACATAATGCAGTTAAAACGGAACATGTTTATGATAGAAATTTGCCTAAAACAGAAAAGTTTATATCCTTGGCAAAAGATGTAATTTTGAATTATGCCATTTCAGATAATACTACTCAACACCTGTCTGAAATGGAATTTTTCGTGGGTTCTTTGTGATTCCGTCTTAGTAGTTTTGAGTGTTGTTGAATGCATGATTCAGATATTCGTTTGAAGTGGATGAGACCACGGCATATGCTTGTCGATGTCATTTGTTACATTATTTAATTACATTGTAAATTATATTAAATGACACAGAATGTTTTAGCCATAAACATTAACATTTAGACAATAAAATTCTGAAATCAGGAGAATTTCTTACTAAACACATTAGCATACTAAAATTCCATAACTACAAAAATTATTAATTTTCTCTTTATTCTTTGTAAAATCTATCTTCATTCCTTTAGAATTTAGATTGTACTAAAGATAGAAGATCTTTAGACAGAATTTTCTCCTAAAATATTCTTCGTTTTTATTTATAAGTTATTTATTTTTAAAATGTTGCTACATATTTTATTTAAAATTTATTCTTTATACTTTTAGGAAAGGCATCTGACACACCTTCGATTCGGCTAACTTCAGATAAATGGAGTCTATTGTAGTTTTTCATACTATGCTGAGAATTTCATTACAACTTTTTTTCTACATTGATAATAAATTTTCGTGATAAGCTTATTTAATTTTTTTAATGAAATATAAAAACTGATATTAATTAATTTTATTTTATTGCAGATGCATTAAACCATTTTTTAACACATCGCATTAAACAAAATATCTTCAATGTGTTAAACAAATGCAGCAAGGAAAATGCTTTTAGACAAAATCAGCTTCTAACTCATTGCCTGGAAAATCTTTTTTGTGAGTTATGCAAGAATTTCTCCCAAAACAGTCTTTTTTGTGTGAGGTATGCAACAACAAATTCTCTCAAAAGGGCCATTTAAGAAGCCATCTGTTAACTCATACTGGTGAGAAACCTTTTGAGTGTGAGATATGCAACAAGAAATTTTCTCAAAAGGGCAGTTTAAGGAAACATCTGTTAATTCATACTGGTGAGAAACCCTTTGTGTGTAATATATGCAATAAGAAATTCTCTCAAGGCAGTTCTTTAAGAGCCCATTTATTTATTCATACTGGAGAGAAACCTTATGTTTGTGAGATATGCAGTAAGAAATTTTCTAGAAATAATGATTTAACCAAGCACCTTTTAGTTCATACTGACGAGAAAACTTTAAAATGTGATATATGCAACAATAAGTTTGTTCGAAAGAATGATTTAAGGAAGCATCTGTTAATTCATACTGGTGAAAAATCTTTTGTATGTAAGATATGTAACAAGAAATTTGCTCGAAAAAATGATTTAACCAAGCATCTTTTAGTTCATACTGGTGAGAAATCTTTTGTATGTGAGGTATGCAACAGGAAATTCTCGCAAAAAAGCAATTTAAGCAGTCATCTGTTAATTCATACTGGTGAGAAATCTTTTGTCTGTGAGGTATGCAACAAGAAATTCTCTCAAAAGGGCAACTTAAGCAGCCATCTGTTAATTCATACTGGTAATAAACCGTTTGTATGTGAGGTATGCAAGAAGAAGTTCTCTCAAAAAGGCAGTTTAAGCAACCATCTGTTAACTCACACTGGTGAGAAACCTTTTGAATGTGACATGTGCAACAAGAAATTTACTCAGAAGTATGCTTTAACCAAACATCTTTTAATTCACTCCGAAAAGAAATCTTTTGTATGAGAGATAATGTTCCAAGATATTCTTTCAAAAGATTTACTTAACAAAGCATCTGTTAATTCATACTGACGGGAAAATTTTTATGTGACTATCTAAGGGCTACATTTTGCCCCTAAAATTTCTTAATTGCAGATAACTAATTGCAGAAATAAAGAAATAATTCTTTCCATTTATTACAATGCACAAAAAAGGAACAGTGACACAAAAAAATTGCATATTAAATGGCAAACACAATTTTATTTTTATCATTCTTCATATTATCTGAAAAATATTACCAATCTCTATTTTATTACACTTATAATCTGTAAAAATTTTTAATGTTTGATATTTGAAAAATTTAAAAAAAAATCTTTGTTTAACCTGATTTTCCACAATAAAGTTCTTTGATGGTAAAATTGATTTTCTTATCAATATTTAACCTGAAAATAGTAGTTTTGAAACGAGTATCTTCGCCTGATTTACCCATAGTTAAGAAAAAATGTGTGTTAATATGTTAGATACATTATTTGACAATTAAAAAAAATAATTGTCTGATGACATTTGAAATATAAGTAAAAGTTGGTAAAAGTATTTTAAAATTATGCTTTTCTTATCAGGCTTATAGCAAAAGAAAGTATTCTAATTTAATTGTCATGTCACTACTCATACCTGTTGTAATCTTTTGAGTTCCTTAATTTCACATTCGCCTGTTGTGATTATTTATTCGTAATGGAAAAACAGGCTGGTGTGAGTTTTAAATGTCAATAAATATTGAGAAAAAAAGAATTAAATATCTGCATACCACCGCCAATTCAATCTCTAACACTTTCCGTCATACTTTAAAAATGTTTGACTTCATTATAGCTCATGTCCATCTGACTATGACTTAACTCTTTGGCATTACACAGATTACCATGTAATTGATGGAAGATACTAAGGTTTACTATGCCACATTTGTTAATCAAAATGAATCATGTACAGTCAATCGGGGTAACTATTCTCCGCTTTTACAAAACTTTGATCCATTGTGCCATTGTGGAAGCTTCACGAATTATTTACAGTGAACTGCAAACACACATCAGTGCATCTGTCTATATTTTTGAGACCAAAACATTGCCGTTAACTCAAGTGATGGGGCAGATTTTCATCTTTTTTTTTCTCTTGATTCTAAGTTACACTGATTGACTGTTGCATTGTTTTTTGTTCAGAACAACAGTAGCTAAGGTACTACTTGTTTAGCCCGTCGACCAAAAAACTATCGCCAAACTATAAAATTACATGCCAATAAAGGATGATTCTTAATGTTACATTCCCTTGACATTAACTACGATACACGTGTTATGTCATCATCTGATTTTTAATTCAATTTTTTCTTTGTATTTTTGATTATGTTTTACTAATTTATTTTTTCTTCCGTTATTTGACAGTAAAATTACATCAATTTATGTAATTTGGGGAACAGTTTCGCGATTTCTAAAATTTGGCGAAATCGGTCGACGAGATAACCAAGAAGTGCCGATGCTCAAAGTAATTTCATGTTATAGTATGGTGTATGCGGATAATCATTTGTATTTTTACTTTGCATTATTTGAAGAAGTTATTGAATGAAACGAGTACGAATTTCTGAGGTCTCCTGAAACACACTTTCTGTAGAACAGAGAGTGCAAAGTATTTATAATATGTTTACATTTCGTATTGTGTCAAATGTAAGTTTCTGTTTTCAAAATCTAAAAAGTTTTAATTCTTGAGGGGAGCATTTAAGGGAGACCCGTAAGAAAAAACCCAAAATTTTTGTTATTGATTTTAAAGTAATGAATTTTGGTGTACTACTTAAGAATCTTTTTGTAAGGAATAATTAGCAAAAAAATTCACTTTTTTTAAAAAGTATATTTTTTATGGGGATTTTTATGATATTTTTTTGTCCAAAAATACATTTTTTAAAATTACTACTCCTCATTCAATTTTCAATATTTTGGTATTAAAATTTCTTAAATAGTGTTATAGTATATAGAAAAGAACTAAGGAGAGATATTTTTAATTTTCTATTTTAATCGGCTAAAAAAAAAAAAATACGCATAGTAAATTTCCTTAAATTCGTTATAATTTTCATGTTTACCAATTTATGTAAAATTTTCAGAAATAGTTGAAAGAAATATCTCTCCTTACTTTTCTTGCAATTTTTTTCAAGATTCTAAAAACATAAACACTTTGTTTCTAAATCATTTTATCACTGAGCCTTAGTACTTTGAACTTAGGCAAAATATGAAAAAGTCATTTTCAGGAAAACACGTTTTAAATGGCCGCTAGTCCTTTAAACTTTATAGTGAGTACAATTAAAAAAGCTCATTTTCTACCTGTTCCAACTGTCCCCGAGTTCTGAAATTTTGCATGGATATTCGCAAATATGTACTTTATCATTTTCTGAGATAAAATTTTTATTGAACTTTTGATGATTTTTGGCCGAAAATGGGGTAGGGATCTCCCTTAAATAGAGATTTAGAAAAAATTTGAAAAATCCATTTATAACACTTTCCAACAAAGTTGAAAAGTGTTTATGTTTTCGATTTGTCTGGCCGTCTGTTCACGCTCCAAGTCTCGTAAATATACTTGGATTACCGTGAAATTTTTACTCTAGCACAAATCCTATTGAAAATGAAGCTTCTATCATGATTATTTTATTTGCACTGAAAGTTAAAAGATTTCCATTACATTACGGCGGGAAAAAATCGTTTCAAATGAATTTTAAAGTTATTACACCTGGTCAAACATATTGAAATTTATATGCAACTGCATAGTTCACTAAAATATGTATTCTGTAAAATATGCAGTGAAAAGAATAATTATTATTCATTTATAAAAGAATTCCATTACATAATAAAAAGAAGAATTGTTTGCGAATTATTTAAATTATAGTAAATGTCTGCATGTATAAACAAATTGATATACGTCGCTGAAGCTTAATATGTGTTATTTCAGGCATAATACGAAGTACATTGCATTTGCAGAGACACACAAAAGATTTGAAATCTAAATTACTGTATATTATGGATGATGGCTGTTGGATAGACAAAATGCATTGCAAATTATAATATGCACTTTTTAGTTTCACTAAATGTATGCACATTACATGGTGTGTATAAATGCTAATAGTTACACAATTCAGAGATACTGGGTTACACAAAGAGCTCGTGAATGTTACTGAATATGAGTGTAATTTATTTCAAGGTGGTTTTTAAAAATATTATGTATAGCACGTTTAACTGCTTTCAGTTTACTAAGAAATATTTGTAGAATATAGACAAAATGATATACAAGGTCACGCAAAGCATTGGATACTGGGTCGCATATGGATGATAAATTCTGGGAATATGATTTAAGAAGTTTAAAGAGTATTTTTTTTCACAAAATTTTAGTAAAATACTTTCGAGTAATAAAGGTATTAGGTAAACTACAGGGCTGAATATACTATATTCAAGTATATTTCCATCTATTATTACAAACGTAATATCTATGTAACGGAATGCTTTTGATTGCCCCTTTGATTAAACTATGCATCCGATTTTCATGAAATTTGAAATGACTCGACAAAATTATACAACAGTTTCAGGCGATTCGGGTAGGTAGTTTTTGCTCTTATATGCGGACAGATGGACTAAACGACGACAATAGGTGCTACTTGTTTATATAATTACGAACGCACCTAAAAAGGAATAATTTGAATTATCCCCTTAAAAATCCTCCATTCTTTAGCACACAAAATTTCAAATATTTCTTTTTAATTCGTTAAAAAATATTTTAACAATAAATAATCTATCATCTAAATACTTGCCCTTGAAAATACTTCGTTTTTTTAACCGCCTAATAACAAACACACTTTGTTTAATATTTACAAATTTTTATTTTTAAATTCATTTGTTTTTGACTTATTTAATAAATAGATAATAATGTGAAATAAATAAACATATGTTTGTAACAATGTATATGTATGTAAGTTACAGTTAAAAAAATATCTTACACAAAATTATCTCCTACTGCCGAAATCTCTGTTTGTCTGCCCTTGCACTTTTCTTATATCGTGAAAATCTGTTTCGACTATAAAACAAATTTCATAAAATTTCAAATTTTAAAATTTCTTTACTTTTTATGCTTCTATTTATGAATTTGTTGTAACGATATTTAATTAATAATCTACATACCCCATTATAATAATATATAAGTATTATGTATAATAATGTATAAATATACGTAATCTATATTCTCTTCCCCAATCTCCTCCCAAAAGTCCCTTTTTTTCTCCCACTCTCAGTAAACATGGTTTAAAATGTTTTTTGGTTATCCCGTCGACAAAGTTCGCCAAATTATACATGCTGTCTTATATTTTATTTCAAATAATGAAAGAACAAATAAATTAGTAAAAGATTAATAAAAATACAAATAAAAAGTGGAATTAAAAATCACTTGATGACGTTTTAAACATGCTTATCGTATTTAATGTCATTAAATGCGACATTCACAATTATTGATATTTAATCTTATAGTTTGGCGAAATTTTTTTGGTCGACGAGATAACCAAATAGTACCTCCTTTTTTTTCTTGTTACTGCATTTTTGCAGTAATAAAGGTTTTTTTTTTGTCTAATTCATTTCTATGTAAGTACATAAATTTTCCTAATACAATATGCTGATGTTTAGATAAATGACAAAGGTTGCGTGCATTTTCCATTGGCATGCAGCACACTGAGTAACTTTAAAAGCATTTTTTTCCATTTTTTTTTGGTACTTGCTTGTTACGATGCCTTGTGCTTCATTTCAATCTTAGCCTTTAAAAAAGATATACTTAAGTGGCTACTTCAGTCAGGAGAAAACATCCGTTTGTTTATATTAATCCATTGAGTGAAACTTTTAAAGATAACTCTTTTGCATTTCAATATATTTAAATGTTTCTTTTCTTCTCATTGGTTAACTCAGATTTATCTTTATATCTGCCGTTTTGTATTTTTTCGATTTTGTTTTTAGATATTTTTAATTAAAACACTACCACTTTCAGAACCGGTTTCGAAAGTGAAAGCATGATCATAAAAAACTACAAAAAAATTTAAAAACGTAGAAAATACCTGTGTACAATCCAACTTTAAATTAAAAAAAATCATTTCAAAACATTGAAATGCAAACAAGATATCTTTAAAATTTTCATCCATAGAATTACCATTAGCGAGAATGTCTTTTCGCGTGATTGAAGTAGCGTTTATGCAGAAAGTCTTGCAAATGCAAATGGAAACATCGATTTTCTAATGATTATAAGCAAAGCTAGAATGACAACAAACAAGGTACTACCCTCTATTCAGCATCAGACACATAAAATGTTGCCAGGTGTACCACATAAATCTGGGCTCCAAATACCACTCATTTCTAATAGGTTTTTTTTTGGCCATCTTTAATCACCGATAATTCTGCCTTTAGATTGGTTGAAGAAAACTACTTTAAAATACTACTATAAAATAACGGAAAATTTCGAGAACGGATTGTTATCGGACACGTGGGAAAGACTACAACAGAGATCAAGTTTTTTAATCGATAGAGATGTAATCATTATAGTGTTTGAGCGCAGCATTTTAAAGAATTTTTTTAATTAATTTATGCCTTCTTTGATGAATTAACGTAGACAACACTCTTATATGTTTTTTCTAAAAAATAACACTTAAAATCATCTTTTTTTAAGTGGTTACTTTGTTGTTCCTTATAATAATAATCGTTTATTTGAAAGTTTATTAAAAATATATATATAAATATATATATTTTTTGTAGGAACAGTGCCAAAACAGGTTCGTAAAACCTCAACCACTTTACAAAAAAAGAGAAACGTTAACCAGCATATGTATTTTAACATTTGCACAGAACACCAATCACTTTATAAAACCTGTAACGTTACATAAAAAAGAAAAATAATTTTAATGTTTAATGCATTATGAACAGAAATAAATAAAAGCACATAAAAAATCATATTTGGAGAAGATAGAGGATAAATATGTGATATTTCTTTCCAGCAAAGTTTACTTTCAGTTCAGGAATGCATAAAAACAGTCACTCCCGTCCTCTTTTCATCACGATATATTTACGGCTGTTTTCTGCACAATTTCGTGAAAAGCAACTATTTAAAAAAATGTTCAACAACTTAATAACGGTTTCAATATTTTATTCCAATTGGTTGGCTGTGACATTTAAAAGACTAACTCAACAAACTTTCTCGAACATTTAAGGCTTCTCGTACTCCAAAAGGGTAGGATACAAAATTTAGCCAAAATCGTTAGCATATTTTTCAGATAAAATTTGCATACACGCACAAACATTTGTTCATGTTGTAAGATAACATCAGAAAAGACAAAGCTTAGTCAAAATAATCTTTAAGTTCAACTCGATAAAACAATAAACTCTCGGCATGTTAACAATTATACAGGTTGTTTCTAAATTCATGGTCTAAACTTTAAGGGGTGATAGTACACATCAAGACAAACAATATTTAAATAGGAAACCAAGGGCAAAGTCTTCCGAAGGAGATACGCGCCATTAAAGTTTAGGGTCCAAAAATTCAAATGATTATGAAAAACAGAAAAATTGGTCGATTCGTTTGCGGTTCTCACTAAAATTATTCTTTATGTCAGTATTGTCTTGAAAATAAATTATAAAGATAAATTTCAAAAAATGACGATAGAGGGCGCTTTAGACTTTAGAGTAACGAACAACTATTTTTTACCGTTATTTTTTGCATCTCATTAAAGGTTTCGTAAGCTTAGACTTAAACTTACATTTTGAGCTCAAAATCTGAATAGTTGGAAGCAGTTAAGTAGCACAAACTTAACTGTGTTCAGAGGGTTTTAAATTCAAATGATTATAAAAAACGGAAAAATTGGTCGATTGACTTGCGGTTTTCACTAAAACTATTCTTTATGTCGGTATTTTATTGAAAATGAATTATAAAGATAAATTTCAAAAAATGCCGATAGAGGGCGCTTTAGACTTTGGAGTAACGTACAACTATATTTTACCGTTATTTTTCGCATCTCATAAAATTTTCTTAGAAGCTTAGACATAAACTTAAATTTTGAGATGAAAATCTGAATCGTTGGGAGTGGTTAAGTAGAGCAAACTGAACTGTGTTCAATGGGGGTGAGGAGGTTCAAATTTCAAATTATTTTAAAAAACGGAAAAATTGGTCGATTCGTCTGCCGTTTTCGCAAAAACTATTCTTTATGTCAATATTTCCTTGAAAATAAATTTTAAAGATTAATTTTTAAAAATACCGATAGAGGGCGCCTTAAACTTTTGAGTAACCAACAACTATTTTTAAGCGTTATTTTTTGTATCTAATTAAATGCTTGCAAATGCTTAGATTTAAATTTTGAGCTCAAATTCTAAATCGATGGAGGGGTTAAGAAGCGGAAACTGAACAGTGTTCAGGAGTTAAAATGTTACCCTCCTCACCCCTCGAACACATTTCAAATTTCCGCACTTAATTACTCAAAACGATGCTGATTTTGAGCTCAAAATTTAAGTTTGTTGTTGGTTACTCCAAAGTTTAAGGCGCCTTCTAACGGTATTTTTTTAAATTAATCTTTAAAATTTATTTTCAAGGAAATATTGACATAAAGAATAGTTTTAGCGAAAACGGAAACGAATCGAACAATTTTTCCGTTTTTTATAATCATTTGAAATTTGAACCTCCCCACCCTCATTGAACACAGTTCAGTTTGCGCTACTTAACCACTCCCAACGATTCAGATTTTTATCTCGAAATTTAAGTTTATGTCTAAGCTTCTAAAAAAATTTTATGAGATGCGAAAAATAAAGGTAAAATATAGTTGTACGTTACTCCAAAGTCTAAAACGCCCTCTATCGGCATTTTTTGAAATTTATCTTAATAATTCATTTTCAATAAAATACCGACATAAAGAATAGTTTTAGTGAAAACCGCAAATCAATCGACCAATTTTTCCGTTTTTTATAATCATTTGAATTTAAAACCCTCTGAACACAGTTAAGTTTGTGCTACTTAATTGCTTCCAACTATTCAGATTTTGAGCTCAAAATTTAAGTTTAAGTCTAAGCTTACGAAACCTTTAATGAGATGCAAAAAATAACGGTAAAAAATAGTTGTTCGTTAATCTAAAGTCTAAAGCGCTCTTTATCGTCATTTTTTGAAATTTATCTTTATAATTTATTTTCAAGACAATACTGACATAAAGAATAATTTTAGTGAAAACCGCAAACGAATCGACCAATTTTTCTGTTTTTCATAATCATTTGAATTTTTGGACCCTAAACTTTAATGGCGTCTATCTCCTTCGGAAGACTTTGTGACCCTTGGTTTCCTATTTAAATATTGTTTGTCTTGATGTGCACTATCACCCCTTAAAGTTTGGACCATGAATTTAGAAACACCCTGTATATTGGTGCTAAATTCAGAGATATTATTTCCTTTGATGCCAAGCATTCATTTCGGCATTGGTAATATTAAAAGTCGGTTCTCCTGCCAAATCTGGTGGAATGTTGTCACCTCTTTGCGACTTCTTTTACTGCCAACTTTTTCTACTACTTAATAACTGTTTGAATCTTCATTTCTTTTAAAATTCAATGACCCACCGTGCTACCAAAACGTCTCACTTATCGGATTTTCTCAACCACTTGACCTATCCCAATGGTCTTCTCGTACCTCAATAAAGTAGGATACAAAGTTTAATCAAGATTATCAGAGACGTTTTATAGATAAAGTTCCAAATACACAAGATTTGATGTTATTCATGCTGAATAAATATTGAAATGAGTATTTATATCTTTAAAAAAATATTTAGCTCATGATAAGTGTAAAGAATACATGATAACGAGCAACGGTGGGTAATTACTATAAAATCTTAACAGCCAAGGATTTTTTTTATTAGCCAGCAAAATTCAACATGCAGTTGGCTTTGAAAACTAAATAAAAATTTACTCACTACTGGCGAGTAAAATGGTACATTTATCCACCCCTGATAATGAGATATGTTTCATTCAAATGCTTGGAAAATTTTATCAAATAAGAAAAATATTTTTTGCATACAAGTATGTTTTTAGCACACTTCTCATATTTTTTCTAAGGTATTCTAAAATAAGTAAAGTAAAATCCAATAAAGTCTTTCCTATTCAATAATATGTTGAGGTACAATTTAACCTTTTAGGTCAGAATAATTTCTTATTTTAGGGGAAAATAATTTTATAGTGAAATAAAAAAATAACTACCAAAAAGTTTTTACATAAAGAAAGGTTTGCTGAAATCTTATGAATATGCAAACAGTTATTTTCTTATTATCGAAAAGACACTAAACTATGGAAGAAGTGTAGATTTTTTAAATTTTATTTAAAAAGCAAAAACATAAAAAGCACATGTAAATGCAATGAGATACACAGGATTTATACTCAATTTTGGAAATAAAAATATAGAGAATGTTCAAGAATTGTTTATTTCATTATGAAACAAATATTTCATAAATAACAATTTTCAGGTAATATTATGGAACATTTTCACAAAGATAAGATTTCCTTTCTCAAAAGTGAATGAAGCGATGGGATCTTAGGTTATACGCATCAGAAAATTCTTTGGAATGTAGTTCACAAACAAAACGATTCCATCTTAGACTGCTTTTCGGAGAAAATCCTTTGAAACATATTTCACAAAAAAGTGTTTTTCTCTTGTATGCGTCAAGAGATGGGTTCTTAGATTACTATTCTGGGAAAATCGTTTGGAAAAAATTTCACAAACAAAATTTTTTTCCTGTATGTGTTAAGAGATGGGTTCTTAAATTACTTTTATCAGAAAATCCTTTGGAACATATTTCACAAAGAAAGGGTTTTCTTCCTGTATGTTTCAAAAGATGAGTTTTTAAATGTTGATTATAAGAAAATGCTTTGGAACATATTTCACAAACAAAGGGTTTTCTATTGCAGTATTATTATGAGTGAAGAGATGGGTACTTAGAATACAGTAAGGAGAAAATCCTTTAAAACATATTTCACAAGTAAACGGTTTTTTACCTGCATGTGTCAAAAGATGTTTTGTTAGATTTCTATTTAGAAAAAATCCTTTGGAACATAGTTTACAAACAAGAAGTTTTTTCCTGTATGCCTCAATAGATGTTTTCATAAATTGCTTTAACCAATATAATCTTTGGAAAATGCTTCACAAACAAAGGTTTTTACAGCTATATGAATCGAGATATGCTTTCTTAGATCATAATTATAAGAAAAACCTTTGACACATATTTTACAAAGAAAGGGTTTTTCACCCGTATGAAACAAGAGATGATTTCTTAGCTGATAATTATGACGAAATGCTTTTGAACATATTTCACAAACAAAGTGCTTCCTCTCTTGTATGAATCAAAAGATGTTTTCTTAGGTAGCTATTCTTAGAAAATGTTTTGGAACATACTTTACGAATAAAAGTTTTTTCTTCTGCATTAAAAGAGGAATGTTTTTCTTTATCACCATTTTGAGGATCTAAGAGCTGTTCATTAGAGGAAGAAATTGCTTCTGTAATTGATGACATTTTCTTAAGTGAAAAAGCTTAGTTTCGGATGATAACAAACTTTTTCAAATTATCAATACGGAGAGATTATAGACATTTTTATCCAAGGAAATGACGTATGGAACTTGATTAAAAGAGTTCTATCTAACTTTGAATCTAAGAACAAAAAAATAATAATAATAAAACCACACATTTTTTAATAAATAGCACTAAATTTTAATTCTGAATTAAGTATGGGAATTCACAAGTTTCAACTCTTTAAAAAGTACAAATTCATGAACTATCACATTGTACATTCTTAAGTGCTACAGAACTCCAGCATTTCATCATAGATATAGATTACATATGCAGGTGAGCATGTAAATCACAGAAACTGACTTTCTCATATTTAGATTCATAAAAATGCAAAATTTATTTCTTTGCATGCCAGTACATTTACTTTTTTCTCCCATAAAATTCTACTTACTTGTTTAGCGCATTCACAATCTATATCAAAACGAAAGTTTTACCTCTTTGCTGTCCATATGTTCAGTGTGAACTCAATTTCATTTGTATTTCTGACAAATTTTACAAATAGTTAATCATATTGTGCAGTTATGCATTTATTCCATTATTTTTAAAAACGTTTTTGAAATTGACAGTGAATTGTATACGTTTTGCAATACTTTTTATAATAATTGACTTATGATTCATAGATCACTATCATTATTTTTTTGTAATTTCGGACACCGCTCTTAACATCATCTCCCCTCCTCCTCAATAATATTGTTATCGATGTCAAAAAATTTGATTTTTTTCAAGCAGTTATCAAATATGGCGACATTTATTTTCTACTTACTTTATAGACTCTAACAAAAGGAAATCAATAAAATATTTTACATATGGAATAATTTGAACTAAAAGTAAGGCATGTATAATAATTCTACATCATAAGCTGAAACTTCATATTCTTAATAAATTAAATAAATAATATTAATCATGATTTAAAATAAATTTAATATTTAATAGGTGCTAAATATTAAAAGTTTTAAAACAATAAAACTTTACAAGACGTTAAAACATTCAATTTCGAACAATTAAGTTAGTAAAATTTTAATAAAAATATAAATAAAGAGTCAAATTAAAAATCACTTGATGATCTGAAACACGTTTACCTTGTTTAATATCAAGTGAATGTGGCATTTACGATCGTCCATTATTGGCATTTAACCCTCTAGATCCCAAACCACCCGAGGTATCTTGAGACTCTTTAATTCGTATATCCTAATTCCCACCAGTAAATTTAAATAGCAACATTTGCTTTGCTTAATAACAGAAATTCCGTAATTAAATAAACCGAAGTTAGCCATTGAATTTTTCTGGTGTAAAGTCAGATTTCCTGAACTACATAATTTCTACAACGTGTTCTATCCTGGGAATTAAAGGTATCCCTATAATTTTTTGATAGTTTTTTAATCGACAGGATAATGTGGAGTAGTAGTACTCTTGCATGTGTCATTTATTAGACCCGTAACAAAAATTACTCACAACAAATTAAATTATTAAAAAGTATGCACTATCCTATTCATTGAAATGAATAAAATAATGCATGATATTTTGACGTTATTTCTATAAACGTTAAGCTTAAAGAACATTAAAAAAATGTGGTCAGATAAGCATGTGACAAGGCATCTTGGCATTTATTTTTGTATACTTTTTATGAAAGTTGCTGTTCAGATTCTGGAATATTTTTATATGAAGTCCCCAGTTATTCATAGTAAGAAAAATATCAAGGTAAACTGTTAGAAATATTACAACTGATTTTCTTCAAAAAATATAAATGTTTTAATAACATTAAAACTATTTCATAAACAGAAGCCCAATGTTATATATTTAATTATAATTACAAAAAAGTACAGGGTGTGATGAGGGCAGGGGCCTTGCCAAGGGAGGGAGGACGGAGGGGGGAGCCACCCCCCAAACATTTGTACATGCTGTTACAGTGGCAAATTTACAAACTGAACTGGCAAATTAGTTAATAATAAATATAATAATAATATAGTTTTAATAAAAAACTATAAGACACTCTCTATTTTTGATAGATTTGACGAAAGTTAGCAATACAATTAGAAATATTACTAAGCTTTTTACATAAAAACTATATTACATTTTCTAGTTCTGGTAACTTGGTAAAATTATAAAACTAGTTGGCAAAATCCGAGAACTATTTATGTTTCTTTTTCTCTGAGTTGGCAAATACTGAATTTTGACTTGGCAATTTAAGGCTCTCTCCCCCACCAATAAACAGTCTTCGCGAGGGCGAAGTTTAAAGTTTAAAGCGCCCTCTAACGGTATTTTTTTAATTAATCTTTAAAATTTATTTTCAAGGAAATATTGACATAAAGAATAGTTTTAGCGAAAACGGCAAACGAATCGACCAATTTTTCCGTTTTTTATAAATATTTGAAATTTGAACCTCCCCACCCCCATTGAACACAGTTCAGTTTGCGCTACTTAACCACTCCCAACGATTCAGATTTTCATCTGAAAATTTAAATTTAGCTTCTAAAAAAATTTTATGAGATGCATAAAATAACGGTAAAATATAGTTGTACGTTACTCCAAAGTCTAAAGCGCCCTCTATCGGAATTTTTTGAATTTTATTTTATAATTTATTTTCAAGATAATACTGACATAGAGAATAATTTTAGTGAAAATCGCAAATCAAATGACCAATTTTTCCGCTTTTTATAATAATTTGGAATATGAACCTCCCCCTACAGTTCAGTTAGGGCTGCTTAACCACTCCCAACGACTTAGATTTTGAGCTCAAAATTTAAGTTTATGTCTAAGCTTCTAAAAAAAAGAATGAGATACAAAAAATAATGGTAAAAAATAGTTGTTCGTTACTCCAAAGTCTAAAGCGCCCTCTATCGGCATTTTTTGAAATTTATCTTTATAATTTTTTTCAAGACAATACTGACATAAAGAATAGTTTTAGTGAAAACCGCAAACGAATCGACCAATTTTTCTGTTTTTTATAATCATTTGAATTTTTGGACCCTAAATTTTAATGGCTCCTATCTCCTTTGGAAGACATTTGGGACCCTTAGTTTCCCATTTAATATTGTTTGTCTTGATGTATACTATCACCCCTTAAAGTTTGTACCATAAATTTAGAAACACCCTTTATATATATATATATATATACAGGGGAGAGGGGGCACCTTTGAACAATTTTTTAAAAAATCAATACACTTCTTATTTGATTTTTTTTTTTTTTTTTTTTTTTGCGTTTTAAGTATTATATAATAAAAACAATGAATTTCTTCATCATATGAACCAGAAAGTAAAAGTTTTCCATGTAAATTTAAAAAAAGTTGTGAGGACTTAAAAAGCTGAAAGATTTCGGCTCAAATCTGCCCCATGTAAGGGTACCTTTGAACAAGCAAGGGGCACCTTTGAACAAATGAATAAAATATGAAAATATTGAGAGTTTTCATAAAAAGCAGCATATGTTTCAGAAATATAAAGTAATATGAATAATATTAAATAACTTGATTTTATTGAAACTAATATTTTTTTCTATTATTTAACGAAACATAAATCCATCAAAGTTGATGTCAAAAATCATTGTTGAAACAACACAGAGTATCCGACCAGTTATGTTTGGTTTTGAAAACTTTTTTTACAATATCTTTGAAATACACCAATATGATATCTGATGCTTCTGGAAAATTAAAATTGTTCATTCACTATTTTTATAAAAAAAAAAAACCTGACAAATTCCATTTTATCTAGTACGAAAACCAAAAATAATGTTTGAGAAAGAATAAATAAAATATGTATCGGCTTTGTTAGACAACCTGCTAAATCATGAATCATTATTGTGTATCCGGGATTTTCAATTATCAAAGAAATGAAGGCCATCAACAATTTAGATTTGAAACTTCCCATCGCTGATACATCCAGATTGTAATACATGTGTGCAGATGGAGGGATTGTTAATAGTATAAGTCCATGTTCTTTGATATTCTTAATTAACCTCCTTACACATAGAAAAAATTCCAAAAATGATAATATTTAGGTACATCAACAACTCTTTACTTCATAGTTTTAGATGTTCAAAGGTGCCCCAGCTTTTTCATTCAATGGTGCCCCATCACACGGAGTTAAACATTACAACTGTTTACTCAATTCGGCTGAAGAATTTGAATAAAACAAAGCTTTTAAACAAGCGATTACATCTTAATTTAAGGGTTGAACAATAAATCAAAATTTTAGGGATACAAAATTGTCAACAAAAATCTTACAACTTTATTTTCTTAAGTTTAGATTCAAGAGGGAGAAAAATACATACCTTGCTTAGAAAGTATTGTGCATACAAAATGGGGCAGTTTTGTACAACTTATTGCCCTGAAGCAGTAGTAATATATTGCCATAGACATTTTTTAAAAGTAATTTATTTGAAGGAAAATATTTTGAGTATTCATACGTGTCCTCCTCTCCCCTACTAGTTTCGAGAGCAGAATCTCTCAAGTTATAAGAAGAAGCCCGAATAAGACAGAGTACAGAAATGTTGAACAAAAAATGATCATATGTAACACTTTTGTTTGGAAGTTTTCAAGAAACTCGAATTTTCAATTGCAGTCAATGTTTAGAGAATCCATCTCTCTGTTATCCCAAAATGGAAATGCTTTTCCATCATCCCCCCCCCCCCCCGCCGCCGCAAATGGAACGTTCACGGCAATTTCTATGGGCAAAAGAAAATTTGAAAGACCACAAATTTAAAAAAAAAAGAAAAAAGTAGAGAAAAAGGCTAGAAAAAAGCTACAGAATATCACATTGTTTGTTTAACGGATTATTTGTTTGTTGGTTTTTCTGTTGCACTCAATAGAACAAAATTCTTCCTGTGCTCTTTGACCTTCTTGTATCTTGGGAATTTACAACATCTTGAGGCAGAAGTGGTATTAAAATAATTAAGCAATCGTTTAATACATTAGCATAGTTTGAGAAAAGGTTATGAACACTAATAAATAACGCAATACTATAATAAGTAAAATTAACAAGCAAACATTAATTTTAATAACCAACCAAGTTATTATAATTGAAAACCGTTGACACGGTATTAAGTTTGCAAGCCAGAGATGTGAAATTACTTCATTAACAAATGGACTATTGAGTAAATATCTTGTACACTAATTAAGGAATAAAAAGTCTCTTATGTTTAAGGAAGGTAATACATTTGAATTATTGATATTTAAACTTTGCATAATGTGCGAGTAGATGTTTGTTCTCATTTTTTCATTATCGGCCAGCCAAGTCATAATTTCAAAACCTTTTTCTTAAACATGAATAAACTCTAAAAACAGAAAATGAGCTTGTAATAATTTAATAAACATTGTATGGGGATGAATAAGAGGGAGGAAAAACTTATTGGGATTTAATGAAACATAAAACTGGAACTTAACTGTTTTATAAAAGAAAGGGCCAAGATAATTTCCCCTTTTCCCCAGCTCTTTCTCTTAATCAAAGATCCACTTACAGTAATACAAAAAAAATTTGATTAGGCAAAACCTTAGTAAATAAATCAGCAACATTAGTTGAACCTGACACAAACTTTAAGTTAAATTTATTCAAATGATCTTTAACAAAATATGTTCTAGTTTCTATGTACTAAAGTGTAAAAAAAACATGATTTTTTTAATGATAATAATAAATCGATTTTTTCTTTATTTAAATCAGATTTTTTCTTCCAAAGTTAAAATATTGAACAGAACCAAGAGTTTTATATTTCCAGAACAATCAAGACTCTAATCACCAACATTATCTACGTTTTTACACTTTAATGCATAAAATTTAATTAGTAATTATAAATTATAAAAATTGCAAATCAATAGTTTCATTAGTAGTAGAATATAATAAAATTGTACACATTAATATTTTGTAAGATTTGTGTAAGAGTACAAAATACCAGTGATACTTACATTTATCAAAATGATCAGTAATGGCATTTAATATTAATTATTTAACATTATTTAAAATTAATAATTTAATTATTAAACAACCAGTTTTTAATTAGGTATGTAATATACATTTTTATGCTTTAATTACTAAAATGTTAATTCATAATTTAGTATTCATTTTAATAACAGAAAAAACAAGATGTTAGCTCCAAAAAAAGGCACTATTTCACAAGATAATACAGTGAAACCTCCAAGTAAGGGACACCTCTATTTAAGGGACAAAACTTCCGGTCCCAGTCCCTTGGTATAGGACGTGTAATGTATTTACCTCTGAATAAGGGACACTTGGAAATGAGATTAAAGAGACTGGTTTTTGCATTTCAGATAATGAAATAGTGTGTGGTGAAAATGAAAATACAGATTTGTGTGAACTTATCAAACAGACAGACAGTCATGTTGACAGAGACATACGACTCAATTAACGACTATTTATTTACCCACCAGTCTGATTCGATATCAGTGCATTTATCCGTATTGAAAGTAATGCTGAAAATTGTGAGGATGATTCTGAAAATGGAAAAAAGAAAATTGTAAAAAACACTTTACAGATGCTTTTACGCTGTTCTCAAATCCAAAAAAGACAACTTCTAAGATATAAGTTTTAATTTATTTTTATTCGGAACTGCCTGAAACTAGCATGAGTTATTGTTCTGAAAATATGAAATCGATCAATTTTTCTATTTTTTGTGCAAATACAATAGATCTTTCAGAAAATACTGTCAAAGTAGACGATTTGAACTGAATTTCTCGTGAAAAAAATGTAAGAAAGGGTAAAAAAATGTCTTTGTCATGTGATCAAAATCACTTATGTCGCAATAGGTAATTTATTTATTAAAAAAAATGAAAGCACAGTTTAATTCCAAATCGCTTCTATAGTCACACGTTTCAGTTTTATACTTTTCCATTAAAAAATGAATTTGTAAATGTGTCAAAACATTTTCTCATTGCTGAGCAGAGCAATTGAGATATTTGTTGCCTTAAAATATGCATATCAGTTAACTATCTTTTTTTTTCTTTTTTTGTAAATGCTGCTGATAGTGAAAAACTAAAATTTATAAGTATGGTAAATAAATATTTGAAAGATTTATACTGAAAAATTGCAAAATGCAAAACAATCCCTTTTGATTGATTATTTAAAGTAAAATTTTTTCAAATGGTTTTATACATTTTGCATGTATATTGTTTGCATAAAAAAAATATCAATCAATAATTCTACAAGTCATTTAATGATTTAGTAAGTAACTGAAATTTTAAATTAATTAGTTCTCTTTTCTTCTTTTTGTGTGATTAACATAATTCATATACTTCAGGTACATTTAAATTTCCCCTTTAATGCTTTGTTATTTTTATGTCATACTGAACTATTGATTAAAAATAATGTAAAAAACTCCGAATAAGGAACACCTCTATTTAAGGGACAAAAGTTCCGGTCCCATAGGTGTCCCTTATTTGGAGGTTTCACTGTATATTAGCAATGTGTTTAGTAAAAATAAGGGAAAAATACTGTTATAAATAAAAAATCATTAATTCTTTTAAAGTTTTATTAATTAAAAATTTAAAGGTAATATTAAATAACACAGTTTAGTAACATCCTGTTTTTTCCATAAGAAATAAAGTTCTAGCATTTTTGTAAGGTCTTAGACAAATGCATTTTAAAAAACTTTGGTATGAAGAAGTTTCAATTTTTTTTTTAAAAAGGCAGAGTACGTATTTGTAAATTTTAAAAGGGTTTGTCCTTAAAAAAATATGGACTAGAAGAAACAATTAGTTACTCAAGCAAGTAATTTCATTAGTTATTAGCACAAATAACAAAACTAATAAATATTATTGACAACTCGTTTTGCATTTTAACTAAGAAAAATGAGTTTTAATTGCCCAAATCTTAACTTACAGGATATATGTATATGCAAACCAAGATCTCTTGTTGTGCTTAAAATTTTTATACCATTTTTTTTAATATATATATATTTTTACTTCTGTTGAATTGATGTTATTTTTCAGTTCTTCTTTAGCTCCAATATTTGATATAAATTTATTATTGTAAAAATGGAAGGAGAAAAGAAGACTCTGGTACTTTGCCTTCTTACTTTGCAAAAATTTACTACACTTGCCATGCTTATTTTACATAAAGGAATGAAAACTTTAATTACTTTAAGGATATTATACCATCACAAATTATATTAAATTTAAATAAAATGTTTGAATGAAATGCTTTTTATAGCTTTACAAATTTACTGTACTTAATGATTTACAAATCTCAGGAATAAGCTTTACAATTTTTTAAAGCTTTTTAAAAAATTTTATTCATAAGGCAAGGCAAAATAGTTGTAGAAAAATTTTAAATTAATCTTAGATTTTAATACTTTTATGTTATTTTAAACAGTTATAAGAATTTTTTTATTTTAATCAATGATTTTTTTTATTTAAATCATGATTTAATCACTGATTTAAATCAACTGATTAAAATTGTCAAAACTCTAAAAAAATATGAATGGATTTATTATGAAATTTATAAACGAAAAAAACATTTTACAGCTATATTTTAAAATAAAGAAGTTTTATCTTAAATCACCTAACTCTTAATTACTAAGATGATTAAAGGATCGAAGCAAACTAATGTTATTTTTCAGAAAAACGCATTTTACATGTGATTATGCATTATAAAAATATATTTAGCTTTAAACAAAGACTCTTGTAGAAATTTTGGTCAAATTTATTGTTTTGTTAAGAAAATTTTTTAAACAATACATTATTTTATAAATTATAAAAATAATTAAAAAAAAAGATTTTTCGAAGTTCCAAATTTAAAAAAAAAATGTTTTTCCTTAAGTCTTAAGATTATTTCTCATTTATTAGCTACCTGCATTTTTTGATAAATGTATGATATTTTTAGTTATGAGCAATTTAATTCTCATGAGGAAAATTTCAGACTGCCACATTTAAAACATCTGGGTACATTTTGATTAACCAGGTGCCAGTATTATGTATGCATATAACATGTTTATATAGTACATGTATTATAAAATGGACTCTCTCAAATCTGCACAACTCAGAACCAGAAGTTGTGGTATCTGAACTGAATGTTTCATTGTTTACATCCATAAATTATATTGGATTTTAGGGATGCGGAATTGAGGGACTCTACTTTCCTGGAAAATGTAATTCTATTTTACAGTTAAGGAATAGTGAGACTTTTACTTATATGTGTCTAGGCTTTAAACTCAAATTCGAATGTGTCAGGGAGATCCAAGATTAGTTTTGAAATCTTTCTTAACAACAACAACAAGAAATGTATATAAGGTGTTTCTAAAATATAGTTCCAAATTTTCTGGTGAAAATAATGATTTTCATCTTTCAATCATTTTCCGCCAAAGAAAAGTACACCTCACTCCCTCAAAGAAAAAAATTGCTCCTCCCTTTTGATTTCTAGCGTAAAATTTAATTTCTTTCTGCTATAATTACCATTTCAAATTGTAGTACAGTAAATTCCGTCAAATCTGCAAATGTCTAAAACCTGCAATTCATCACTGATGTACACAATGAAACTTTCAATTAAAATTTAGGGACAAAATTACAGAATTTTTTAGTTTTATATCATTACAAATGGATTTTAATGTGTAATTATTGATAGCATGACTGTGGTGCTTTCTCATGAAGGAAATATAAATGTATTCTTTTTAAAAATATATTATTTATATTATTGATAAATAAAGTTTTTTTTACTAAATATATTTATGTGTTAGGGATGCTTTTTTTGGTAAAACTAGCTAAAACCTGAAACAAAACTTCTTTACTTTATGATTTTAATGTGAATTAATAGGATATTTTTATGAAGAAAATTTCTTTAAATAACTGAAAGAAAACGTATCTCATCTTTAGTATGCATATTTAATTTAAAATTAATTATTTACATGGCATTTAATTTTAATAATTTAATCATTTTAAAAATGATCTTAGTTTTTATCATTTCAGTTTATTATTTTAATATGTTAGTTTGATTGCATTATTATTCAAATGACTGTTTAAAAATATGCAAACGAAGCATTTTATAGTCTATAAAAAACTTTGATATAGGCATGACCCAATGTAAATTTAAAATCCGACATAAAGAACACATAACAGATATAAAACTTAACAGGAAGAAAACTGCTCTATCCAAAGAGAACATCAACATACTTTTTAACGAGAGTAAATTAATATTCAGGTCTAATTTTTATTTAAAATTATTCATAAGAGAATCAATTGAAATTTATTTAAAAAGTTCACATATTTGTAACGATACACTATCATTTCGCATCCCAAATATATGGATTGAATGGTTAGACTATTTACACGGTAATTATTTAACTAGACCAAGGACAATATCAAATTAAAAAGCGCGTGATACATTTAATTAATTTATTTTCAATAATTCTTTATTCTGATTTTCACATTCATTTTATTTGTAATTTTTATTTTTCTACTTACATTCTGAGGATGACTTTATTAATAGTGAGTTGAAACATGTAAATAAAAATGTTTTAATATATTTTAAATGTTTTTGTTATTATACGTCTTAGAAGCAAAATGTTTCTTATAATATAAATTCTTATATTTTTTATGTAGAATATATATTATTAGTATTACAGTATAATATTGAGGTAGACATTGTTTTATCCAGAATGCAGCTGATGGCATTTATGCTGTGTCCTCAGAAGTGGTGTAGTCATAAAAAAACCCAGAAGGGATGAGTGTTCAAGGAAAGAGGGATATCTTAGAGTATACAGTCGAAGTTCTATAATCGACACAAGTTGGGGCCAAAAGTTGTGTGGATGTGGATTTTAGAGTATTATGGATTATACATCATTTTATTATTCCTAGACAACATTTTAATATTAACAGAGTCACATTTTTTTTAAATGCTGTTTTTATTGTGATTTTTTGGATCATTTGTTTTAAAAAATCATTTTTGGATCATGAATTTGTAAATTTTCTTAACTGCTTATTTCACTGTTTACATTCGTAAAGTAATGCGAATTATAGGAAATTGCTGGTTACGGATGCACGGATTATAGATCTTTGACTGTATATACTATAACTTTCTTGAGAAACAGAGAGTTTACTTTTTTTTTTTTTAAAATCCAGAAGGTATACAGTATATACCACTGTATACACTTCACTATATCCCTGGTCACCAGAAAAAAGCTCAGTTAACTTCCAATAATATCCTTATATTTGAAACAAGCAAAGTTAATATGGTGCAAATCTCAACAAATATCATTATTGTGAAGGTTTTGAACAAAAATGTAACTTTACACTGTAGTAATGCACCCTGCAATTTTGTTTAAGAATATATTGAATTTCTGAAAGGAATACAGTCAAAGATCTATAATCTGTGCACCCATAATCCGCAATTTCCTATAATTCACGTTACTTTACGAATGTAAACAGTGAAATAAGCAGTAAAGGAAATTTACAAATTCATGATCCAAAAATGATTTTTTAAAACAAATAATAAAAAAATTGAAAAAAAATCACATTAAAACAGCATTTCTTAAAAATGTAACCCTGTTATTTTATTAAGAGTAAAAAACAAACAGCATTACAGAACATATGTAATGATTTTTATTTAAGTGCACATTTAATAAAATAACTTGTTACTTTATAGCATTTTTGAGATAGCATATTAAATTAATTATTAGATTTCATATTTATCTTTCCATATTATAGAATTAAAACGCTGTCTAGGAATAAAAAAATGACATATCATCTATAATACTCTATAATCCACAATATTCCAAAATCCGCACAACCTTTGGCCCCCCCCAACTTGTGCAGATTATAGAAACATTGACTGTACGTGAATTCAGGAGTTGTTTTTTGTTCAAAATATGTTTTTGTGGAAAACATTATCAGTTTGTTCCAAAATTTTAGGAACAACCATTTACAACCACAGATAATGATTGCCCAATTCAAGCACTACATTTTGATGTACTTAAAAACTTCTTCACTAAACCAAAAGGAACATTATTCTCCATGAGATACCACTATTCAGAAAGATTCTTTGCATTATTATTTTTCTTTTTTTCAGTTGTGGCCTGACAAATAAATAGTCCATGGCTGATTTTTTTTTTTTTTTTTTTTCCAATTCATTCCAAATTTCTTTTTGATTTTAAAATATCTGTTTTAATATATAGTACAATTTCATTCACTTGTTTTAATTAATAGAAGAATCTATAAATTTTTAAATTTTACAAAGTAAAAAAAAAAAGTCTAAAATTATAATCTTCTTAAAATGAATAAACACATAGAATTTAGAAGAAAGACTATAAAAATAAACTAGAAAAAAAACCTCATAAGCTATGAGAAATAAATAAACTATATTCTGTATCATCATTATTACATTATAGTTCTTGTTAGCTATTCTAAGCTACATAGCAGTAAAAAATTAAGAGTTTAATTTAATGAGTATAGTTGGCGTCATGCTTGGTAAAAATTGTACCTGACCTGGCATGGATAATGCACAGTTAATATGAATTGACATCAATGAAAAAAAATATATTATTTATATATTTTTACTCCAGTGCTTTTTTTTATTAACAAACAAACAGTTGACGGTAAAATTTCCTTTTAAATTTAAAAACAAAAGAAATTATGTTCACAGCCATGGAATTAAAAATTTTATAAATTGTAAAAGGTTTCATAAATAATAATTCAAAGTATAGTTTTAATAGTGTATAGCATATATCAGTTACCTATAGTGTATTTTACTTGTTAAAAAAAAAAAAAAAAAAAAATTGTCTGTATAAATTGCAGTGTCTATTTTAAATAGTATGTAAATTTTATCAGGTTTAAATTCTAAAATAATTTAATATTCAGCTAGCAAAATATCTGGTTTAAATGTGTTCGTATTATTTTAAATGATTATAAATGTTAGCAAAAATGTAAATTACAAAATTTTGTGCCATTACACAATCCAATCACAAGTTCTAGAATTTCCAGTAAAAGAGTTACCAAAGAAGCATATCTTACCATTAATTTATTTTAGTAAAGAAGATTAATCAGTAAATTGATTTAAAAATTTGCTATTTCGAGCTATTATCAGCATTTCGAAGTGTTAAATTGTTCCATTTTATCACAGACGCCAATAGAAAGAATGATTCACGAAAATAGAATTAAGAATATTGAATCACAAACAGAAAAAAAATAGACAGAATTTTTCTAAATTTGCAAATCTAGCTCTTAAACTCAGGTTAAAATTTGGACACAAATTGACTTTTCAACAATGTTTTTTTATCTATGCTTTTAAATAACTCAGGAAAATTTTAGCTTAATTTCTCGCAGGAATCATTTCTGTTGAATCATTTTCAATGAATCTTTTTGCAATTTACGACTCGTCCTTTCAGTGGCGTCTTCTCTCTTCCATTTTTTGCAAATCAATTAACTTTTAATACACAAATTTACTGTACTCAACCTTTTTACTAAAACAGGTTAGTGCTAAGGTAGGGTAGTTTCTTTCGTTAACCTTTAACTAAAAACTCTATAATTTTATAATAACTGTACGCAGTGGCGCAGCCAAGGGGGTGGTTTTGGGGTTAAAACCCCTCCCAGAGCTAAGAAAGTTTGCTATAATTGCCACTTATATGAATCAGAACCAAATGTAATATTTAAATGTTTTGGCGCATTTCGAATCGGCTTGTTGAATCAGATTTCATTTCATAAAGTGATTCAAATAAATGGTGAAAATTCTAATTAAAATTATGAAAGTGCCTATTACATGGATTAGTTAAGTGAAAATTGGTTATTTGAACTAAATCCTTTTTATGAGACGTATTATGCTAAAAAAATATGATTTCCTGCCACACAGATGCTCTTTGAGTTTAAGGGTGTATTCGAAAAAACGGTTTTCCATCTTCAACAACTCGAAATTTTCCGATACAATTTAAGACACATTTTTAAAAGAAGAAACATGAAACTTGCTGAGGGGATTTTTGAAAAGACATATAAGGTGCCGTGTGATGTCTTTTTACGTTCAATTCGTATTTGATTTATAAACAATTACCTTCTCAGTATGACCCTTTTTTTCGTTCGCAGACCTCCCGCTTCGGAAAATTCGGATCAAAATGCTGTTTTTGATTGTTTTTTTTGCAATATTTTCTGCATTTATCAGAAAATCGATAATTACGGCACCTTGTGTACTTTCTAAATAAGAGAATTTGAAATTTTGGTGCATTTGAGAGCAAAAATGAATTTAAAAATAAATCAGAAAATAAGCAGTTTGAATCGAAATACACCCTTAAGTATTATACAGTGAATATTCTAATTAGTACTGATTCCATTAACCGGCAATTCAAATAACCTGCAATCATCTTTAAGAGAAACTCAAAACCGCCCCTAGAACTGAATTCTGGCTGCGCCACTGACTGTACGAAATTTTATGTATCGCAACTATGATGTTTCTTGATTTATTATTTAAGTCATTTAAAGCGTTATTAAAATATTCTAGTTATAGCAGATAATTTCTTTTATTATTATTATTTATTTTTAAGTAGTTTAGTTTAAAATTTCAATGTAGCAACTGCAAATTGGTTTGAAAAAAAATTAATTTTATAACTATTGCTCATAAACAAAATTTGATCATATTCTCTTTAGTTAAAAGCAGGGACCTCGCTAAGGGGGGGAGAGCCCCCCCCAAACATTCGCAAATGTTGTTACACTTGGTAAATTTTAAACTTTTATGACGAACTTAATTAAAATTTTAATAAAAACTGTAATAAATATCCTATTTTTGATAGAACTTGCAAAAGTTACAGCTCTAATTAAGAATATTATTAAACTTTTTACAAATAAGAACTGTATTACATTTTCTAAGTGTGGTAACTTGGCAAAATTATAAAATAAGTTGGCAAATAACAAAATTTGACTTGGCAATTTGAGGTCTACTCCCTCACCAATAAAAAGTCTTAGCGATGGCCTTGGTTAAAAGGAAATATTTTTAAAATAATTCATCGCTTGATGATGTGTTTCCATAATATTATTCGAAACTTTAGTAAAAGAACACATAACCTTGGGTACGAGCAGCAAGTATATGTGCTGTTAAAAGGCTTAAGAATCCTTGTTTATCCCCATCAATAATATTTTACTTTAAAATTTGCCTTCAAAAAGGATAATTTTCTCGATTTAATACACCACAAATTTCTCATTTTAAAAATTTGTGACATAAAATTAAAAATTTCTTTAAAGGCTCCCATCGTGAAAGGGTTAAGAAATTACGGGTGAATCCTAGAACATTCAAGACATTTGCTTACCAGTTTGTTTTTTAACCATTTACATCGCAATGTAATAATAATTTTGTTTTTCCTATATTACAGCTTCAAATGTTTTAATTTATGAATACAAATTTAGAAAACTGCAAAAAAATATATTTCTTCAGTTTTTTTTTTTTTTTTTTTTGGCTGTTTTCATTTCAGTATTCGCATTTTGGAACCTGATTATTGATTGACAATCTATGCAAATATAACAAATTATTTTTCGCTGTGTGCTATTGTATATTGTTCTTGAGTATTTTCTCGAATTTCAAAATAATTTAGATCCCTAGCAGTCCAATGTAAGTAATATAAGGAAAACAATAAAAGCAAATTATACAATTTTTATCCAAATTGTACAATTTTTATGCAAATTAACAAATTTACATATTCCTTAATACCTGTGGTATATACTTAAACATAAATATTTTCATTTCAAAAGTTAAAATCAACCTTATATTTTATAGGAAAAACAGGGACATTGCTATTAATTTGGAAAATATATGTTTTGTATTACAAATATTGCAATGTTCCCATTTGCGAACATTGGCGTTTAAACAGTTAAATATTTTTCACACCTACTGTGCCTTGATCTGAAATTGTGATTAGTTTGGTAAGTTTATAGTCTTTCGGATGGTTAGACTTTTTAAAAAGCATTTGTATCATGAGTTTTGTGTTTAATTGTATACAGTAGACTCCCTCAAATCCGCACAGCTTGGGACCAGAGGTTTTGCGGATTTTAGAATTTTGCGGATTTCTGGTCATTGCTTTGTTTACATTTTTTAAACAGTGATTTGAATGTAATTAATAATGAAATCAAAAGTATAATGAATGCCTACAATATACTAAAATATTAAAATAAGTCATAAATTAAAATAATAAAATTTAGATAATTTTTTAAATGATTAAAATACTAAAAGCAAAGATCAAGTTAATAATCAGTAATGTACAATTAAATATTCATTATAAAGATGAAATGTGTTTTTAAATTATTCAATGAAACTTGCCTTATAAAGGTACATTATTAATTCAGATCAGGATCATAAAATAATGAAGCTTTATTTCAGGTTTAGCCAGACTTAATAACTAAAAAAGCTCGATTAATACATAAATATATTTGGTAGTATTGTGATTACCAATGATATCAGCAATATCTTTATATTTTTGGAAATAAATTATTCTTTCCTTATGAAAAAACATGAATTCAATAACATTAACAAAAATTACAAATTAAAAAATATATGGATATCTTAAAAAGTCAAATTTTGCACCTAAATCTGAACTGAATGTTTCATTGTTTACATCCGTAAAATATGTGCGGATTTTAGAGAGTTGCGGATTTTAGGAGTGCGGATTTAAGGGAGTCTACTGTATTTTGCTAAGTGATGATTTGACATACAGTAGTTATTGAGATTTTTTGTCAGCAAAAATGGATGTTGTTGAAATTTGTATTTGTGGATCTTTTGTATGTTGCGGCTTTTTTTGTGAATAAATATACTAGGGAGTAATTTTAACTTTTGTTATGCAGAGTGAGAAGTTCTGTTTTTTAGAACTATTTTTCTTTAATTATTGGATGGAGACAGTGCGAAAAAGGATTTTTGTGATATTTGTGTGTCTTGAGAAGTAAAGGGTACAGTTCAATGAGGGCAAATTTGGCCAAGAGAGTAAAAAGATTAAATCTGCTACATCACTTGAGTTAATGGCAAAGTTTGGTCTCAAAATATAGATACCAGTACTAGTAGTGTAAGGTGGCACTGCTATGCTGCAATTTTCATGATTTCACAAAATTGCTATCTCAAAAAAAAAAAAAACACTAACTTTTATTAAGTTTACTATTTAAGTTATTAAGTTTATAAGTTAAGTTATTAAATTTATTAAGTTTACTTTTATTAAGTTAAGTTTATTCAGTTTGATGCTGATATACGTCGTTGATGATTAGATTTTGATGTAAAGCACATCTTCATCCAATTTTTACCATAGCTCTATCTCAAGGTATAATGCATGGATTTTCATCAGACTTCACATCCAGTTAGACGTTTACTTAAGTTCCAGCTTATTAAGATTTCAGTGTAAATCTCCCAACAAGTGGTATTGCTATGATGTTTTTTCTCAGCAGTGTTGAATTCAGACTTTTTACTGGCTTGACTTCTAAGTATAAAATCTCAAATCTTTTGAAGATTATATTTGAAAGTGCGGAACAGGAGGGAATGTCCACCCTGGGTCATCTCCTGAAATTCAATACTGTCTTTTAGGATTCATATGATTTTAGTGATCATATCTCAAAAACTAATGAATGGAATTTCATTAAATTTAATATTCTGTTAGACATTGATATAAGTTTTTCCTGATTGCGTTTTCCTGTAAATCATATAACTGCAAAGCTGCAATGCTGCTTTTTTACTAATATTGAATTCAAACTTTTTTTCAGAGAGTATTTTTGCAGATTTTGAAGGTAGGAATTGGATTTTTATTCAGTAAGTATAAAGTCTCAAACCTTCCGGGAGACATTATCAGTGTTTGGAGGATAACTCTAACCCTCTGTCTCCTTGACCACTAACAGAATTCAATACTATTTTTCAGGATTCATAACATGTTAGCGACAATATCTCAAGACTTAATGAATGGAGTTTCATCAATTTGATATATGTTAGACATAATTTGTTTATTGCTTCAAACTATTGTATGGAAATTTTATTTAACTAAATAAATTCTTATTGGAATTATGTATGTAGCAAGTGGTCTGCCAAAAAACATATATTGTGATTTGGGAGAATTTCTTGGTTGCCGAATTCATGTTTGGTGTATGTGTGAAAAACATCACCAAAATAGGATTTCACACTAGTTCTAGGATTATGATGGATATTCTTGCCATTTTACTAATAGTACATTGCGTCATCCTTTGACACATATAATTCAGATTTAACCCTCTATTGACAAGCCCGTCTATAGACGTTCCCTAAGCTGCAATGCAAGCAATAATTAAAATGATATAACTCAGTTCATTTAATGGATTTTTAATACATTGTGCAATGATTAACACACTCAAGGATAACATTCATATTCGTAAATAAGACTTTTCTATAATTTTGAAAGAATCATATTTTTTTAGCAATTAAAAAAAAATGCTGAGAAAACAACATTACAATTTTGCCCTTTTGCAAGACTGTCAGAGGGTTGCTGAAAAAACTTACTTCCTGTGAAGAATATTGTCTCATTTTTTAAAAGTTTAATATCTCAATTTGGATTTCATCTTTCATGAGTGTGCAAATTTTCGTCACATGTGCAGGTGTGCATTGTAAATTGTACAACAGGAGGAAAACATTCAATTATTACTGTTTTGTTTTAATTTTACAAATAATTTAACATACAAATATCATATAAGTTTACTCTGCTCACAATTTATGAAAGTATTCTACAATAGATTTATTTTATACCACAATAGACACTTAGATTTATTTTGTTACCACACATTAAAGGAGGCGTGAATTTTGTTTTAAAGAAAAATGAATGTAAATGTTGTACTTTTTATAATGACGCACACAGCAGAAGGTTAAGAAAGTAAGATTTCTTCCCAAATAATATATATAAACAGCTCTCTAAAAAGAATTGATGAACTATTATTCTTGCTAATGTGCATATTAAAAAATTGCTTATCTAAAATCACATATTAGCTATAGTATTAGCTCTGTTTGTATTTGTATAACAGCAGATATCTTCTGTATATTATTTGTACCAATATTGAAAAAGTCAGAGTATGGGGGGGGGGGAGGGGAGCAGAAATTTTGTGAACAAACAGAAATTTAATTCATTCATAGATAGCTAATTTATTTTTACCATTAAGTTACCAATAGATTTTTTTTTTCAAATTAAAAAACTTAAATAAATATTTTAACTCGAAATCTGTAATAAAGAAAAAGAATTTTAACTCTATATTTAACATTTTTTTACTTCTAACAAAATTATACAAAACAATTATGTTAATGAACTTTTCTAAAAATCTCTAATACAGATCTTCCTGAATGTAATTGTTTTTGCTTCTGAAAAAGGGTGCTTATCATCAGGGTATTACAATATATAATAGTATGCATTTAAATAAAAAAATCTCTTTAAATATTCATTTAGTCATAATAAGGATAAATAACATTTTTTAAATAATACCAACTGTTTTTCCTTTCAAGAAAATAAGTTGAAGCAAAATTGATTGAATAAAATTTAAAATTTTTATTTGCCATATTTTAAAATTTAATTGCTGTCTGGTAACTTCCCAGTAGTTATGTTCAGCTTTAAATGGATATTTTTAGAAGTGTATTTGATATTATTAAAATACCACACATTCTTCAAAAAAATTAATTAATATTATTTCTTGAATAAAGATATTTTAAAGTGTGATTAACATCAGTTGTAAATTATTTTCGAACTCTGTTAGAAGATATTTAATATGCTGTTTGAATTATTATATAGCAAAATTAAATTTTTATTGTATTGTATTAAAAGATACATTAAGTATGACATAAAGTTAAAGTATATTATTCAACTGAAGATACTCTTAAAGATCAAGCTCACTGCAATTCCTAAAATGTGATCTATAGTTATAGACCTCTATCTTTCCCTGAAGCTAAAAAGTAAGAAAAGAAATAGGATCCCACAAAAACTATAGATGAAAGTGTTACACCTCGGGACAATTTTCACATTTTAATTTTTTACTTTGATGATTATAATCCGATATAAAGTTTGAATGCAGCTTTTCAATACACCAACATTTTTCTCTGTAATATATTTTTAGAAACTTATCCAATTTGAAAATAAAAAAAGACTCTCATTTAAAGTAGGGAAGGCAAACTGTCTCAAGGTACAACATCCTTTTGTGTCTTGGGACATACTATGGATCATACTAAATATTTCAGCCAATAGACATATAACTAATTAATAATTTTGTACAATAATTAATACTATATTTTGTTGAATAATAACTAATTTTGTGCCAACAAAACTTCTTTTTTCTAGGAAATACACCAGTTAACTTCAGATACATAGAAGAGCATATTCGCCCCCTGTGATGTAACACATATTCTATTATATATATTTCTATTATTTTTTCAATTGTGAGTCCCCCCCCCCCTCTTTTAAAATTTAATTTTAAAAGAAAAGTATTTTTAATACGTATTTTTTATCGTGTGTTCGTCTCCAAGTGCATATAAAATATTAATAAATAAAAAGAACAAATAATAAATTAGTTTTAAAATATCATTCCATTTCTAGATTTTTCTTTCTTGTTCTTCAGTTGATTAAATATCAAACGACTGTTTTATGTAACTGCTATTTTTTATTTCCCAATCATTTCATTTTGTCTTGTATAAAGAACTTAATTTGTTACCTGTTGTGAAATTCCGTTTAGGGTTGTCGGCTGCTGCGCGTTCTCGCCACGAGCGATAAAGACTATATTCTTGGCAACGCTCCTTTTTTAAAATTTCCCCTTTGTTTATCATGTAACGGTCCTTTTTACCTGTACATTGTTTTGCTCAGATTGGGAATCTATTCTATGCCAAAAGACTTTTTTTGGCGTTTGTGAAATCTGAAATTTTTGTCAGTTTTACGTTTGTCACTGCTAAGTAAAGATGCACGATCTCCGTCGTCAGCGATGACTAATGTTTTCTATATTATGTTCGAAGACATTTCATATTATTGTGCTGTTTACTGACTAAGGTTTTCTGTATAATGTTCAATGGCATTTTATATTACCGTGCTGCATACTTAACGTTTATGGATATTCAATTTCTTGTGCTTTGAGAAATAAAAAAAGTAGTCAAGAAGATTCTCTGAGAAGTGATTTTCATTAGTGAAAATGTCTTCATTTTTTAACTTCAGAAACAAATGTAAAATCAGGACCTGGTGTTCATCACAACATTTGTACTACGATCTCGGTCTAGCAAAAAAACCCTGCCTTTTATTTCATCTTTTGCATCGATCTCGGCCACACGTATGAAATGTGTCCTATTTTTCATATTTCGCTACCATAGAACTATAGCACGTAAAAGGTGGCCCTTTATTCTAAAACTTCGCCACCTCAGAACTATTTTGCCATCACAGAACTTTGAAATGTGCCCTTTATTCCTATCTTGCCATCATAGAACTATGGTGCCGCGTGAAAAAGGTTTTTTTGTTTCTGGAGAAGTTGTCCAAGTGTAAACAATGCGATGAGACGAAAATGTGATTTGTGCGTGGACCGTGTTTTGTTTCGGTTCCGGATGGTGCAGTGCAGAATGTTCGACGATGGCGAGGATAATGCGTGGAATCTTGTGTTTCAGTGGTGTTTCAATTCTGCAAAGTTGTTATCCTACAAAGTGGTTCTACAATGATGTGTTGGTGTGTTCTGCGAATAAAAAAAATAATTAAGCCGTCTTCATTTTCTGTGTGGGAGCATCTAATTCAAATCGTGCTTGATGTGGACCCCCCCCCCCTTCAGAATAAAAAAAAATTAGGAACGCTGAACACAAATGCTTAGTAACTGCATCAACTTATTTAAATAATAGTTTCAGAAAGAACATATCTTTGTTGTTTCTCGTTATTTTTTTTTCCATAAAAAAAAAGGGGGGATGTATTTTTTTTTCTCATGTTGTTTTCAGCTATGAAGAAAGGTAATGTACGCTTTCTTTTTCTTTATTTCATTGTATGTTTCATATTATATATTTGGTTTTATGTTATTATTATTTGTAATTGACTATGATATATTTGAACAAGCTTAAGTATTTATAAGTATATATATATTTTTTGAAAATGACTTCATCAAAAAATAACTTTAATATTTCTGTACCTTGCTATGAAGGTGATCCAACCACTTTGGATTTTTTCTTTGATATAGTTAGTAATTATGCTAAAATACAAAAATGGACAGATGATCAGGAGGTCTTGTTTCTTAAAACAAAATTAGCAGGACCTGCCCTAAAATTTTTTCTTGAAAATGACAAAATTAGAAATTCAAATAGTGTAAAACTAATTAAACAGGAACTTTCACGATTTTTCTCTAAAGAATCTCAAACAGTTATAGATATCGAATTTGATAACATAAAACTCTTACCTAATGAAAGTATCAGTAATTTTTCTCATAGATTGAATACTTTGGCCAATAAGGCTTTTAAAACGAAAGATCCTGAATTTCTTAACGAAATAAAATATAAGAAACTTTTGCAGTGTTTATCAACTGATATTCGAATCAAAATTAAGGAGGAAAAAATTGATGACTATGACAAAGCAGTAGAAAGAGCAGAGTTTTTGCAAAGTATTTTGTCAAATGAAAAATTAATTACTATTCATAATGAATATTCTAATCATATTGATTTTTCTAAACAGATATCTGAATTATCAGAGAAAATAAATGCTTTGTCATTTGTAAACAATACACAGAAAGATGACACTAAACAAACCCAAACACGTCCTAGTTTTAAGAAGGACACTCGTGAGTTGTACAAATCAAAAAACTCTAGAAATTTTGATTTTAAGTTTCAAAATAAAAATAACAGAAAGGTAAATATTTGTCAAATTTGTTCTAAGCGAGGTCATTTGGCCCTCCAATGTTTTAAGTATAAGAATTTGTGTAAGAGAAAGAAATCTTATGATCAGAATTATTATGGACAATATAGAAATACTAATTTTGATAATTCTGGTTATAACCAATTTCAGCCTTTAAACGACCAGTGAGACGCAGTACAGCTGATGAGCTGTTGTCTCAAAACTATCTGGGGTCATCAGCAAATAAATGTAAACTGTCTGATGAAAGACAAGTTAAATCCAATTATTCACAAACTTCTAAGGAAATTCAGATTTGCAACAATCAGTCAACACAGACTGATGAAAAAGTAGTCATTTATAATGTATATGATAAGTGTTCGTTTTTACCTATTATTTCCAGTAAGTTTGGCAAATTTGAGGCATTTTTATTACTGGATACAGGAAGTTCAATTTCAATTTTATCACTTAATTTCTTTAATGAAATAAAAAAGAATGTTTGTTACAAACATTTAGCTTCTTCAGTAACTATTTCAACTGTTAATTCTGCTGTTAAATTTTCTTCTTGCATTTCTGTGTCTATCAAAATTGGAAAAATATTCTTTCGGCATACCTTTTATATTGTTGAAATTGCAAATTCTTCAGAATTTGTTGGAATTTTAGGCTATGATTTTATTGTGAAAAATAATATTGTTATTAATCCCAGTGATAATACTGCCTCAATAAATGGTGTTGAAGTACCATTAAAAAATAAATGTAAAAAAAGTCAAATAAATGCAATGTGTATTGATGAAAGTTCTGAAAGTGAGGTAAATAATAATGACAGTAGTTCAAGTGATATTGTGCATAAAGTTAACAGTAATGAATCGCATGATCAGATTTGTGCATATCTTGCACACAAAGTGAACTTAAATCCGTATGAACACAAATTTGTAAAAATTAAAACTGACATCTCACCAGATCAAGATGAGATGCTATTTTGTAGTAATATTTCCTCTAATAATGTGTTATGTCATGATGCACTTATAAAATTTGATTCTAAAGTTCAAAATATCTCATATCCCAAAATCGTGCATATTTACATTGAAAATTTATCTGATCATGTTGTTCATTTGAATAAAAATATGGAAATAGGTTATCTGTGTATACCAGATGAAATTGTTGATCAAAATGAACTGGAAAGTAATTTAAATTCTTCAATAAATGAAAATTATTGTAATTTTATTACTGCATCTGATCAGGTACTGGCTCAAAGAAAAAAAGATCTTTCTATAAATGATTTTAAATTGGATCATTTAGATGCAAATGAAAAGAAGGAAATCTCTGATCTTCTCTTAAAATATTATTCTGCTTTTTCAAAATCTCTTAAGACACTTGGTCATACTGATCGCATTGTACCTAATATCAAATTTATTAATGACTTCCCAATAAAAACTTTACCATTTAGCATTCCCCAAGCACTTCAGGCAGATGCTAAAGAGCAAATAGATAATCTTGTTGAAGCAGGAATAATAGAAAGGCATTGCTCGGAATGGTCTTGCCCTATCTTAATTGTCAAGAAGAAGTCGGACGGTTCAGGTAAACAGAAATATCGTTTAGCGTTAGATTTGAGAATGCTTAATTCAGTTATTCAGGAATCTTCTTATCCTCTTCCCAAAATTCAAAATATTATTGCTAATTTATCCTCTTATAAATATTTCACTAGCTTAGATTTAAAACAAGCTTACCATCAAATTGACTTACCACCAGAATTGCAAGATAAATTGACATTTACATCTGAGTATGGCTCTTATAAGTATAAACGTTTAGTTTTTGGCTTAAAAAATTCTGCCTCAGTGTTTCAAGCACTAATGGACATGATCTTAGATGAAATAAATTTGGAAGGTATATTTACATATCAAGATGATTTTATATTTGGTTCAAACACATTTCAAGAGACATTACAAAAACTTGAGAAAATTTTACAGGTTTTATCAAAGTATAATTTGACTCTTGCCCCCAACAAATGTACTTTTCATCAGACTTCCACAAACTATCTAGGTTTTCACATTGAAAATCATGCAATAAGTCCCATTCAAAGTAATAGTTTGCGAATAACATCTTTTCCGGTACCAACAACTAAACGCCAACTAAAAGGTTTTATTGGTTTAGCGACCTTTTATAGAAGTTTAATACCCAAATTTTCTGAAATCATACATCCATTAATTCAGCTTACCAGGCCTAAAGAAAAATTTCGCTGGACTTCTGAACATGACAAAATTTTTAATAATATTCAAAAAATGTTTTTTTCTGAACCAATTGTTCATTTACCAGATTGGGACAAACCATTTTTCTTAAATACAGATGCGTCAAAAATTGCTATTTCAGCTGTCTTACTTCAAGAATTTGATAATAACTTACTACCAGTTGCATATTTTTCTAAAGCATTATCCCCTTCTGAAAAAAAATACCCTGCGATTAAGCTAGAATTAATGGCTATTTACAAAGCAGTTGTTGCTTTTAAATATTATCTTTATAACAGAAATTTTACTATTTTGTCTGACAGTGCTCCATTAAAACACTATAAGAAGGTTAGTAACCCTGCGGATATTATAACTAGATGGCTCACCGAGTTATCCGAATATTCATTCAATTTTCAACACATTCCAGGTTCTTCAATGTACTTGCTGACTATCTTTCTAGAAATAATTTCAAAAATAATCAACAAACGTTAGACACAAATCCTGAATTAGTATATGATACCACTCACATTCTTCCTATCATTGAGAATGATGAGCATGAAAAGACTATCTCTGAGTCACATTCAGTTAATTATTTGACTGTTGGTAATTCAGAAAATCATAAAGATCCTTTGCTTGAAATATCAAACCAGACATTTGTTAATGAACAGTTAAAAGATACAGAATTATCTGTTATATATAATGAAATATTAAACAATGGTAGATCAGATAAATATGACATGTACTTTATTCATCCTGATACTAAAGTGTTGATGTTTAAAAAAAACATGCCACATGACTCAACATTTTCTTATCATATTGTGGTACCACACTCATTAAAAGCTAAGGTTTTAGCAATTTCACATCTTTCACATTTCGGTCTAAAGAAAACCTATGAATTTGTAAGTAAAATATATTTTTGGAAAGGTATTTACACAGACACATTAAATTATGTTGCGCCATGTATTAAATGTTTGCAACATAAACATCACAAAACACAGCCTGCACCTTTGCAAGCAACGTACACTCCAAAACAAGCAGGTCATACTGTAGCAATTGACATTGTAGGTCCTTTTAAAAATGGTTATTCAGTATTAACAGTAACTGATCACTTTTCTAGACATATGGAATTATATCCTTTAAAGGAGACTTCTGCTAATAAAGTTGTTGAATCCCTGTTTAAATATTTCACATGCTTTGGGAGACCTTGCGTAATTTTGTCTGATCTAGGTTCCCAATTTATTTCCAGTGTTTACAACATTTTTAATGAAACATTAGGTATAAAAATATCTCATTCTTCAGTCTCACATCCCCAATCGAACTCGATTGCTGAAAGAATCAATTCTTCAATTAAAACCTCAGTTAATACTTTATTACTTGAAGGACACTCTTTTGAACATGCATTGTTGATTCACAAATGCTTATACAATGGCTCCACGCACTCATCTACAAAATTCTCACCAAATCTTTTACATTTTGGGCGTGAGTTATCATTAATATTTGATACATATGACACTCATGCAAATCAACCATTTCTTGATAATGTTGACACTTATAAATTATTAAAAGAACTGGATGCAATGTACCAAAAAGCTTATGAAAACATTGTGTCTGCTCAACATCAAAGAAACTTAAAATTTTCACAATTTGCAAAACTACGTCCATTAACTGTCCATGATATTGTTTATCTAAAATCTCGAGATAAATATAAACCAAAATATACTGGTCCTTATGAAATTATTATGAAACATTCACCTGTTTCATTTACTATAAGGAAATATCAGTGTTCACATGCTCCTTCTTTTAGAGTGCATATAGATAGACTTTTACTTGCTCCAGCTAGAAATGCATACCTTAATTCTAACTTTAATAAAAATACAAGCTCTAATATTAATAACAACAATAATAATTATCAGCAGTACAATAGCAATAGCTCTCCTCAAAACATTATTTCAGGATATAATCTTAGACCAAGAAAATAAATGTAATGCCACATGTTTTGTGTTAACTGGCCAGGACACGGAATTATGTTTAGTTGTGTACTATGTACTGAATCTTTTACTGGTCTACTGCTGGTTCAGTTCATTGTGTATTAGATTCTCTATACAGTGTACAATTTGGTTTTATATTTTATTTTCATACTACTATTTTGATATTGGTGTACTTTAATATTTTGACAAGTTTATTTCATAAGGTGCTTATATAAATTTGCTCTACTCTCTATTGGAATGGCATTTTACATTTCCAAAATTTTTTTTAATACTGATCAGTGTTGATTTTTTTTTATTTACATATTATGCATATTTCGATTCTTACATTTTAATGAAGGTATTATGTTTTTGTAAATTTCATTCAACTATAAACATTGTATCAAGTCAGTATTTAGAATTTTTATATAAAAAAAAAAAATCCTTTTTCAGCATTTATTTAAATGTGTGTTTAAACAGTGTATGTAAACTGTTATGATAATTTGATTTAACAGGTTGCAAGTATTTTCAAGCAACAGCAACATAAAAGACAATTTCTATAAATAAAAAATATGTCATCTAAAGATTTGCTTTTACAGCAGAACTGTTTTTTTTTGTAAGCGCTTACACTTGAATGATGATGAAGAATATAAAAAATAGGTTGTGTATACACATCAAATTGCTGGATATTAAAAGCAATGACTAGCATATATGCATGTATATAAAGGCCTAGGCATAAGTTGAAGTTTATTTATTTTTTTGGTAACATTTTGTGTATCGTATTGTGTTTTATATATATCATATATAATTTGTAATTTTTATAAACATATAGTTATTCTTATTTTATAAGTGTATATTTTGCTTGTGCTTTGTACATAGATTCCCAACACTTTACATTTTTTTATAAGAAAAAATATTTTTTTTTCCTTCGCCAAAAAAAATATTTTTGGTGGTCCTTCGAGTGATAATATGTGATGTAACACATATTCTATTATATATATTTCTATTATTTTTTCAATTGTGAGTCCCCCCCCCCTCTTTTAAAATTTAATTTTAAAAGAAAAGTATTTTTAATACGTATTTTTTATCGTGTGTTCGTCTCCAAGTGCATATAAAATATTAATAAATAAAAAGAACAAATAATAAATTAGTTTTAAAATATCATTCCATTTCTAGATTTTTCTTTCTTGTTCTTCAGTTGATTAAATATCAAACGACTGTTTTATGTAACTGCTATTTTTTATTTCCCAATCATTTCATTTTGTCTTGTATAAAGAAATTAATTTGTTACCTGTTGTGAAATTCCGTTTAGGGTTGCCGGCTGCTGCGCGTTCTCGCCACGAGCGATAAAGACTATATTCTTGGCAACGCTCCTTTTTTAAAATTTCCCCTTTGTTTATCATGTAACGGTCCTTTTTACCTGTACATTGTTTTGCTCAGATTGGGAATCTATTCTATGCCAAAAGACTTTTTTTGGCGTTTGTGAAATCTGAAATTTTTGTCAGTTTTACGTTTGTCACTGCTAAGTAAAGATGCACGATCTCCGTCGTCAGCGATGACTAATGTTTTCTATATTATGTTCGAAGACATTTCATATTATTGTGCTGTTTACTGACTAAGGTTTTCTGTATAATGTTCAATGGCATTTTATATTACCGTGCTGCATACTTAACGTTTATGGATATTCAATTTCTTGTGCTTTGAGAAATAAAAAAGTAGTCAAGAAGATTCTCTGAGAAGTGATTTTCATTAGTGAAAATGTCTTCATTTTTTAACTTCAGAAACAAATGTAAAATCAGGACCTGGTGTTCATCACAACATTTGTACTACGATCTCGGTCTAGCAAAAAAACCCTGCCTTTTATTTCATCTTTTGCATCGATCTCGGCCACACGTATGAAATGTGTCCTATTTTTCATATTTCGCTACCATAGAACTATAGCACGTAAAAGGTGGCCCTTTATTCTAAAACTTCGCCACCTCAGAACTATTTTGCCATCACAGAACTTTGAAATGTGCTCTTTATTTCCTATTTTGCCACCATACCCCCCTCTCCCCCGCCCCAGATAAAGTAATCTACTTTATTTATAACACATTTGTGATATGATTATAATCAATATTGTCATCATTGTTAGTACTAGATAAAATGAGTTTATCATTAACAAATTCAAAACTGCCATTATGTTCTGGAGTTGGTCTTTGATTTTCTTGCTACCAGTTTCCTGCTTAGCAATTTCAATTTCAGCTTTTACTGAAGAAACTCTTTAAAATACAAGATTTTCTTTTTCGCCTACAGCAGGGCCATAGCTAGAAGTGAACAATAGGGGGCTCATAATTTTTTTTCTCTCTCTCTGACACAGAAAGATAAATTAGTGCATATTCACATTGTAGGTACTATGTTTCTTATTAAATTGTTGCAATAACTCCATTTTATGCTAGGAAAAGTACATGATGATGAGAATTTTGAGTGACTAATTGGTACAAAATTAAACATCGTGTTAGGTACAAATAGGATGTGAGAGTGTTGAACTACTTATTTTAGATACAATTTAGTAATTCTGCAAAACTATAAAAGGGTCTAAAAATTAAATTAGATTTTTGAACAGGCTTTCACTTGGATTTTTGGAACAGAAATTCATTGAGCGACCTTGATATCTATTCCACGGGGTGGGGGGGGGGGAAGGGGGAATTGAGCCGCCCATAGCGCCTCCTTAGCTACGGACCGACCTACGGACATTGTTTTTACAAGCTGCTGCTATGAAAAATGACCGAATCATTACTGGGGATGTGAGATTTTGAAAATGTGAAGATAAACTTGTTATGCACAGTGTTGATTTCAGAGGGTGATCAGAGAAGGACTTTATTTCTTGGAACAATGCGATGTCCCCTTCCCAGAACACTTGATATTTTGTGTTTTCAATAGTAAAAAAGTGTAATGCCCTCCCCCCTTCTTTCCAAAGCCATGGAAATCCCTCCTGGACAAAAGTATCTGAATTCAACACTGGTTATATTGATAATACATTTGCTACTATAAATTCAGCTGTTTCATAGTTGAATGAAATGGCTATCAGTTACATTTTATTAAAAGTTCATCTTCACTGAATACATTTTTATTCATTGAATGAATGCCTGTTACTTCAAAACCTTTAATGATATTCAATGGTGCGAAAGTTTTTTTAAATGCATTTCCAACAACATATATTGTGATTAACTGTCTAGAATGTGACATCATCCATTCATTAGTAGAAAACTGTAATATGTTTTCCATAAACAATAGGGTGTTCCCAAAGACAATAGGGTGGGAATGGTAAACAAAATAATTTCAACTCCTCGGCATTTCTCTGTTGTAAGAATCAAAATATAGCTGTTATGTTATCCATGATTAACAAAAAAGTAAAATACATAAATGCACCTTTTAAAATTGGTTCAAAACCTAGAAAAATACATCGGAAGATGAATTCTTTAGAACATTGCATCATATGGAAAGAAAAAGATTTATTGGGAGTTACCAAATTCATATTTGCAATTCATATCATCAGTTCAATCATCATAAAAAAATGTATCTAAATTTGAGTTTTTTTCTTTGCTCTGTTTTGTGGAATTTTTTGTAAAATAAGTAACAAAATTACTTTTTTATGTGAATTATTAAAAACCATACATTTGTTATACCAATGGAAATGCCCCAAGGTACAATCACTACATGGTTTAAATAAAATCAAAATGACATTAAATCTAGAAACATTATCCTTATTTTCTCAAAGCCAATGTGACATGTGAACAGTGGTCATCAGTAGCATTTTAACTGGTTTTTAATTTTATTGTTCAGAATTCAGCTACTTGTTTTTAGAAAAGATAATGAATTAAGTATTGTGAAGAATATTTTCAGTGTTTTTTATCGTTATTAAGAAATAAGTTAGACGTATAATTGCTTTTGTATTTAAAAATCTTATTTAATTAAGTTTTAATAATTTCATAGATATTTAAATATTTTAGTCTTAGGAATTCTAATTAGTAAAGAATTTTTTACATTAGAATGCAGCATCATATAAAACTAGCTGCATTTTCAGAAGTAAAAGAAGTGCTTAGGAATGAACTTACAGCTTGTTTTGATACTCAAGTGCTTTGTAGAATCCTCAACTGAAACTCACAAAAAACACTATTATTTCAAAGTTTGCCAGACAGGAGTCAAAACATAAGTCATGAGTCAATCATAAAGCTTTCACATTTATCCATGCATTACAAAGATCTATGCAAATTTGAGTATTAGCATAATAAATAAACCTACATGATATTAAATATACTTACAAAATTATCAGTTTTACCTACAAAAGTAACTTGCTAATTTAAATAAAGTTTTAGAAAGATGTACTTATAAAGTAAGATAAAAATGTAATATAAATATGATTTTAAAAAACTATGAAGTTTGCAACTTGTAAACTCGTCAAATGAAACTTATGCATGGTGGTGAGTTCATCTAGTAAATAAATGCAAGTTTTATAAATAAAGTGAGGAGGAATTCATAGAAATAAAACAAAATAGAAAAATTAAAAAGTAGGTAAGCATTTTAAAAGAAAAAAAAAATTAACAGGAAACTATAGAAAAAATATCCAAACACATTTAATAAATGTGTAATGAGGTTAAAAATTTAAGTAGTATGGAAACAAAGATAGAATTTTTAGACTATCATAAATTAAAATAAAGTTTAAAGAACCTCAGAAAAGTTTGTTTACTATAGATAAATAAAACTGCGATTTTGCAGGATGCGATAATTACACATTTTGCAGGAGAGTTAGTAAAATGTTTACTTCTATACCCGAAAGCCATGGCATGTATTCGTATACTATCTTCTGGTTGAAAGTCTCAAATTTCTGATTGTCAATTATGACCTGGTGTCCGGAAATTTTGCACAGTGATTTAGAGTGACGTCAAAATTTATATTACATTGTTTGAATTTTAAATATATATAAATACATGGACTAAAAGCTTTTTTTTGTGTGTGTGTGAATCATTGTGCATTTATCCCTATAATGTCCCATTCAACCCAGAACAGGGCTCGATAGACCATGTTTGAAGTTTTAAAATATGTTGATGATTTTAGTTAAACAAAATTTTATCAGAATAGCTGAAATATTCATCTCTCAATATGATACTTTTTGAACAATAATAAAAATTAAACATGTCACATTATATCTAGTCTCCCTTATAATCTCTATAAATTATGCACAGCATCGAAAAGTTTAATTTTAAAAACAATCTTTTAATGCTTGTTTTGGCGCAAAACAGAAAAAATTCAGCAGAAATTAAATTAAAGTTATTAAATCTTTCAGATATTTAAATCGCAAGATATTAAGATATACACCTTTTATATACAAACATTTCAATAGATTATTTCATTTTATTTTATAGGTGTAGCGAAAAATTAAAAACAAATATTGACATGTTTCGATTCCATCACATAAAAACCCTAATCATTATAAAAAAAAAAATCATTTTATGGTTAATACAAACAGCTCGAGACAATGACTCACCTCACGCACTATTGTAAAAATAATAAATTAAAAATAGTCCATGATCGAAATTAATTATCAACTTAGTTCATCCCATTCAAGCTCTCACGAGGAATTTATTTATAAAATCTAACCATAACTTATGAATATTGAAAGAAAATTTATCATTGCAAACAAAATTTTTACGTGTATAAATTTCAACAGACTCCCTTATAATGGATTTATGACAACAATTTGATGTAAAACATAATTTGCTTTCATTAAACAGAATTTTTATCTCCTCATTTAAATATAATCTAGATAAAGCAGTGTTACCAGCGAAATTTGGTCATACTAACATAAAGCAGATAAAGCAGTGTTACCAGTGAAATTTGGTCATACTAACATAAAGCAAGTAAAGCAGTGTTACTAGCAATGTTACCAGTGAAATTTGGTCCTACTAACACTGCTTTATCTAGATCAGCGGTGCACAACCTTTGGCCCGCGGGCCACAAAGATACCACTATTTTTATGCAGAATATTTTTCCTTATAGTTATGACGAAATCTTTGCTATTAAATAAAACAAACGACTGTTTTCAAATATTCTGGTGGGAAAAGATTTTCTGGCAAAAAGGTTGTGCATCACTGATCTAGATTATATTTAGATGGGGAGATAAAATTCTGTTTAATGAAAGCAAATTATGTTTCATATCAAATTGTTGTCATAAATCCATTATAAGAGAGCCCATTGAAATTTATACGCATAAAACTTTTTTTGCAATGATAACTTTTCTTTTATTATTCCTAAGTTATGGTTAGAGTTTATGAATAAATTCCTCGTGAAAGCTTGAAATAGGATGATCCAAGTTCGAAATTGATTTTAGATCATGATATATTTTTAATTTATTATTTTTACAATAGTGCCAGTAACGCAGCCAAGGGGGTGGTTTTGGGGTTAAAACCCCTCCCAGAGCTAAGAAAGATGATTATAATTGCCGCTTAGATTAATCAAAACCAAACTTAATATTTAAATATTTTGCTCATTTCAGAATCCGCCGCTTTATTGAATCAGATTTCGTTTAATAAAATGATTCAATTAATTGGCGAAAATTCTATTTAAAATTGTGAAAGTGCATATTACATGGATTTGTTAAGTAAAAATTGGTTTTTTGAACAAAAGCACTTTTCTGATACGTATAATGCAATAAAAATGTTGATTTCTTGCCACACAGATAATCTTTGAGTTTAAGTATTATACAGTGAATATTCTAATAAGTACTGATTCTATTAACCGGCGATTCAAATAACCGTCAATCACCTTTATCAGAAACTCAACACCCCCCCCCCCCCCTAGAATCAAATTCTGGCTGCGCCACTGAATAGTGCACATGGTTTTTAAGTTACATCTCATTGTCGCGAGCTGTTTGTATTGACCATGAAACGATTCATATTTTAATTTTTATTATGATTATGATTATGGTTCTTATATGATGGAATAGAAACGTGTCAATATTTGTTTTTACTTTTTCGTTATACCTATCAAGTAAAATGAAATTATTTATTGAAATGAGAAATTAAATTTAATAAAATAAATTTTTATCTTCAATGATTGTATGGTAAAAAATATTTTTTCATATAAAATTGATCTATTTTTATAAATATGCAAAGAAAACATTATCCTTAAAGCTATATTTTAAACAATTGAATAAAAAAGTATAAAGGAGAAATACACTTACCTTTGAAATTGAAGAAATTGCTTGAAATTTTAAACATGCGATGATCTAAGTAAAAATGATACCACATAACTGACAACCTTTACGCTTTTTTCCTATCACCAAATTTTTATAGAATTTTTTTTTCTTTTGCATTAATAAATCGCCCAACAAAAAAACATAAAATTTGATATGTATGACACCAGATTTATTTTTCAGAAATTGTTTTTGTCAATGAAGTTTAATAATACTTTCTAGCTATTCTTTTGTATCCTACTAAATGGAAATGCAGTAACAGAGGTGTATTTATTTTTCAATGACTTATAAATCAATTATAGGAGTAAAAAAAGTAATTTTTGTTTGACAAATGCAAAACTGCTATTTAAATCATAATAAATAGAGATTATGTTACACACAATGTTTTGGAAAACAGTTTATTTGAAGCTGCATCTATTGTCATTTAGGCAATTTAATTTGATGTTACTTTTTATTTTGATATAAATTATTAAAAAATACCTCATTTTTACTTAGTTCTCAAAAGAATTCTAAATATATCGAATTTAATTTGAAGTATTAAAATTTAATTATCATTTCATCAGCTTTTGACACACAAAATATTAAATTAAGCATTGATTTCCGAAATTTTTTGAAAATTAAGTAAACTAGTCGTTGGGGGCCACCGTAATACTTACCCGTCATATATAGGCATATATAATATATGAAAATAATACATTTGAAAACTATTTATAAAATGGATTGCAATTCCAAAACAAAATTTTAACGTGTATTTATATTTTTATTGTGCATAGTAATGCTGTGTTAATGAGTTGCTGATGAATCTCTTTTGATTAATTATACAACACGCCTAACTACTCAAATAATACTGAATTGCGAAAAAGAAATATTCTTATAACTCCAAAAATAATAATCTTATTAACTAACAATTTATTGCGTCGGATTAAGCGTCTCATTTCCAATTAAAATATATTTTTGAATTGAAATTTGAATGAAATACAGGGTCATGAAAAATCGAAGAATGTGGAAAACAGGATTACAGATATCTCGGCAACTAATAATTCGATCAACTTCGTTCTTTATGCAAAATTTGTGTTAATTTATTGCCTTTTACAATCACTCCTTAAAATAAAAAAATTCGAAAATTTTTATATACTTTTCATCAGAACAAATTTTTCGAGAGTCCGAAAAATATAGTTCCGGATAATTGAGGTTACTGATATTAAATAGGCTTCGTCCCATTCTTACATACGAAGTACATACAAAATTACAAGTCTCTATCTCAATTCGTTCGGGAGATAGAGCGTTTACAGACAGACGGACGGACGCACAGTGGGGCAGGAAGCCTCCGAAGTTGGCAAAAAATAAAATTTAGTTTGAACCAAAAAAGCACATCACGGATTCTTTTGTAGAAGAAAAGTAGTAAAATTTTAAACTTTTACATAAGCTAAATAGTAATTTATTAATTAATTTACAAACCTTTTTCAATATTTTTTGTAGAAAAATGAGTTAAAAACAAGAATTTAAGATAGTTTTATACTAATTAGATATTTATAAATCATCCATAATATCGCATTAAAAAATGTAAACATAATTAGTAATTTTAATTATTCTCAACCAAACCTTATAATGAATATTAGCGACTCGTTTTGAAGGATTGGATCAACCTTTCTCAGGCAAAATGTACGTATTACTATAAAGACAGCAGCAGAAAAACTGTTTCTGTTGTTTTAGTGCTAACACACACTTTTTGTTTTCCTGTTTTTCAGATCTTAAACTCATACAGGTCACGTACACTAACGAATATGTAGAATTAGAATTGTATTACCGTTTTACTCTTGATATTTTTGATCGTCCAGAACAAATTCAGACGGAATATGAAGATGGGCACGTTTGCTTTTCATTGACGCTTCTGTTTGTTTTTCAAATCGGGGAAATGAAAGCGATTTGCCAAGCCACTCTTTGTTAATTCTAAAGCATTTCCCTTGTTTTGCCAGGCTTTTGCTCATCGGAATTTATATTAAACTTTAAAACATTTAATCTTCTTTTCATTTAAACTACTTGTTCGTAGTTTCTCCGATTATGGAGCTCTTATATCATAAAATCACATTACTTTTCAAAAGTTTTTTTGTTAAAACGTTCCATGATAGTCAGTTTCATTTAAATACATTGTTTTGTGATAAACAATGCATTAAAATTGGTATTTAACAAAGAAAATATTTATAATCATGTTTGGCTCACCCGTACACTAGCAAAAATTTAAGGATGATTAGCTATAAAAATGACCATACAATTAAAAAAGTGGCAAAAAGGAGCAAGATTTTCTGGCATATTTGTCCTTTTAAAACTCATACTTAGTAGAAAAAATTATAATTAACACTTAACTCGCCTTAACTCATAACTAAAATCTACAATGTTTGTAGACAGAGTTAATTTTTTTTATAAATTTCACCACTATATATTCTAAGCGTCTGTATATCTATAAAAATCGTATTAAAACAAATTGAAAGTTAATGAATTATTGTTACATACTTGTAGTTAAAGGTTCCATAGTCAAAAAAATTATTTTTTAATTATTATAGCGAAATTAACAAACGAATGTTGAAACAAAATTATTGATTTTTTTTTTCACTTATTATCAAAGCACAATATGCAGTTTAACTTCTTTCTCTAGTGACGATCAAAATAACTTTGCGCAAATTTTAATACTAGGAAGATGTGTACTGACATCTGCTCTATTAAAGTGACGTATGTCGGTAGTTCAAAATAAAATTTCATTTTTTCGATTTTTTGCCAGTTTTGAAGGCTTTTTGCCCGATTGTGGGACGGCAAGATTTTTTTTTTTTCGAAATATATGTTTTTCGAAATCTCCAGTGTCGAAAATTTGTAAATCCGTCAAAAAATTTTTTTCGATTTTCAAAACGATCGCAAGACTTACCCTATACTACGTATGATGGATAAGTAAAAACATATATTAGTTAAGGTGAGTACAAACAAAAGGGCAAACGAAAACGTTAATTTCTTGTGGAGATAATTTTAAATATACAAATGCATCCCATCTTCAAAAATTTAGAACTTGTGTGGAAGGGGGGGGGATTCCGAAGCTGAGAGATTGGCAGTCTTAATTAATTTTAAATTACATTTAAGATCATAAGATTAAGATTAACATTTAAGATCATAATGCCTATATTCATGATTTTCTTTTTTTAATACCAATTACCAAGGCATTAATTCCTAGTTTAAAAAGCAATCATATTCAATGTGACATACATAGGTTATAACTAAATACATAGAGATGGAACATTAAAGGAATACATACTAAACGTGATATTTAACTTTCTAATGTTTGGCATGTAATATTCCATTTACTAAGCTCGAGGTTTCAATCAAATAAAAGCAATATTTAACATAATATAAGTCTATATAAAAGCAATATTTAACATAGTAGAATTCTATATATTTAATAATTTTCAATGCATTGAAGACTGATTAATACTCTCGAGGATTACATTCATATTTGTAATTAAGTTTTTTATATATATAATGTTGAAAGAAACATATTTTTTTAGCATTTAAAGCAAAATTCAGGAAAAAAATATTATTACAGTTTTATCAATTCACAAGACTATAAGAGGGTTAAATACTTAATTAAAAATTCACCCCATTTTTTTCGACAATTTATAGTTCCTTCTTGAACATCTTCAATTGGTCGACTGAAAATACTTTTTGTTTCTCTATTTATTTTGCTTCAAGATCAGGTGGTTCCTTTTATTTCATTTTTTTTTTTTTTCACTTTAAGCATTTCATCCACTGAGAGCCTATAAGTGCGTGAATCATATCGTTACATGTTTTAGTTTTTGTAATATGAATCTCAATACATTCTCGTATTAAACCATTATGCATAGTTTTCAGTTTTATTTATTTGCTAAGTCTCTATCTTTAATAGGTTACAAGGTTATTTCTAGTCAGAGCTGTAGTTTTTTTTAAAACAAATTTTAGGTCTGTAATATGTTCTTTCCTTCTGTCATCTATTTTCTTTTTATTCTTTCATTTTTATTTTCTTCTATCTTTACAAGAAAAAAGTATTGGATTCATGAAAATTTTCGAGTTCCGGTTTTCGACGGATTTATACGTTTTAGAAGGTCCTGAACACGTTTTGACTATTTTTAGAAAATGTCTGTCTGTGAGTCTGTCTGTCTGTATGTGACAAAAAATTTGTGGGCGCTCTGTCTCAAGAACTAATGCTCGAAATTTAATAAAATTTTATATTCAGTTAGACCTTGACATGAATTAGTGCCTATTGGTTTTTGGTGAAAATTGGCTTGCAGGTGGCGCTGCTATACTACGTTTTTCGTGATTTTCAAGATTGCTATATCTCAAGAGCTAATGCACAGAATTTCACCAAACTTCAGATTCTGTGACCCCTTGATATACATAGACGCTGATTAAGTTTTGGTGTAAACTGGCCAGCAGATGGCGCTGCTATGCCACGTTTTTCATGATTTTCATGATAGCTATATCTCAAGAACTAATGCACAGAATTTCACCAAACTTCAGATTCCGCGATACCTTGAGATACATAGCCTCTGATAAGGTTTTGGTGTGAATTGCCCTATAGGTGGCGCTGCTATGCTACATTTTGCACGATTTTTGCGATAGCTATATCTCAAGAACTAATGCAGAGAACTTCATCAAATTTTAGATTCTGTTACACTAGAATATATAACATAATTAGACGCTTATTACATTTTGGTATTAACCTTGCAACAGGTGGTGCAGCTATGCTGCATTTTGCACGATTTTTCCGATAGCTATATCTCAACAACCAACGCACAGAATTTCATCAAACTTCAGATTTTGTTACAAAATGACATATAACATAATTACACGATGATTAGGTTTTGTTATAAATCCTTCATCTGATGGTGCTGCTGTGCTATATTGTATACGTTTTTTTTACTAGATATATCTCAAGAACTAATGTACAGAATTTCATCAAACTTCAGATTCTTTAACATCATAACATAATTAGACGCTTTTTTACGTTTTGGCATAAATTGTCCAAGATATGGTGTTGCTGTGCTACGTTTTACAATTTTTTTGTTATAACTATATCTCAAGAACTAATGGACGAAATTCCATCAAATTTCAGATTCTGTTAGGTCTTGACATCAATAGATGCTTATTAGGTTTTAGTATAAATTACCCAACATGAGGCACTACTAAGCCCATTTTCTCAGAATATTAATTAAATTTTACGTTTTAGGCTTTTCGGATACCAGAATCTCATTAGGCTTGGTCAAATGTTCGAGGAAGTTCGATAGTGGGTAACTTTGGGGTCACCACGGTTTTTTTTTTTAAATATTAAAATGTATTTATGAGATAGAAGAAAGTTTTGGGATTGACACATCCAACTAGTTTTCTATTTATGCGACTGATTTTATATATACCTGCCATAAAACTTTTTTCATATTTTCCTGCTTCAATTCTTATTTTCTTACATGGGATGCATGAGAGGTTATTGGAACTTGTTATAAGGCATACATTAGGACCTTAAGTAAAGTGGAGATAGATGCCGCAATTTTACTTCTCTTCTTGTAAAATGAGGAATAAAGTAAAAACAACAAACTAAGTACCAGAAATCATAAATCAAACTTTCTTAAATCAAATTTCTTTTAAACAATTTATAATCGTTTTAATAAAATAGGCATAATTCTTTTCCCAAACGTCATTTTTTAACATCTTTTATTATGTGGTGGGACATATGCCACATGAAGAAAAAAGTTGGCAAATTTTTTTCAAGCAAATCATATTTTTATTTTCTAAAACTACTTAAAATTAAAATAAACAACAATCTACCTTTTAATTTAAAGTTGCATAGCTTTGAGGTAGTTTACTGTATTAATGTTTACTTCTTTTTAAAAATGTATTCTAAAATCATTTCATTTAATTTTTGCTTTTTTCAAGGTCTTTTCATTTTTCAATCTATACCAATATGATTTTTATTAAAGTTGTCTGTTCTGCCAATTTCGATTTTTACTATTTAATTTTTCACCCTGAAAGTATTTCGTGCTCTTTTATGAAGAAGCTTATTTCAAAATGGTTGTATGCATTTAAAAATATAGATCCATGTTTATTTGAGCTGTCATTTGCTCCTCAGTATATCTGCTGTGCAAAGAAAAACATTATGCCTGGAAGTATTTAACGACAAAATGTGAGTGTGGAATGCAATTTTGTGTGTCACCAATTTATCTCAAAACTCATGACTCGTTTGTAAGTGATTCCTTCTGAATGATAGATGACTTCACATCACCTTTTGAAAAAGGTTGTTTTCTATAGCTAATAGCTAAAATTTAAGTAGATAAAGTTTTGAAATACTCTACTTTTAATTACACTGGTCCACAAAATTTAAACTTCCTCATGCCACACGAACTTTTTTTTTTATAATATAGGGTGTTGTGAATAAAAAAAAGCAGAACAATTTTTTTATCACCCATGAATTTTATTTATTTAGCTATCATCGATTATAAAAAAATAGGCAGTTCTCAAAAAAAAGAAAAGAAAAAGAAAACAATAATGCAACAAAAGTTACTACAATTTATTGGCATATTTGGCTTCCGGTTGATCTCTTTTAACTGTTCAGTAGTAGTCGGCCAACATCCTTGGACTCCATTTACCTCGATAATGCTTTTCCATGGTTGAAATGTCCTGATGGAATACATCTCCATGCTCATCACTTACAGCTCTAAATTCTTAGGGAAAAAATCCAAATGTGAATGTAGAAAATGAATTTTAGTGACATATTACAATTCAAAGCTTTGTATGCCAATAGGAGCTCATCAGTCAACTCTTTGTAGTTGTCACTTTTATGGTTCCCCCAAAAATTCGCAACTACGTTCTTAAAGCATTCCCATGCCGATTTTTCCAAAACATTCAATTTTTCTTTGAATCTCTGGTCTTTTACTAATTCCTGTGTGTTTTGTTTTGGGGTTTATGCCTTTTATTGTAGTAACACAGAAATAGCAATCCGAAACATGATCTCTACGTTCAACCGTTCGCGTTCTGGGAACAGCAAACGGTATATGACATAATCCTTTCTTACAATCAATTAACTTTTTTCACATGTTATACAAAAAATGTGTGGGGACCAAGCTTTGTCTTGATGAGCAACTCAAAAAGAAAAATACTCCCTATAAAACTGCAATATAAGATCTGTAAAATTACCTCTTTGTGTTTTGAAAGTCCGTTCACCACAAACATAACAAAAAAAAAAAAAAAATAGGATTGTTAATACACTTTCTTGACAAGCAGAGTACTTCACTTAAACCAACGCACTTTAAATTAATGAAGAAAACGAATATAATTATCACTGTTTTTTACGAACCTTCATATGCATTTATCGCTATAAAGCCAATAATGAACTTAACTTGACTTATCACAAGAAAACTGAGGGTGATTGGAACGAAATAAGTCATTTTCGTAATAAGGGTAATAGTCAGTATGGTTTCGTAATAATCAAAATTCGATTACCTACTAGAGTTCGTGTGGCATGATTACTGTTGACCAGTGTTATTCATTCTTCTCGACTGATCTCACAAAAATGCTTTCCACTGCAGATAAATTTGCTCTGTAAATAATGCAGAAGTGCTATGTATTTCGAATCAGTGCTAAGAAAATAACGATGACTGCAAATATGCTATTCTAATGCTATAGACTATTAATATTATCTACTAAAAAATTAGTAATAGTGCTGCTGTTGAAATTTTCTTAATATGCAAAGTATTGAGCATTTTCTGATTATTTTTATAATGTAGATAGACAGAGGTGTTATATGCTATTGCCTCAATTTTTTTCATTGTTAAAAAAATCGTAAATTGTATATCTTCTTCATAATTCTTCGACATGAAATTAGTTTTTAAATTTACAGTATTTTTCATTATTTTTACTTACAGGCAAGCACTGGATTACAATACTATGTCACCAAATGATGACTGTTTCCCATGCAAAGCACATGTGTAAAGATTTAACCATATCTGTAAAAGCAGCTATAATTGTTGAAAAAGACCTAAAGCCCAATGACTTTCCCAAGTGACAGAAAATCTTTTTTTATATTTTGAATTTGTTTTGTTTCATATTTAGATAGCTCTAAATTAACTCCATTTTTATAGTATTTTGTTACACTATTTCTATTTAAAGTTTTTAATTTTATGTTTATTACTTTTATACTACTACTTCACTTTCTATTAATCCAGAATATCATTTAAAGATGATATTTATTATTTTAAAATGTATTGGCCTGCAGGAAAATTGCTTTATATACCTAGATAAAAAATTTTAAAACTAGAAACCATCCGTCTTTTAAAGGTTAATAGGTAAATAAACAGTTTCTACACATTTTTTATATTAATTTTTTAGCTGATTAAATTATTAAATTATTTTAAAATTGAAATTTATGATATTTTTATATCTGCCGATAAAAAAAAGACTTTTTTCAATATTTTAGATTAAAAGGTGGAGAGCTGACAAGTTTCTTATTAAAGTATTTAGACATTTTCTTGATATATTCAGCCAAGTTTGTTTTATGCTCATATGTTACGAAAATGTTATGAAAATAATTATTTTCTCTAAAGAAAGTGTCAGTGCCTCAGACTCACTCTAGAAAAACAGATAAAACTTTTTTGTAAGAAATATGTTTCAAAGGATTTTCAAAAATTTATAATCTAAACATTACTTGGATATGCATGCAAACGAAAAACCTTTTATTTGTGAAACATGTTCCAGGGGATTTTCAAGAAGTGACACTTTGAAGGTACATTTGCGTACCCACACAAACGATAAACCCTTTTTTTGTGAAATATGTACAAAAGGATTTTCACGAAGAGACACTTTCAAAGTACACTTGCGAACCCATACAAACGATAAACCTTTTGTATGTAAAATATGCGCTAAAGTATTTACACGAAGTGGTACTCTGAAAGTACACATGCGCACCCATACAACCGAAACTGCTTTTATTTGTGCTGTATGTTCAAAAGGATTTTCAACAAGTAGTGTTCTCAAAAGACACTTGCGCGTTCATGCGAAAGAAAAACTTTTTGTTTGTGAAATATGTGCCAAAGGATTTTCAGAAAGTGGTCATCTAAAAGTACATTTGCGTGCCCACACAAAGGAAAAACCTTTTGTTTGTGAAATATGCTCCAAAGGATTTTCAGAAAATGGTACTCTTAAAAATCACTTGCTTACCCATTCAAAGGAAAAACCTTTTGCTTGTGAAATGTGTTCCAAAAGATTTTCACGAAAAGGCATTTTGAAAATACACTTGCGCACTCATACAAATGAAAAACCGTTTGTTTGTGAAGTATGTTCTAAAGGATTTTCACAAAGAGGTAATCTCAAGCAACACTTGAATATCCATACAACATAGACAAAATCTTCATTTGGTGACTCCTTTCTATTCCGTTTTGTTTCCCGGGACACATGCCTCCTCCTTACAATTCTTTTGCATAAAACATGACAAAATTTACTGAAGTAAAATCTTGCTATATTGTACTTTATAATTTGTAAATATGCCCAAAACTAAGAGCTGCAATTTTCTATCGTAATTTGTTTGAGAAAAACTTCATTCAGATGTTCTCGAGCTGATTTGAGGGTGGATAAGCAGACATTGGTTCATAAATAGAACAATTTTGTATTTTTTTTTCCAGCCTTAGCACGTCTACTGTTTTAACCAACTATGTTAGCATCAGGAAAAATTGGCTTTTCAAGGACAAATTTTCCCTTCCCGTTGATCTCACCTTGGCCCTTATCTTAGGTTAGTAACTATGGTAACAGCCATGTGATCTATTCATCACTATTACCTTAGCATTTATTCGATTACGCTGTTTTTTCCTTTTTCTATACTTTTTGCTTTCTTTTAATTATGGCAATCAATCTTGATATTAGAAAACATATGAAAAAGGTTTTTTATTATGTATACAACTATTTTAAAGAGCTCGTTGTTGACTGATGAAAATTAAGTCACCCAACAGTTTACAATAAATCTGTAGCATTGCAGCGAAAATAGCTCTAGTTAATTTGAATGGTGAATTACTATACTTTCATTTGATTGTACTCTGATTCACGAACATTTTTTTAAAAGTCTTTTTATGGACTAAGCCTTTTCGAAGTCTAAAAAAATAATAATAAAGATATCACATTAAAACACATTATTGAAAGTGTACAACTATGCCCCGAAAGATTTCAAAAGAAATGAAGCAGAATGATTTAATCAACCCCCCCCCCCCCTCATCTTTCCTTTATTTTGTTTCTTGTTGTTTTAAGGATGTTAATCAGCGAGAGCTTAAATTTTCGGATTCAAATTTGAATGTAAATCTCGCTAGATTCATGAAAACATTTTCAGCCTTGAAAATGTTAGACAAAGTTTTTCTTATTCAGATTTTAATGCATGAAACAGCTATTTTAATGTGCTTGTATTTTTCATAAAGTCAAAAAACAAAAAAAAGAAACAAATAATTTATACCACGTATTTATCCCCTTCATCGAATTATTTTATAGAAAATAATGTTGAATGTAATATGTATTTTAATGTTATCCTCCAAGAGCAGGAATTATTTTGTACTCATATTTAAATATTATAAAAAATGATATGGCATCTTGCCATTTGAAGCTACGTAATTTGATTACACCACTTTTACAACCGCCCTTTTATTTGTTCTCGTTGTTTCTGTTTTAAGGATGCTGGTCAGGGAGAGCTCAAATTCCAGGATTTAAAATCTGAATGTATTACTCACTAAATTCATGAACACATTTTCATCCTTAAAAATTTAATATATGAAGTTTTTTTTTGTCTCAGGTTATAATAAATGAAAGAGCTATTTTAATTTGCTTGTATTTTTTGGAAAAGCAAAAGAAGAAAAAATCTAGTAGCTTATAGCACGTGTTTATCTCTTTCCTCAAAAGACTGCGTAGAAAATGAGAAAGGAATATAATGTCAATTTTAATGATCCCTTCACCCAAGAGCAGGAGTTATTTTAAATTCAAATAAGAAGTATTATAAAGACTAATTTTGCATCTTGCCATTTGAAGTGGCGTGATTGGATTGAACCACGTTTACTACCCCCCCCCCCCCCCACTTTTTATTTATTTTTATTGCTGTTGTTTTAAGGATGCTGATCAGAGAGATATAAAAATTTCATATTCAAATCTAAAGATATTGTACGAATTGAATATTTCCAACTGAGCGAAAAATAACCCAGGCTAGGAATTGAACCCATGTACTTGGCATACAAGACCAATGCTTTCCTGTTAAGCTGGGAGACAGCCGACTAGGATTTCTCGCTCAGATAACCTTATTGGTCATACCATCTGATCTGTCATTTAGACAGCTCGGCAGAATAAGCTGCAAATCCTAGCCGGCTGTCGCCCAGGTAGCGAAACATGTAAAGCATTTACCTTGTAAGCCAAGTATCTGGGTTTGATTCCACGCTTGGGCAGTTTTTCGCTCAGTTGGAATTATTCAATTCGTATGATACATTCCTTTTATATTAATCATTTTTCAATACCACTTTTGTTATTGCCTGTGTCTGTATCTATACTGTGCTTTGAATAGGATATCTGAAGTCGGTGTCTAATTTCATGGCTTGATATGCTGGGTGAATTCACAGCATCAATTTAAAAAACCCATTTAAAAGAGTGTGGGCATTGCAATCAATAGTCGTGCATTTTTACAGGATTAGGTTCCGAAAAATTAATGAAAAGTTTCGAAAACAGGAAAAGACCAGACATTGTCTTTGTGCTGTTTGTGTTTATAATTATCTTTGTTGGGAATAACGATGAGATAACTATGAAATGCATACATTTATTTACTCGTATTAAAATAAATGCTCAAAAATATAATTTATAAAACAAAATGGTCTCGTGTAGGTTATGTTCATGAGCAGAGTAAAACCATAACAAGTTTGAAATTGCACGTGAAACGTAGCATCGTAGTATGGTGTTTTTAAAATATATTCAGATCTTACTGTTATAGTATACAGGATTTCGGATACACTATAGTAGTCAAAATCTTTTGTGTGATCAAGTAAACACTATCTGCTTTCTATCATACAGGAAGTAGCTTGCACTAAACCTCAGCAACATATTTCAATTTCATAAAATGTGAAATAATTTAGAACAATTAAAACATGCCCCAAACCATGTTTCCCCGTATACCGTTATGTAGTGAATTACTTTTGTGTGGTCTTGTAAATTAATAATAAATATCCTTTGCATTACAAATTGTACAGAATGAATAGTTTAGTACAGAGGTTCCCAAAGTGTGCTCCGCGGAGCCCTTGGGGCTCAGCCTGAACCTTTCAGGGGCTCCGCCGTGTTCCAGGAAAATAAACAAAATGAAAGAAATTTCCATATTGCTAGTGAAAGATTTTCATAAGCATGTAGGAATTTTTTTATGTGTGTTTGTCAAAGATAAATATACCTGTAACTAACAAGGGGCCCACCAAACATGGTGCGCACAGATTCTGATGATTTCAAAGTATGTATTAGGGGTCATACCACTAATTATTCTGGTGAAAGGGATCCTTCAAATTGGCCTTGGTGTTTGAGAAATTGGGGGTTAAAGTTCAGCGTGTACTTCAAATATCTATTAGTACAACTTCCGAATGGCGTCGGGCTAGCACGCGGGCTTACAGTTCGATAGGTTGTGGGATCGAGTCCCGCCTCGGCTTTATATTTTTTACGCGTTACAAATTTTAAGTACGTTTACTACTAGAAAAATTGCTACAGCTTTTGATAATTTCTTAATAAATTACATTTACACTTATAAATTTTTTCATGAAAATTTATTTTTCGCTTCAATTTTTAAACTTATATATCTATTGACAAAATTGCAAAACTAATTTTTGCCGGGAACTTTTTTTTTTAATTGTTATATACATTTTTTACTTTAAGCACAATTCTGAAATAATGATGTTTCCTTTTTATCGCTTTTTTATTTTATTTTATACCGTTTCAAATGAAAATTTATCCTTTTTTGTATAAATAATACAAAATAATTTTCGGGCGAAATTTATTAAATGTTTTTAGGATTAGGTACTTCAAGTAATGCATATCTTCGAAAGAGTAATAAAACATTAATACAGTAATGCTGAAATACAAGTTATTACCAGATATCCAAATTTTCAATTTTCCAATTTTCTGTAAATATATTTATCTCGCAAGTTCAACCTCAACAAATTTTTTGTTTGCACAAATAAGATATGACAGATTACATTTAAAACTATTTTTTATTACAAATCAAAACACTGTTTCCGTAATTCATCTGGAGTGCAAAAATCCTTTGTTAATGAGATAAAATTTACCATACATATAAAAATACTATATATTTTCTTTTTTTATCGTCTGCTTTCCTTTCCTCCGTGATATCAGAATAAATGAAGATTTCTTTTTATTGATCTTATATTTGCACTTATACAAAAGATGACTAAACTTTTTTTAAAATTTTAATGTACTTTTAAACATATTTATCATGAATTAAGTATTTAAGGAATATAAATTATGTAAGTTTTAAAAAAAGAGGTTTCATTCATAAATTAAATCGGATTTGCGTTTAGATTAAAAATTTCTGTAAAAAACACTGTTTTAAAAAAAAAAAATTCATAAGCGTAAACTTAAGTTTTTAAGGGAACAGTTTACCTCAAAACTGATCAAAAAATCGATTTTCGTTTTTAAACATTCAATGAAAGCCTGTTTAATTGTGAATATTTTAATACCTCGTTTTTACCCATACGACAATTATATCTTGAGATATTGTTAATTTTGTTAATACACCCGGCGCAATTCCTCACACAAATGATATTTTTATTATTTTTTTCCTCTATGTTTATATTTTCTTCACTTTCATGTTTTAAAAATGTTAAGGCTTTTTTTGTATTTGATGCAGAGATTTAAAATGTTTTGTACAATTTTTTTTGTTATATATGTGTTAAATATGCGCATGAAATTATTCTTAACGTTATTATTATTATTGTTGTTGTTGTTAATAAAAGTATATATGAAGATGTGTTAGATTTCACCACTTTACGCAACTTATATCAATTAAAAATACATATTAAATGTAATATTAGATTATCTAAAAATCCATTCACAGTATTGTGTAACACATATTTGGAAATTTTAAAAAAGTGATTAAATATTAATATTTTTAGATCAATCAAAATGGTGGAGATTTTAAAATCTTATACTTTTTCAAAATTTTAATTACATACGCATTTTTATTTATTTATTAGTTACAAAATGTACTTTTAGTTGAACCCTGAAGTGCAGTCAGTTCACCATTTGTACCACATTTTTAATAATAATAATAATAATAATAATTAATATTGAAAAAGTAAACTGCCCTCTTCAGAAAATATTAAAAGGTTGAAAACTGTAGAATACCCAATTTTGTAAAAAATTTGTAACGCGTAAAAAATATAAATATAAGTAAAAAAAAAAAAAAAAAAAAGCTGAGGCGAGACTCGATCCCACAAACTTTCGAACTGTAAGCCCGCGTGCTGGCACGACGCCATGAATTCACACTTGGAAGCTATACTAATAGATATTTGAAGTATACGCTGAACTTTAATCCCCAATTTCTCTAAAACCAAGGCCCATTTGAAGGAACACTTTCACCAGAATAATTAGTGGTATGACCCTTACAACATACTTCAAAATCATCGAAATCTGTGCGCATTATGCTTGGTGGGCCCCCTGTAAGTTGAAAAATACAATAATACACTTCAAACCATTTATACGTTTGCATGATACATGAATCTTTTTTCTGTCTAATATTTTTGGTTTAACTTGCTTTACTTTATGTTTCTGCATTTAATGTGTTTTAAAAATTCGATTTAAAAAAGGACATTTTTTACTCTAAACTTCTATATATTATTGTTCATCATATTTTATGCAGTATAATAAAAGAAAAACTATCGGCATTTCATATTTACATACATAGCATATTCTATTTTTTTATTTTTTGGAATTTTAATTTCCTTAAACTATTTATTTTATTTTTTATCAAATTTTGCTTATTTAAATCTTCTATCCTAGTTTTCAAAATTGTATTTAATTTTTAAAACAATGCCTGTCGCTTAAAACGTCTTTTTTATTTATTTCTTTGCTGCGCAGAGCACTTCCATTACCGGCAGGCGGAACTAGCGAAAACGTGTTACATAATTACTCATGGGTGACTGGAACTACACATTTTTTTTTCTTTTCAAGAGCAGCCTATTGGAATTATACGGAAGTATCTCTCTGCAGACGAAAATTGTAAACTTACATGTTTTTCTGTGTGTGTGGTTTTCGCTATAAATAATAATAGTTTTGCGTAAGCCCCAATGCAATGCATAATTCAAACATGGTTACAATTTCGATCTGTAATTCCGAGTTCATACTGGTAATCCCAAAGGGATATTTTTTATTTTAAAAGTAGATGTCATTAGCCTTTTAACCCCTTCGTGACCCCTTTTACGAAATTTTCAATGTCTTGTCACCGGATTTTAAAAACAGAAATTTGTCCCTTATTAAATCGTGAAAATGTTCCGATTAATAAAAGTAAATTTTGTAGCAAAATTTTACTATTGGGGATAAACACGGATTCTTAAGACATTTTGCGGAACGTATGCGTGTCGCTCGTCACCAAGGTGTTAATAGTATTGTTTAAACATCTCTCGGGTTCAAAAGAATTTTTTTTTCTAATTACTACAAGCTTTCAGAAATCACAAATTTTTTAATCATAATTTTTACAGTATTTGAAGGAAATATCTCGATTATACAAGGTAGATAATATAATACAAAAAAAAAAAGAGTTTTAATTCTTATTTCTTATTTTATTGTGTCCAATTAGAGTAATATTAAATAAAACTGTTAAAGGATTATATAATAGATCTTTCAATTTTCTTTTATGAATTAAGAATTTCTGTATCAGGAAAGGGCTAAACTGAGAACCTTGGTCCAATGTTGGAAATTACTGGTTCGGATTTTTATACAGCAGATATTTCTCTGTTTATAGGCATAAAAATACACTAATTTGTAAACCAGAGAGTACCGTTGGGTTCAGGGGTTCCGCTATAGAAATCCTTCTTAAAAAGGGCTCCGCGAGATCAAAAGTTTGGAAACCACTGGTTTAGTATATACTTCATAGATGCACATCACTTTTATTATGTTCGAAGAAATGTAAGACAGGGGTCGTACTTGTCCTGAAATTTTGTAATCTGTCCTAAAATTCCTGAAATTTTTCTATACCGGCATTTGAATTCCCCATATTGGATGATTTAAATGCCAAACTTCGAACCATATGAAAAAAAATGTTTACGGCAAGGTACTTTCGTTTTTCACGCGTTCGCCGTAAAGAAAGCTACCGAGAGATTAAGATGCGCACGCAACCGGCCAGCAGTTGAGAGAGCCGCGTCCAGCTGCCGCGCGATCTTGTGGGTGAGATTTCGCTCGCGTACGGAGGAAAGAGAAATTCTTTCGTCCATGGAGTAAGAGCGTTTCTTCTGGTTGATTTTGAGAATGAGGAGGGAGGGCGCTTTCTCGGGATTTTTTGAAAATTTCAAATTCTTTATAAAGTGGGGAGGGGCGTTTGATCGGGAAGGGCGGATTAACAGGATTTTACGGTAGTCTCTCACCACTTAATTTCATTAGTTTTCTTCACTTAAATTTTATTACCATTCTTCCAAAAAATTTAGATGAAATTTTTGACCAAAAATAACGAATAATATTTAGTCGTGAGAGACTTCCTGCTGGCACTTAGATTTTTACATAGCGGTTAATAATATATGTGAATTTCATAACAATCTAAGTTTGTTTATATTGTATTATATTCCTTCTTCCATGTTCTGGAATTCCTACGAGAGTCGCAATGCTCTCGTTTACTTCCCATCGATGGTGATCAGTCGAATTGTCTTGATGCATAGATCTTGAGCATATTGGTGGAATTTGCATACAAACTCCATAGCATTGGGTTGGTCGAAGCAAACAGAGGGTAAGGGAAAAATAGAAAGGGGCCCCCAGAGCCAGATAAATATATGGAATTTAAATATATATATAAATTAAATAAAACAATAATGAATTAAAAAAGAAAAAAAAAGAATAAATAGCAGTAAAAAACAATACAATAGGATTTTGAACAGGGGAAAAAATCGGCTTCAGAACAAATTTTCTGAAAGTTATAAAAGAAGGGGAGGGGGAGGTAAGAGAGAAATTCATTCGAAAATGCAATTTTCGTTTATTCGTAATCTAATGCGAAATTTGCGTAATTTTTTGCAGTCTTTTAATGAAAATTGTCATTTTTTCGCGATATTTTGACGAAATCGAAATTAATTTGTTTTTGCGACCATTTGTCGGAATTCGCGATACATTTTATGTCCGAAATTTTGGAATTATGATCGATTTTTTTTTAAATTTTCGGAAAAATTCAGAAAAATATCCCGCTTGTTTAAAAAAAAATGCGCGTAAACGCCGCATCGGTAGAAACGCCGCATCACTTGAAATTTCAGTTTAAAACACATAAACGCCGCGGCGTTTCTTCCGAAAATTACGGTAATCAAAATTTTCTTTGTTATATAACTATCATTTACTGTCTTTTCAGGTCTTCATGTTTGACACTTTCATTGAATTCAGTTTAAATGTCGTATGCTGAGAGCTCTTCTTCAAAATTTTTTTGTTTATTTGCATCACCCTCTTCTCCCTCTCTGCTCAGCTTTCATGATTATCTAGGAGGACTCTCCTATGTCGATGTGGTGGCGAACCAAGTCGATTCAATTGTTTATTGGTGATCGCCAGCCAAGTTTTGAGACAACATTCTGTGGTCTCTCTAATCTAGATGTTTTGCCAAACAGTAAAAAGTTGTTTGTATTGGGAATTCAAACATTAGAACAAATAAATATGATGATGAAGGGCTGTCAAGACATCCTTTGCATTGATTCAACTCATAAAACAAATCAGTATGATTTCTATCTTATTAATGTAATAGTTCCTGGCGAGTTTGTTTGTGGATATCCTGTTGCATATTTAATTATAAATTTTGCAGACATTGATATAGTTTCGTGTCTGCTTAATGTTATATAATGAAGAATTCCTGAACTTAGTATTAATAGTATAACGACTGATGTTCATAATGCTTTTCTTCCTTCTTTTGAAAAAGGTTTTGATTCGGATATAAAATACTTATGGTTGTGGCATTTTCAACAGACACAGACTCGACAACTGCATAAAAAATAGGGGGAAAACATTAGAAGATGAAATGCATTTCAATTTAATAAAAATACTTTATGGAAAGTCTCAGTCTAAATTTCATTCTCTACTCGGTAAGTTTTTAAAATATTATTCAGCAGTAAGTTCTGCATTTATTGATTACTTTCAACATTATTATTGTAATAGAGTTGAAGTCTGGTCCATAGCTTATTAAAATATCCCTCATGCTTTTACAAATACTAATATGTTTTGTGAATTATTTCATGATAAGTTGAAAACTTGTTATTTTAATCGTAAGTGTTATAAGAGAATTGATAAACTTCCCAGCAAACACAGAACTAACAGAATGGTACAAAAATTATATCTTTCGACAAGTACTAGAGGTGTTATTTCGATAACAGTGAATCGTAACCTAAAAGTATCGATTCTGTCCTTTCCTTCGATATCTTTGGCGATACTCTCATGCGTTGTCATGATGGCGCCAGAAATATGACACCACGACGAAAATCGGCGATGTAGATGATACGTGTTTGATACAAATACGTAGGAATTCCGACACTTCTGGCATAAAAATGATAAAATAAGGGCACAAATTTGATATTGTTGATATCCAATGAGAATCATTTTGAACGTTTTTTTAATGCCCATATGATAACATTTTGTGCCAATCTAATGACACTTTATACACATGTCGGCGGATACTTTTAATATATATATATATATATATATATATTTTTTTTTTTTGGTAGTATCTATACTATTTTAATCCTTTGAGGGCTAAATCACTTCCATTGCTAATATGTTGAAATGAATGACACTGGAATCTTACATGTATATTTGTAAAGAAGAAAAAACTAAATTTTACATACATCAAACTATTTTTTTAATCAAAATTCTGGTAACATTTGGAAATTAAAATTAATTAGTTCCATAAATATACAACCGCCTTTGAAAGAGTAAAAAAAAAATATTCCAGTTATATAATTGGAAAATGATAAAAAAAAACCTTGATACAATCAAAGTTATTTTTAAGACCTTTTTTCAAGTTTCAAAATCATAAATTGTTGCAAGATTTTCTCTAAATTTTATAATAAGGAAATCAAGCTTGCGTTGTTTTATTGTGGAAAATTAGGACTGAAGAATTTCTTCTTCTATATTTTGCTATTAGCACATTTTGTAACGCTGTATTTAACTTCACTTAAATTTTATACAGAATCTCTGTGTACTGCTTAGAGAATCTTTTAACAAACATTTTCTTTACTCAGTTTCATACGTGTATTTTATTTTTATGAAGTTTCATACTATTGATCGTATTAAAAAACTTTTCTAAAATCCACTCTTAACTGATCAGGAAAAAATGCATCTAACTAGCACACGTAATACAATAGTTTTTTTTTTTTTCATATATTACGGATGTTATCCTTCATCTTTTTATCGTACATTTGCCTGAAATTCCAATTTAGAGAAAAGAAAAAGACATTCCAAAGAAAAAAATATTTTTGAAAAAAGTTTTTTTTAAAAGTCCTTTAACTGTCTTAATTATGAAGGATAAAAAAATGTTCTAATTTTTGCTCAACTATTCAATAGCACCTTTTTTACAATAAAAAATGTTTCATTCCCCCCCCCCCCTTTACAATAGCATTTCAATTAAGTTCCAAGTGTAGTACATTGAAAAAAAAAAATCAAATATTGCTTCAAAGACGCAAACATTTTTCTAATATAAATGCATATGCATGGAGGGGGGGGAGGGATTTTCTCTTAACTTTTCTAACTAATCATGAAGCATAAAAAGGGGTGCAAAAATCTAGGCATAAGTGGATTGTCTCTCGCCACTAAAATTATTAAAAAAATTTCTTTGCTGAAAATTTAATAACATTCTAGCAAGAATTTTGCACAAAATATTAATAAATCAATTTAGTGGTGAGAGACTGCCCGACGGCGCTTAGATTTTCTGCACCCCTCATAAAATATATTCAAATTTTTATTCAATGGCTAAATTGCTTTTGTCTATAAGTAAAAGATTTATAATTAATACAAATTATTATTATTAGTGGGGAAATTAGCATTAAATAAAAAGTTTATTTTTACTTATTAGATATTTTATTGTTTTTTCCTCTTATAGCATTATTGTCTCGCAGTAATCCCTACATAATAGAAGTATAAAAAAATTTCTTATTACTAACTTAAATATTATCAGGTGTTAACACATATCCCAATCCCCCCCCCCCCCTCTCTCCACACACACACGAGTAAGAAAGTACTTTTGAGATAACATTTTTTCATTTAAAAACTTCCATTTTATTATTTTTTTTTTTCAATCACATTCAATATTTTTGGACTCCAAAAAAGTTTCAGTGACTAATTAAATTAACATTTTGTCTTTGGGATGCGTAAACCATTTAAATAGTAAAAAAAATATATAAATAAAATTTCAACAATACAAATTTTGTAATGAAGGGGGGTGGGGATAAATGGAATAATTTATGCTTCATAAACTTTCATATTGAGAGAGTACAACTGAAAATTTTGTATGAAATATAATTAAATTAAGAATGTACAAACTATTTCAAATAGAATACTAATAATAATGCATACACACACCAAATACATTTTATCTCAAATCATAGGTAAGACAAAAAAAAAAAAAAATAAATAAATAAATAAATAAATAAAAAATAAATAAATAAATTCCTTCATCCCCCCCCCCCTTCTTGTTTGCGGTAAACCTTATGAGTCTTTTTCAAATCATCTGTCAATTCTTGTCTATGTTTCATCTGAAAATACCTACCATGTTAAGATAGCTGAAATAAATAAACACAGACAATATAGAACAATGCAAGTGTTAGTGCTACAATATTTATTAACTACAATTTTTGCTTACAAAATACAAATTATATATTTAATATTTTTAACAAAGATTTTCCTTTTATTTTTTTAAAAGATGAGATTTAGCAATACAATATTTCATATCGACAGTTATCATGCTCTTTCATAATACATTTTCTTCAAAATTCAGAAACTCGCTCAGAAGTCCTCAATACTGGTATACTTCAAACCCAGATTCCTTCCAAGTTGGGTGCTCCAAGTATCTGATAATTTCTCCACCTATTTAAACAACATAAAATAACATTTTAAAAGGATCAAAAATTGTTATTGGTAGACACAAAATCAGATTATTAAAAATGTAGAAATATAATAAAATAATTGACTTTCACACCTTGAGAACAAGTAAATTACACATACATAGCATTAACACTAAATATATAAGGAATTTTATTCAATATATATAAAAATATTTTATACTAGGATTTTTATTTAAGACTAACTTATTTTTATGCGATTTAACCATTAGACATCATTTTCCATGGATTACATTTTCATTGTATAGAAGAGAATCAGCTGTTTATTAAAATTCTAATGCAGAGATTGACAAGTATTTTTAAATGGGTTCAGAAAATTTTTATTGAGAACTAAAGAACAAAACACATTTCATAAGTACTACCTACTTATATTTTATTATTATTATAGATATACACACATGTAATAGAAAAGTCATGCATTAGTTCTGAACAATTACTAGATACATAGGTATAAGGTCTAAAAATGTTCTCATCACGAAATAGAAAAGGCATTCTTAAGGCATCTGTTGAAAAATTAATGCGAAGAATTACACTTGCTTTCTTGAGCCAGATTTTTACAGTTTTGTTCATGTGGTGAATAAATAATGGAAAAAGTATCTTGAAGGTGAGCATCCATCAACCTCAAAACGATATTTGTTTATCAAAAAATTAATTTTGAACAAAGATTTTTTACATACATATGAAGACATGAAGAGTCAAAAACAGTAACCAGGTAAATAGCTAAGTTTTTTACAATTTTCATACAATACTGAAACATTTTTACCCCAAAACTCTTAAGAGGATGTATTTTTATACACTGGTAGGGAAATATTTTCTTGCAAGACAATTATTTTCATTTGAAGTTTTTCAGGATTGAACAACTTCACAACCATCTATTTTGCAGCTGGAATAACTATGGTGACAAAGAATTGAGACAACTTAATTATCTCTGGAAAGTTTTGGAATCTTGCTTCAAAATTCCTTTACAAACTGTCATAAAAATTTAAGAACACTACAGTGTGTATTTCGGAATTCTTACAGTCATGTATTGTTCGAAAATGAATAAATACTTCATTTGTAATATCTCCCCCCCCCCCAAAAAAAAAAAATCCAGTTTGTTACAAAAAGCAGACACATTTACATCAGATTACACATTAATTTCCCATATCTCTGTAACTGGATGTTAAGTGCCCCTCTCTACTGGAGAATTAGGATTTATTCAACATTTTTCAAAAGAATAGAAATCAACACAACAGCACAATCAATACTTTCCCATAAAATATTATGACATGACATTTGAAAGAATCAAAATCATACATAAACCAAAAGAGCCCTTAAGAATTAAACTAAATAATTAACTATACCAGTGTTTCTCAACCTTTTTCAGGCCATGCCCCACCAAATCATATCTAAAACCCTGATGGCCCCCCTCTCCTCTCTCTGAAAAATAATTCTTATTATATAAAAATTGAGCTGTTATTCCATTTAAAGAAGTTTAAAAAAAATAGCCATTTAAAAATGGAATGGAAAAGAAAACATAAACAAGTAAAAGAAAGGTCATGAAAAAATGAACATAAACGAAAGAAATGTGTTCAGGAAGCAATTGTTAATAATATAGACCAGGAAGCGGCTGCACAAACTATCACCTCATAGAATTGATTGTTGAAGTTTCAGCATTAGACAAAACTTGATTTGTATATTAAAATGCAACTGGTCTGCCAAATCATATCTTGGTGGAAATCGCTAAAGACCTGATTTTAATGATTGATCGGTAAGTGCTTTACTGCAGTCAAAAGTATGAAAATGTAGAGGACTGCTAGCAAGAAAACAAATGGCAAATCTACTAGTCAACCACTAAAATAAAGTTTGTTAAGATATGACTTGGTAGACCAGTTGCATTTTGATATGCGAATCAAGTTTTAACTAGCTCATGAATTTCAGTCATCAACTCGATAAGGTGATGGTTTGTGCAGCCGCTTCTAGATCTAATAAGAGTAATAATAATAATATGCAGCAATGAAAAAAAAAATTAGATCTTCAAATATTTAATAGTGAACTTTGATACACAAAAATAACTTTAACTGGATGTTTCTTGATTATGTATCTGTCATTTTAATTGCTGATAGTAAAAGTAAATAAATAAAATATATAATAAAATTCAAATTATAACATTTAAGATGAATAGAATAAAATTAATGAGATTTTTGTGCTTGATGTTGGCTGCAAAGAGATTTTATATTAGGCACTAATTTTGTCAGCTTTTATCTCAAATCCCTCGTTTAGTGATGTCTAGTCGATTTCTTTATTTTAGTAGTAAATTGTTTACCGCACTCAAGCCACATTCAGCAAGGTATGAAGATGGGAAGGGTAACAATATTTTTCTTGCAAATTGTGTTGAATTAGGCTATTTAGTTTCAGTCTCAGCACAAAGCCACACCATATTGCCTTTTATGTTGAATAGAGTTTTAATTGACTCATCGTTTTTAATTTCAGCAATTTCTTCTCTGTATGGTGTTGAAACATTAGATAAATCAACTAACATTGGCTGCATGACCCATGATGGAAAATCCATTTGCTTTAAATCAACGAATCTATCATTCATATCAGAGGCCAACATTTTCAGATGATTGACAATGGCAGTTATAGCGGTGTCTGTTACCTCGCATTTTTTTAACCAGAAAAATAGGTCAAACTTTCTCTCTGAAATATGCTTTTGTCAGACCTCAGCAGACGCAAAAAAACCCAAATATTTTCACTTTTGCATCAACAACTGTTTTGTTTTCTCCTTGAAATTGTTTATTTAATGTATTAAACTTTTCAAAGATATCTGCTAAATAACTAACATATGTTTTTCCATCAACGGTTTGTAGGGCCTTAATGTCAGGCTTTTCATTTAAAAATTCACCAAGAACATCGAACAACTCCATGAATCTTTTTAAACAATTCCCCCATTTTAATGGCACTTTTTTGTTGTTGTTCTTTGCAACAGGGTTGGGTAGATTATTTTTTTGAAAATTAAACAAAAAATGATCTTGAATTCGGAATAGTCGAGGTTGGAAGGATTCCGGATTTTGGATTTTGTTACTCTACAAACACAATGGAGTGCTGCAGCAATGATTCACTAGCAAACTATTTTCTGATATTTTATTATTAGATTTTTTTTTTTTTTTTAGTTTCACGTATAGGTCGACCCCCACCCCTCCTTTAAAGTTCTTTTTTTGTCTAAAATTTCTCGACTTATATGCGAGTATATACGGTAATCTTATTTACTTTACCCTGAACAGCGAAGTGCTCTACAGCATCTATCCTGATCATGATGTTACCCATAAGTGGGAACTCCCAGTATTCAGTTGTAATATAACTAGGTAATTATCCACACTGTAAGGATGAAAGTTTGCATAAAACTTGTGCAGCCAGAAATCAGGCTTTCAAAATATAGTTATTGAATCTTAAGAATTAAATAACAGTGCCTTTTACCTACAAGTAACACTCTGCTTTTTTAAAAAATCTAGGACAATTCTGTTTTCAGAAATGTTTCTGTAAATGTAGCCTAGAATTTTTCTAAATTTTAGTCACCAGAAAAAATTTCCCCTCCCTCATACTTCATTATGAGTTTCCATGTTTAAAATTTAACCTTTAAAGACATGGGCAGTGTGTAATATGCACCATAAATGGTTTCAGTTTTTTAAAGTATAAATAATTTTTAATGATAATTATTTCAGACAGAAAAAAAGAATAGTTTAGAATTATTAGCTAGAAAATTTAAAAGAGAACTTTGAAAGATAACACATTCTAAGTCTATTTTATTTATAAAAGTTTGAATTCTATTAAAAAAATAAAAAATAACTTACATGTTTGGAAATATCCTCATACTCCAATATATATTTGATATGTGAAAGAAGGTCTTCCTGAATTTCTAAACAACACCATCTAAAAACAGAAATTAAAAAATAATACACCAGGCATATATGCAAAAAATTTAAATTTCTATTAACATCTATATGAAGTCAAAAACTTATTTGCCATTATCTTATCGAGCATTCCTTAAGATGTATGATTTTTTAAAGCAAAATGTAATTATTCGAAAATGTAGTGTTTATTCAAAATGAATGCTTTTCTATAAATACATTATAGGTACACTGTAAACGTGTGATTATCCACCAATACCAATTATGGGACCAACAGTGTAGTAGATGATCAGACTTACTAAAATTACATGTCTGTATAAGAATAATTAAAAGTTTTTATTATTATTATTATTTGCTGCATATTTTTGTATAGGGGAGAGTGGAATACAGTAGACAACCCCTTATGTTTTATTTATTTTTAAATTTTTAGAGTTTGTTTTACTGCTATTATTTCTTTTAGGCTTGGAAATTTGTCAGTCTGTAAATAAAAATCACAAAAAAGCAGATTTTGTTAAACAGTTGCGAAAAATGCAAATTAACTAAGCTTCACAAAAACACAAATTTTGCCAAAGAATTGTATATGTAATAGATTAGATATAGTAAGATTATTTTCAAGATGTAATAATATTCCTTGACTTTATACGGGAGTGTAAATTTTGTTTTAAAGTGCTAAAAAATAAGCATAGTAACTAGTGCAGAAAAAAATATGAATGTTATGAATGAAGGAAAGAAAAGAAGTCAATCAAGATTTTTCCATGCCTGATCATCAAAATGTGCAATTTTTTCATGGTTAAGCAATCATGGCGATTTGCACTTTATGAACTGATCAACAAAATTTGCGATTTTTACAAAAATGATCGGGAAAATATGAAGTTTTTCTGCACCCGATTGACAAAATTCATGTTTTTTATAAAGTCGATCGACGAAACTCATGATTTCCTCCCACATGATCAAGGAAATTTGTGATTTTTCTCTGAGTTTGATCAACAAAATTTGCATTTTTTTTTTTTGCACCTAATTATAGAAATTTGTGATTGTGCAGTATGCCATCGACAAATTAGTGATATTTCGGATTCTTAACTGATTGTAGGGTCGCTCCATGGTAACTTATGTTACGTTTTGAACTATTTTCAGTAATTTTAGTAATGTAACAAAAAAGAAAATATATATATATATATTTATTAGACATGGTTTGCTAATTAAAGTTATTCAAAGCCCAATTTATACTAAAATTACATAATTTTAATGTTATTTCATAAATTTTGTTAGTTTTATTTACTACGGTAACTGCCATTACTGAAAAAGGAATATGTTATCATATATAAAGTGCAATTTTCATTATAATTTTTTAGGTAATTTATCCAAATTGACCCTCACATAGGTTTCATTGTCAAATTAAGTTAATTTCACACTTGAATGTTTTTTAGTGTTATATTACTGAAATTATTGCAGTAAATTGCTGTAAATGTAACATAAGTAACCATGGAATGACCCTCTGATGCATTATTATTATTTTTTTTTTTTACTTTGCTGCAAATTGATGAAGTTCACAGCTTTTTAGCTCACAGGCTATCATAGCCTGAGAGCTTATGTGCCCGTCCGTTCTGTATGTATGTTCGTATGTACGTAACGCGATAACTCATGATAAAAATATCCGATCCACTTGAAATTTTGTATGTAGGTATATCCTGACAAGGCGCTTCCCTGATTAGTTTTTGGAGTTCATTCGATATGTATAAGAGGGGGAACGGGGGGCTCATGCCCCCCGTTAGTTGATATAAATGGGATTTTCATGCAGAATTAAGTTTTCAAAATTTAGATTAGGATCATTCTGATGAGGCGATTCCGTGACTGTTATTAGGTGTTCATTGATTAAGTATAAATAGGGGGAACAGGGGTTCTAATGCCCCTCCCCCCCCGTTAGTTGATATAAATGGGATTTTAATGCAGAATTAAGTTTTCGTTCAAAATTTAGATTAGGATCATTCTGATGAGGCGATTCCGTGACTGTTATTAGGTGTTCATTGAATAAGTATAAATAGGGGGAACAGGGGCTCTAATGCCCCCCCCCCGTTAGTTGATATAAATGGGATTTTCATGCAGAATTAATTTTCGTTCAAAATTTAGATTAGGATCATTCTGATGAGGCGATTCCGTGACTGTTATTAGGTGTTCATTGAATAAGTATAAATAAGGGGAACGGGGGTTCTAATGCCCCCCCCCCTTAATTTATATAAATGGGTTTTTCAAGCAGAATTGTCAGATTTCGTTCAAATCTCTGAATAGTTTTGGAAGTTTAATGGTTAAGTATAAAAGAGGGGGATAACTCCTTTTAAATTATATAAATGCTAAATGGGTTTTTATTAAGAATTATCTCATTTGCTCTGAATTTTGGATATAGATTTTTTATATGATAAAGCATGTCTTTGATAGTATAGGAGTTTCAATGATTAAGTATAAAAAAAGAGGAAAGGGGAGAGCTGTTTCCCCTTCTTAATTTTTTTTCGAACGGAATTAACCCTTGAAAATATAAGGCTTTAATGTACAATTAGTATTTGTAGCCTGTGAGCTCAATGCCATCAGTTTAACTGGGCAGTATTCTTTATTCTTGCAATAAACTGATGAAACTCACAATTGTTATGCCCCCGATTAACAGGGTTCCCCCAAGTGGTCCCAGCCCAAAAAAACTCGCCCGGGTTTTTTCAAATTTTTGCAGGATTTTACAACTGTATCATTGCACAATTTAACTGATTTCTTATTTGAAATTAATGAAAGACATTATATAAATTTAGCATATTTAACTTAAAGCAGGGTTGTTATGATTTTGCCCAACTCAAAAAACCAACTTTTTTTTTTTTTTCAAAATTTCAACTTTAAATTGCCTAAGGTTAATTTCTTAAAATTGTCATTAAGATCTTAATAATGATATTAAGATATATTTCTTAATAGCAATACACCACTCGTAAAGTTTCTCTCTCACCACAAGAGGAAGAAATATCTTAATTCTACCAATGAAAATTTTAAAAAGAAATAATTGTAATCTAATTTTTTATATATCAGAAACACAAAAACAAACTTTTTCCCATAAAAAAATGATAATTTTTTATTCTATGTTATGTTATACAATATTGAAACTCGTAACAAAATACCACATATGCTGGGAATCCTAATTTATTGAAGTAGCTATGTAAGATTTAGTTTATTCTGTTAATTAGTTATAATAAAAAAAAATACTAATTCTGATTTAGCATTAGTATTAATACAGTATTTTAATGATAATTTCATTCGCAAAATTATTACTGGTAATCAATTTTTGTAAAAGCAAAAAGTAATTTTGATCGTCATGTATTTATATATTTTTGTAATTACTTCAAATTGTGTTTAGTAGTAGTAAGTACGTTTTTTTTTTCAAACATTTTGAATGTTCTTCGTTAACTCAAAAAATTCATTTACAGCTGGCTTAATATATCAATGCAAGAAACTAGTCATATCAGACACAAATCTACCTTTTAAATTAATTAGGTTTTTCAATATACAGGGTGATTCAGCTCGTAGGTGACAAACTTTAAGGATCGATAGAGCACACCTAGACGAACATTTTTGAATAGGGAATGTAGGGTCCCTGACGCGATGGTAAGGCGCTAGGCGCTTTCGAAAATTTGGGTGCCGAAATTCGAAACGTCATAAAAACTAGGGAAATGGTTAGATTTTCTTGCTTGTTGCGTCGAAATGATTCTGTTTGTTTAGACTTTCTTCAGTACCAATTTGATAAGCGTACCTCTTAAAACATGGATAGGGGGCGCTGCAGACTTTGGAGAGCTAGACAACAACTTTAAGCCCGTTATTTTGATAATTTAACACATGCTCGCCAAAGTTTATACTCTAACTTAAAGTTTGAACCCAAAAGTAGAGCCCTGCAAAAAGCGTAAGAGCCGGAATAAAATGTCAAAGTACAGGGTGGTCGAAACTCGAAGGCTCCTAAGAGATAAACAAACAGATTTCTTGACTTATGGCATGCATTTTCATGATTCTGTTTGCTGGGGCTCTCTGAAACTCAGTTGAACGGTACAAAAAGAAACATCGATAGGGGGCGCTTTGGGCAAAAAAATTTTCGTTGACATTTCGGACGCTAACTGGAAACGGGGCGCTACGATCAGTTAGAAACAAAACAAGAGAGTAATTTACTTATCATAAGAAGCTATTAAAACTGCAGTTTGTTTGTTTTTTTTAACAAACATAGCTGGTTTCAATCATGCACAATGCGCGCAATAAAATTTACATAAGGTGCTTTTTGCTGATTTATGCAAAAGATATCGTACCATATCGATATGCAAAAGATACGTAATGCGTAGACGACAACGCGAGATGACGTAGTTGTATGCGCAGACACGTCTTTTGAACGTGCGGTACCTACTTAAGCTTCGGGTTACTTGTCTGCAGATCGGTACACAAACTCTGAATTGGCTGACATGCATTTGGCGTATGGCGCTGCTGGTTGTAATGGACGAGCCGCTCAGCGGTTGTACGCCGAGCGTTACCCCAACAGGCAAATCCCCTGCCATGCCTTCTTCGCTCGAGTACACCAGAGGTTGTCCACAACGGGATCTTTCGACGGAGGCAGGCCTGAACGGGATCTTTCGACGGAGGCAGGCCTGAACGGGAGCGATCAGTGAGCACCCCCGACAACGAAGAGGCTGTGCTTAACCTGGTTGAGGACAACCCAGGTCTTAGCACGAGAGATATCGCCAGACATGTTGGCATTTCGCAAGCAACTGCGTGGCGCATCTTACGTTCCCGGAATCTGCACCCCTACCACATCCAGCGGGTGCAGTTGCTCAGAGAGCAGGATTTTGGCCCTCGAGTGGAATTCTCAAGATGGTACTTGGCGATGAGATCCAGGGATCCCCGTTTTGTAAACAGCATTTTGTTTACGGACGAGTCCACCTTCAGCCGGGAGGGAATGTGGAACACCCACAACAGTCATGTGTGGTGTGATGAAAATCCACATGAAATCAGAAGCCGAGCAGCCCAGGAGCGTTTCTCAGTAAATGTGTGGGCCGGCATTCTGGGGGATTGCCTCATTGGCCCTTATTTGTTACCTGAACGGCTGACAGGTGGAAATTACCTGATTTTCCTGGATCAAGTGCTGCCGCAGCTTCTGGAGGAGGCGCTCGTACCCGAAGGTTCGCGTCGCCAGATGTGGTTCCAGCACGATGGAGCTCCGGCCCATTACACGAACGACGTGCGTCTCCATCTAAACGCAAGGTATGGCCAGCGGTGGATCGGGAGTGGGGGTCCAGTTCACTGGCCTGCCCGATCACCAGACCTCACCTGCTTGGATTTCTTCCTTTGGGGTTACCTGAAGGCCGAGGTATACCATACACCTGTCAGCAGTGCTGAAGAACTTGTGGCGCGCATTGTGGCAGCTGCAGGGCAGATCAGAGATACTCCTGGCATTGTTGGAAACACACACTCCTCAATGCGACGGAGGTGCGAAGCCTGCATCATGGCCCAAGGTCGAAATTTCGAGCATCTTCTGTAGTGTTATTTTTTGTAAATAAATTTCCAGTATCATTGATGTTTTTGGTCTAAATTTATTCAGAAGTGTTGAGCAGAGGTAGAAAATGTGTTTTCATTATTACTAACTGATCGTAGCGCCCCGTTTCCAGTTAGCGTCCGAAATGTCAACGAATTATGTTTTTTGCCCAAAGCGCCCCCTATCGATGTTTCTTTTTGTACCGTTCAACTGAGTTTCAGAGAGCCCCAGCAAACAGAATCATGAAAATGCATGCCATAAGTCAAGAAATCTGTTTGTTTATCTCTTAGGAGCCTTCGAGTTTCGACCACCCTGTACTTTGACATTTTATTCCGGCTCTTACGCTTTTTGCAGGGCTCTACTTTTGGGTTCAAACTTTAAGTTAGAGTATAAGCTTTGGCGAGCATGTGTTAAATTAGCAAAATAACGGGCTTAAAGTTGTTGTCTAGCTCTCCAAAGTCTGCAGCGCCCCCTATCCATGTTTTAAGAGATACGCTTATCAAATTGGTACTGAAGAAAGTCTAAACAAACAGAATCATTTCGACGCAACAAGCAAGAAAATCTAACCATTTCCCTAGTTTTTATGACGTTTCGAATTTCGGCACCCAAATTTTCGAAAGCGCCTAGCGCCTTACCATCGCGTCAGGGACCCTACATGCCCTATTCAAAAATGTTCGTCTAGGTGTGCTCTATCGATCCTTAAAGTTTGTCACCGACGAGCTGAATCACCCTGTATACATTTTGTTGATTTATTTTTAATGCAAAATTATACCCAGGTTTCACTGATACATGAACAGTTTAGCTGTTATATATATGAAAATTAGAAATTTTAAGTCTTTAAAAAAAATTCGATAAAACCTGAAAAAGCCCAGGTTCTTACAAAAAACCCGGGTTTTAGACTAGTGGGCCCAGTGGGTTGGGCTTTTTAAAAAAAAACCCGGGTTTTTTCAAACCCTGCCGATAAACGAAATTTAAAATTTTTCCATTCATCAAACACAACATCAGCGATTTTTCCATTTCGTATCAATCTATTGTGCGATTTTTTTTTTCTCCTAATGACACAATGTGCTTTTTTGTGACCAATCAACAAAATTTGCAATTTTTTCACGCCTGATTGAGAAAATTAGAGATTCGTATGAAGTCCATCGAGAAACTTCGACATTCGTAAGAAGCCTATCGAGAAACTTCGAGATTCGTACGAAGCCTATCGAGAAACTTCGACATTCGTACGAAGTCTATCGAGAAACTTCGACATTCGTACGAAGTCTATCGACAAACATAAGTACAAGAAGTCTATCTGTGGAATCTTATCTGAGTATTAGAAGTAACTAAATGAAAAGGGGTTAGAAGATTTCTAAGCATGGGTGCAAGTTTGGAATTTTGCCAAGATTGAAAATATTTTGACACTTCACCCTCCCACTCAATGAGAACATAAGCACGTAACTCGAGTTTTCTTCCATGACCATATGATGAAATAAGTTTCTTCCTCCGATCTTTCGACAAAATTTTCAACTTTTCTACAATATTTTGCTGAAATTTGTGATTTCTTTACGACTTTAAACCGAAACTTGCGATTTTCCACTGAAATTTGCGATTTTTCTAGTTTTCAGCAGAAATCTGCATTTTTTCGCTGAAATCCAAGTATTTCATACAATCTTTTGATGAAATTTGCGTCCTTTTTTGCTATCCTTCAACAAAAAGTTTCATTTTCTCTGTTATCATTTGATGAAATTCTTGTGTTTTTGGCAATCATTTCACAGAAATCACGCTTTTTCTCGATCTTTTGGCAAAATTTGCACCTTTTCCCTGATCCTTCAATTTAAATTCACATTTTTGCGATCCTTTGACAAAAAAAGCGTACTTATTTTGTATTCTTTGACCGGAAATAGCGTCTTTTTTTGCGATTATTCGACAGAAATAGTGTCTTTTACGCGATCCTTTAACAGAAATCGCATCTTTCCATGATGCTTTGGCAAAGTTTGCATTTTTTTTCACGATCCTTTAACAAAAATCGCAGTTTTACTGCAATCATTTGATGAAAATCGTGGAATTTTTTGCAATCATTTGATGGAAATCTCTTTTTCTTGATTCTTTGACAAAATTTGAGATTTTTCCACGATCCTTTGACAAAATTCACGTCTTTTCCACAATCCTTTGATTAAATTCATGCGATTTTGCACTTTTTTGCGATCCTTTGACAAAAATTGCATCTATTCAGTATTCTTTGACTGGAAATAGCATCTTTTTCGTGATTTTTCTACAGAAATTGCATCTCTTCCATGATTCTTCGACGGAAATAGTAACTTTCCTGCGATTATTCGACAGAAATAGTGTCTTTTACGCGATCCTTCAACAGAAATCGCATCTTTCCATGATGCTTTGGCAAAGTTCGCATTTTTTTTCACGATCCTTTAACAAAAATCGCGTTTTTACTAGAGATGTACCGAATATTCGGTATCTATTCGGTATTCGGCCATGTTACCGAATATTCGATTAGGCCGAATATCAAAATATTCGGTTAAGCCGAATATTCAGTTTGGCCGAATATCAAAGTATTCAGCCGAATCGAATGCTTAATAAAGCCTTTTAAAACACATTTTAAAAAACTTTTCACAATTACTGCTTTTAACTGTCAATTTATAAATATCTTTAAAATAATTAGAAATAAAATCATATTTAAATAAAATAGAATGTTTTTACATTATTTATTTGCTGTTTGTAAAGTTTAACTTAAGAAAACTTGTGTTTTTGTTTGTTGCATTAACAATGAAGAAGATACCATAACTATATTTTCAACTCACATGCTTTGATTTCTGTAAAATATGATATGATGAGAAGGATGGAAAATGCCCTTATTCATAGGTAAAGAACTATGAGCTAGGCATTCCTTTATTCAGAATTAAGTTGAAAGTATTTATATTGAAAAAAATCTGTCTTGAGTTATTTAAAAAGAACAAATATGAGACTGTATAGTTATTTTTCAACTATTTTTTCATTATTTCTCTTTGATTTCAAAATGTTTGTTTTAATTCGTAGAAAAAATCATGATATTTAAGATTTTATTAATTGAAAAAGTCTCATAATTATGCTTCTTAAATAAAAAAAAGGCAGATTTTTTTCAATACTGAATGTTCTTATAAAAAGTTCTTGTTTATCAAAATATAAGTCTCTTTTATTAAATATTATGTAAAATTGTTTTAAAAAGTAACATTTTAATACCTTTAAACTTTGAAATATAAAAAAGTATTTGGGAAGCCAAATATTCAGTATTCGGCTGAATAGTTACTATTCCGCTGGCCGAATATTCAGTATTTGGCCTAACAATTACTATTCGGCTAGCCGAATATTCGGTATTCGGCTCAGCTGTCGGCCGAATATTCGGCATTCGGCCAAAATCACTATTCGGTGCATCCCTAGTTTTTACTGCAATCATTTGATGAAAATCGTGGAATTTTTTGCAATCATTTGATGGAAATCTCTTTTTTTCGATCCTTTGACAAAATTCGCGACTTTTCCACGATCCTTTGACAAAATTCACGTCTTTTCCACGATCCTTTGATTAAATTCATGCGATTTTGCACTTTTTTGTGATCCTTTGACAAAAATTGCATCTATTCAGTATTCTTTGACTGGAAATAGCATCTTTTTCGTGATTTTTCTACGGAAATTGCATCTTTTCCATGATTCTTCGACGGAAATAGCATATTTTCTGCAATTCTTCGACGGAAATAGCATCTTTTTCGCAATTCTTCGACGGAAATAGCATCTTTTTCGCAATTCTTCGACGGAAATAGCATCTTTCCAGCGATTCTTCGACGGAAATAGCATCTTTCCAGCGATTCTTCGACGGAAATAGCATCTTTCCAGCGATTCTTCGATGGAAATAGCATCTTTCCAGCGATTCTTCGACGGAAATAGCATCTTTCTCGCAATTCTTCGACGGAAATAGCATCTTTCTCGCGATTCTTCAATGGAAATAGCATCTTTCTCGCGATTCTTCGACGGAAATAGCATCTTTCTCGCGATTCTTCGACGGAAATAGCATCTTTCTCGCGATTCTTCGACGGAAATATCATCTTTCTCGTGATTCTTCGACGGAAATATCATCTTTCTCGTGATTCTTTGACAGGAGTTGCGTTTTCCTGCAACTTTTTGACAGAAAACTCGTCTTTTTTTGCAATCCTTTGACAGAGACCACGTCTATTTCACATTCTCTGACTGAGATGATATCTGTTCAGCAATCTTTTAACAGGAATTGAGTTTTCTTCACAAGCTTTTGATAAAAATCATGCCTTTTTTCAAAATTCTTTGATGATATTAGAGTGTTTTTTGCGTTCTTTCAACAGAAACAGCGTGTTTTTTGCGATCCTTTGATAGAAATCGCGTTTTTTTCCCGCAAGCTTTTGACGGCAAACGTGTCTTTTTTGCAGTCCTTTGACAGAAATAGCACCGCGATCATTTCACGAAAATTATGGGTTTTTTTCCACGATCCTTTGATGAAAAGCGCGTGTTTTTCACTATCCACTTCCATCCTCAGGAATTTTTAAGAGACCGAATTCCGTCTCAGGACTGAAAAACTTGCACTTATGTTTCTAAGCCTTGCATTATGGCTAAAAAATTGATTTCTTACAATAAAAGAAAGTGATTAAATGTTCTTGACAGTAAAACTAGTATTATTTAAGTATATAAAGTAGAATTTAGAATTAGCCAAAAATCTCTTCAAGACTGAAGGTCTTGCACCCATGTCGATAAAATTTGAGATTTTTCCACCAACCATTGACAAAGTACGGTTTTTTCTGCACCCGATAAATGAAATTTGAGATTGTTAAATGACTGATGAAAACTGCACCCCCCCCCCCCCCCCGACAAATTGATGAAGTCGTGATTTTTTTCTCATGTTTTTCATTGATGAAACTTGAGATTGTATGCAGCCAATGAACAAAATTTCCAACTTTACAGCACCTCATCGACAAAATTTGTAACTTTTATATGCACTGATCGATAAAATTTGTGATTTTTTCTGTGCCTGATCTACAAAACTTGCAATCTTTTCATGCCTGATCAACGATATTTCTTTTTTTTCTGCATCAAACAGCGTTCCTTTTTTTTTTTTTTTTTTTTTTTTTTTTTGGAGCGATAAATAGACAAATTATTTGTTTTTTAGTACAGCCGATGAAGAAAATATGCAATTTTTGACGCATCATCAAGAAAGCTGATGATCTTTACTTGTGCGATCATTGAAATGTGCAATTTTATGCATCTGATAGAAAAAATTTGCGATTTTTCCAAGCTTGATTGACAAAACTTGCGATTTTTCCGTGCCTGACCTTTGAAATTCGATATTTTTTCTACACCTCATTGGCAAAATTCATGATTTTTCTATTTCCTATAAGCAAATTTGAGATTTTGCACACCTTATCAACCTAATTTAAACTTCCATTTTTAATTCATATCGTAAAAAACAAAGTCCCATTAATCTGCCCCTTCGACCAATCAAATGTGAAGAAAAATCATAAAATAAGAGGGAAGCATTTACATATTAAAACTGTAGTACATATCTATGGATGGTGGTGATAGGGGGATGCTAATGGCTGATCGTCACAAAGTATGCATTATTTTAATTAAGTGAAACTCAGACTTCTGACAAAATTCGCATTTTTTTTTAAGTATTTTGACAAAATGTGTTTTTCACGACCATTTGACAATAATCGCACTTTTTTCCATGGTCTTTTCAAAGAATTTGGCATTTATCCATGATCCTTTAGCAAAATTCAGTTTTTTACAGCCCTTTTAGCAAAAATTTGCATATTTTCTGCGATTCTTCAACAAAATTTGCATATTTTCTGTAATCCTTCAGTAAAAGGCGCATATTATCTGCAATTTTTCAGTAAAATTCACATATTTTTTTCCTGTCTTTAAACAGAATTCATTATTTTTCTACAATCTTAACTTGTCCCATATTTGTGAGGCAATTCCTGGTTATTGCTTAATAATATAATTTTATTATATTTATATATCATATTTTATCTATTATAAGTGTACACCCTAAAAACTATTGTCTTGCAACTTTTTTTAATCGCAAGTTTAAAGCCTCCTTAAAAATATAACTGTAAATGCAAAAAAGGTAAGTGCTCTAACGGTAAGATAAGACACACCCTATGACAGAAGAACTAAGTAGAAAAACTCTCTTGCAAAATGCTGAAATCATGCATAAACATATATATAGGCAATACAAACATCCAAATGTTATGCCGAGTGTTAAAGATCCATATTAAAGTTTATGTAAAATTTCTTGAAAAAGGATCCAGAAACTTCAGTCATAAAACTGAAAAAATAAACATTTAGTTATATATTTTACTAGCAGCCTTCGCCCGCTACGCTGGTCAGTTTTTTAAGAAACTTTGAATCAAACGAAATTTTTATATCATAGTAATTTTCAGTTTTATATCGTACTTTAGACTGTCTGTCATCGGTGAAAAATCAGTCATCTAAACGGAAAGGTCAATGTTAGTCACCAATGAATGACGCAGCGCTCAACATATTAACAATTTTAACCACATGAAAATTCATTCAGCGGAACATTTAAAATAAAGCCAAACTTTTGTAATTGGATTCATCTGATAAAAAAACATTTCCTAAGTATTCAATTAAACTAGAATGCTATATTTCATTTGTTACAAAATTTCTGAAAAATTATCTAACTAACAATGTAAAATCCATTAAAATCTATCTTGTAGAACTTAAGTTATAAGCGGCCACAATGAAATTTCACTTTGCGTTTTATATATATTAAGATAGTTAAATATAGCTTACATAATCATGTTAACCTGATTATAGAACTCTCTTTCAAAATTATAGGTTGAAAAGATTTTTTTGTGCTGTGATTAATACGAAATCCAAACTTTCTTTTATTTATATAGATAAGGATTGAAAATTTCAGGTTTTTGCGCCGAAGACACCGCCAAATCAGGAAAATGTGAAGTATCTCAAGAACTACTGAACTTAAAAATTGCTTGGTACCATTCGATTCAGCATGAAAAAATGCACTAAAATATGTTATCAGTTGAAAAATAACTACAAAAGCCGATTTTTTAGGAATTTTTTTTTAAGTTCGGCCCTGTTTTTAAACCCCTTAGGGGTGGAATTTTCAAAAATCCCTTCTTAGCGGCACTTGATGTTATCAGAAGTATTTTTACCCCAATTTTCAAGATTTTAGGTTCGGCAGTTTTTTTGTGATGCGATTAATACGAAATCGAGACCTTCTTTTATATATATAGATAAGGATTGAAAATTTCAGGTTTTTGCGCCAAAGACACTGCCAAATCAGGAAAATGTGAAACATCTTGCAAACTACTAAACTTAAAAGAATTGCTTGGTACCATTTGATTCAGCATGAAAAAATGCACTAAAATATGTTATCAGTTGAAAAATAACTCCAAAAGCCGAATTTTTAAGTATTTCTTTAAAATTTGTTCCTTTTTTTAACCCCTTTAGGGGTGGAATTTTCGAAAATTCCTTCTTTGCGGCACCCGATGTTATCAGAAGTATTTTTACCCCAATTTTCAAGATTTTAGTTTCGGCAGATTTTTTTGTGCTGTGATTAATACAAAATCCAGACTTTCTTTTATATATATAGATTAACCAATAAATTTGTAAGGATTAATCTATTTACAGTGGATAAAAAAGTAATAAATACTGCTAATAAATGCTACAAAAATTCTTTGGCTAGTTCATGCTTTGTAAACTATACAAGTCTTTTGTATATGAAATAATTTTGTATCTATACCAAAACAAATTATGGTTTATTATTAAACAATTATGAGATGAATAAAACTTTTACAAGATTGATTATATTTACTTTTACTCAGTTTTAAAAAATTAACTATCAATATACATTCTTTACGTCAAAAAGGATTCTGACCAATAATTACCCCAGAAAGACAGAGAATTACCCCATTTCCAGAACAATTCTTGGTAACTTAAAAGTTATTTCAAACAGGGTTGGAAAAAAATCATGATTTTTTTTAAAAAATCAAAAAAATCGGATTTATTTGATTTAAATCAGATTTTTTTGATTTAAATCAGATTTATTTGATTTTTTTAGAATTCTATATTTAATTACTGTGTTTTTATGTTTTTACAATACATGGAGCAGTTTTTATAATAAATAACTAAAAAAGAATAAATAATACTTATAATTTATAAAAATAATATAAGAAATAATTAAACAGTTAAGAAAATATTATATGCTAGTTACTGATTGGTACTAAAAGTTAAACATCTAGGCTTTAATCTAAAACCATTCTATTATTTTGTAATTGAATTGTGCATACTAAATAAGAAACAAATTTAAATGTGCTGTAAATGAATAGAAAATGGTAAAATTTAAAAAACAAATTAAATACAGTAGACTCCCTCAAATCTGCAGCGCTAATAGGCACAAGTCTCTAAAATCTGTGCATATTTTACAGATGTAAACAATGAAGCTTTCAGGTCAGGTGTAAGGACAAAATTTGACTTTTTATTTTTATATCAATTCTATATATTTTTTAATCTGTAACTTTCATTAATATTATTAAATTCATGCTTTTCATGAAGGAAGAATAAATTTATTTCTGAAAAAATTCAAGGTATTGCTAATATCAGTGGTGATCACAATCTTTTTTCAAAATGCATTTATACATTCATCAAGCTTTTTTTATTATTGAGTTTGGTTAAACCTGAAATAAAATTTTATTTTATGATTTTGATGTGAATTAGTAGTGCACCTTTATGGGGCAAGTTTCTTTGAATAAAAAAACTGGACCTCATCTTTATAATAAATATTTAGTTATACATTATTAATTATTTACTTCATCTTTGCTGCTTTCAATATTTTAATCATTTTTAATTATCAAAATTTTTATTTTTTAGTTTATTACCTTACATAATTTTTTTAATGTTTTGCTATGTTATAAGCATTCATTATAAATTTCAATTGCATTATTAATTACTATCAAATTACTGTTTAAAAAATGTAAACAAACCTATGACCAGAAATCCACACAACCTCTGGTCCCAAGAAGTGCGGATTTGAGGGAGTCTAGTGTGTTCATTTAATGCAAGCTATTTATTAAGTGATAAAAATCACAATTAATTCAATATTTTTAAGCAAATAGGAAAAAATCAGGGAACCAGTTAATTGTTTGAACTAAAACACTAATTTAGAAACTTTGTCTACTTCTAATTTATTATGAAGGCTTGAATGAACTAGTCCAAAAGAAGAAAATTGTCTTTCTACTCCAGCAGATAAATGCACGGCTGTTATTATTTGGTAAATAAATTCAATTTCAATTTTGCTGATTCTCTCTTTACCTCCCATGACATAAAAGGACTTCCAGCAATCATAATCTGTCATAATATCAGAAACTTTTTTCTCAAGCAATGGTGATTTTTGGAATGGGCCATTTTTTGCTTGAAAATGTACTACAGTGGTGAGAAGATTCAAACAATCTTCTTTAATTAATGCCAAACCTTCATTATTTTCCCCTACACTGAGTGAAATTTCATTTCGATTTAAAACAGAGGGACTTAATAAAACTCCAGCAAAACGACAGCCATTAATAGCTTATTCATATCAGAATCTTATATCTTGCTTTAAATTTTGTAATTCTATCATTATCTAATACATTTTCTAATTTTTTACCCAAAATTTTCCTTTGATATGAGCATTCATGTGATATTGCAAAAAATTGATTTAAATCAAATGATTTTTTTAAAAAAATCAGTTGATTTAAATCTAGATTTAAATCTTGATTTAAATCAGTCGATTTAAATCATGCCAACCCTGATTTCAAATTTCAATTATGTGCATATATATATTTAATTAAGATTTTTTATTATATAACCATCATGGGGGGTTTATTCCACAAAAAATTAAGAACAATACCTTTAATAGTTTTCATAATAATTGGATGCTGACTTTTGATCAGGAATTACCTCAGGTGACCAGGGCCGTAACTATAAACTTAGAGGCCCCAGGTGCAGTTTTTTCCTCGCACACTGCTGTTTAAATATTACGCAGTATGATAAATCAAAAAATGGCTTAAAAACATAGAATTGGGCAGGTACTTGGCGCCGACAAAATTTTTGTTGATCCCACTAAAACTAGCATAGGGGAAAAAATACAGACTTCTGATTGGCTGAATACTTTGAAGAGTGTTTTGCTTAGGTTCATTTTTGTTTATGCAACTTAATCATATGTTTCTGGGTACTTACGTATTAACACCAGGTGAAGAATAAGAATAAGCAGAAGAATAATAAAGAACATTCTTGTTTGCATGTACACAAAAGATGCTGTCAAAAATGAGCAAACAACGAGGCAACAAGGAATCCAAAACATAACTACATGCACGTAAGAACAACAAAATTGCTCTTTATTTGCACATTAGCATAACCTCTGCTGCGACGTTGTTAATACATAAGTACACCTGTTCCTGATTCTGCTTAAAAACCTTTTGAAAGATAAGTTTTGATAATTTTTTTTTTCGATTTTATCGAAGAGAGATTTTCTAGAATTTTTTAGACACGTATTGTATCATTCAAGTGATCAAAAACTCATATTTTCTTTCTTATACTAGCTTCGGTGTGATCGGCAAACACAACAGGACACATTCGACTCGACATTTTGCTGTCTGCTCTAGAGCTGATTTTGCATGTGAAGTGTACAGAGTATATCGACAGACATGCAAAAACATTTATTCTAGTGCTTTGATTTATTTAATTACTAACTTTTAGCTAGGTGCTGGGCATTTTATAGGAAGTTAGACAAGAAACTAAAATCAATAGTGTTTTTTAACCATCAATTTGGGGGCCCCCCAGGTATGGAGGCCTTGGGGTAGTGCCCTGGCAATAGCTACGACCCTGCAGGTGACCCTACCCAGGTAAAACATTAAATCTGATTACTTATATTCATTCTAGTGGACAAACAGCAGTAAATGTTAATATAAATATACATAATGATTTCATAAATGCATACATTAAAAAATTGTTTTTAACATGATTGGAAATTAGCAATGATAAACAAAATAAACAATTGATAACAGTTTTTGGCAATCATTTAACGGCTCAATAAATATACAAGACTGGGCATACCCTGCACTTTATCAAATTATATAAACAAATGTGTTTTGAGTCTTCAAAATGAAGTCGCCGATTTTTTTTTTTTTTTTTTTTCCCTAAACATGCCAAAATGCAATTTTTGAAAATTATTGCAAGTCAAACTCAGCGATAAACAAATATGGTGGTAACGCTTAAAACTAAATTGATATTTCAAAACAAAATTCCTTCGCAGTTTTGTACTCGTAATAATCTCAATAAAAGAGGCCCATTCTCAAAATTTCTTTCAATAAAACAGGTCTCTTCTCAAAGTTCCATTCGATAAAAATATACTTTCATTGATTATTTTTATTAAAATTTTAATATTTTAACAAATTAAACTTACCATAAAGAAAAACTTTAGCAGAAGGATTTAAAGAAGTAATCATTAATAAACATTTGTTGTTATTTTGAGAAACTGTATTTCATTTTTGGGGAAAATGTTTCTTACACACAAAAAAAAAAGTATAAAGATATGATACAAATCTAAAAAAGAACTTTTACTTTTTATAAAATGGGTCCTAAGAAAAAAAAAAAAAAATGTATCGATTGCTCATAAAGTTAGGTAAATAATGTTTAAAGAAATGCTTGTATCTTTACATTAAGAAAACGTGTACTGATGTTTGCAAGTCACCTACCCTACAATATTTAAAATTTTTACTCAGTTATAAGTATTAAATAATTAGTGTATAAAGAATATTTAGCAAAGCACTTACCTTTTACATAAAAAAAATCCACAAGGAAACGTTGAATTCAGATATCTCACGCGCCGCTATTCAACACACAAACACAAATCACAGCGGAAGCCGCCATTATTTTAATCGAAATCAAGCTTCGCTTCGTCAATGTTGCCACTCTTCTTTTTCATTATGACAAACTTACACGAATAATATGGCAGAATATCGATACCAAATCAGTGTCGCGAAGAAAATTATCATATACATGGTATTAAAGGTGATACCGTAAAACACATACATAAGTGACATATTAAACTACTGTCATGTATAGGATAATTGATAGATAACAAGCATTTAACGCTTTTACAGGACTACGATTTACTATCGTCTTTCTGTAATAATATTGGCAGAACTTGTATGATATAACTTTCTTTTGTCATTAAAACATGCCGCAATGATACTTGAAAATCGATGTACTTGACAAACATGATAATTCTGACATCCGATCGTGACTTTTCCGACAAATTTGTGTTAGCTGGGTAAAGATTCAAAAAGAGCTATAAGTGGCTTTGTAGACATTTATTGAAATTCTACCCAGTTAGTGGCAGCTCAGTAAAGTTAGTGTATAAGACCTATATCAGTCACTTAGGAAGGACAGTGCGCAAAAACATACTTTACTTTTTTGCAATGGAGTTTTTTGGGGCTATGCCAGGAATTTCTAGGGTTTTACTTGGATTTATAACTGGGAGGGAGGAGGGTTAACCCATTTTAATATTATTTTTCTGCACTGAGGAAAGGGATCTAAGAATCCTCAAAAGGGTCTTATGTGATTTTTTGTGTCATGGTATTGTATACATTTGTGGGTTTAAACTCCGTTGAAGATTTATCTTGTGTGCCTTAATTTAATAAACAAAAATTATTAAAATAAATTTGATTGTTCTTAAAATTTGTAATAAAAAATTATAAAGAATTTACTATTCCTGGCAGTTTTACATTATTTATGTTACATTTCTTTACTATTAAGAAACTAATGTTGGATTGTTTGTTGTACTATCATTTTAGCCTGCTTTTATTGTTGCAGATTACTTTATGATTTCACCAAATCAGGAAAATTTATGCATTCCTGGTTTTGAAATAAAATCTTTTTGAACAACATTGTATTTTGTATTTTATTTCATATATAGTAGAACCTAGATCCACCGTTTTTCAAGGGGTTCAGGAAAAATACAATGAATGTGGGAAAACGATGAATGAGGATTAACTTCAAAACATGAAAAAACAATGTTTATGCAATATTAATGCTTGAAATGTATACAGTATAGTAACAAATACTTATTTTTTGCTTACTAAACTGTAAAAAAAATCAAAGTTCTAAAAAATTTATATTCATTTTAAAATATCAATAATTTTGTTTGTTTTTAGTTCATTTTTTAAAATTAAAAAATAAATTTCAAGATATATAAAAATTCATACAGTTTCAAATGCCGTAATTTCATCAGATAGACTTTGCACTGATACCTCAGCTTCATCCAATTGAAAGTTATCCTCCACTTCTTCGCCATTATTTTCATTTTTTACATTATTGCAAATATCTTCTGTGTTTAGGACACCACGTGTCTCAAAATCTTGATCAATGAAAACCTAATTGCATCCTCTGCTATATACAATCACTATTCATCTCATCATAAATGGCACAAATGAATTATTTGACGATAAAAGAAGTAATTCCAGTTTGTATGTCATATGGATTTGCACGATTTCCAATTTTCTTTCATTGAGGAGAAAAATTTTACAATGATGAATGCAGGAAAAAGGCTTTTGAAAAAACAATTCTTGCAGGTTTTTTGTTAACATTATTTAAGTACAGTTTGTACAGGAACAAGACGATGGATCGGGGTTTTACTGTATTTGAAAACTTATTTGTATTAAATTATAAAGTTCAAAAAAGTTAGTTAAGTTATTGAAACTTATTGAAATAAATAATTATGATTTTCTCTCTTACTTCATTATCTACAATTCTAATTATGTTCAATTTTTAAATTTTAATGTCATGGTTTTTCATTCGTATCCTTTTTCAGAAACTTCCAATCCCATTTTCAGCTCGCTAAGGGTTGAAATGTAGAAAATATTTTTTTAATGGACTTTTGTATTAAAGTATGAAGTAACAATGAAAGTTTTATGATTTTAGGTATAGGCGTTTCAGTTTTGGCTGCGTATTGATGATGCAGACAGGCAGGACTTTGTTATTACACATTAAGACTGTCAAATAATACACTCCATTCAACCAATTATGTTTTTCTTTTTAAATTAATAAGTATCCATGGTTCTTTTTTTTTGAGGGGGGGAGGGGAGTACATCACTTAAGAAAATATTTTATTGAAGGCTGTTTCCATATTTAAAACAGCTACTTTTTTGATATTTTTGGGAATTCATTTTTATTGGTAAATACAAAAAAACTGCATTAATATTCGTAAAAATATAAAATTTACACAGTTTATTAGATAAAAGAAAATGAAGATTTTTCCATTTTCTTAGAAAAGCAAAGAATGAATCTCAAATTGATCATTTTAAGCTAATTAAGGACTTGACAGTTACAAAAATGCCGTTAACGAGGGTGCAATTGGCTGCTGCGTCTTGAAATTCAGTTTAACTTTCTACATTTTACGGACATTTCCCAAAATATTCTTTGCCTTTATTGAGAAATTCAAAACGCTAATTTGGACATTTAATGGAAAACGCTATAATCACTTTTGATCTGAATAAATGCACTTTCAAATGTTTTGAATCTGAGATTGAAAATTATATTCTGGATGTTTCAGAAAGTACCTGCTTTGTATTTAAATAGATCTTTAAAGAATTAGAAAGATTCACATTGTTGAGTAAAGAGTAAATTAGAAAGAATTTAATGTATTTTTCATTTTTGAAAATACTTTAGAAAATTTTCTTCGTCCAGGGGAGGGTCATGAACCCCATGACCTCCCTCTTGAATCCGCCACTTCCTAGAAATTTTTTTGAAATGGGTTGACTCCAAGAGGATTGATTTCCAAAGAATCGTACAGAAATGGACAAATTTGGAAAATGGCCTGTTCCGAGGACTGATACGTAAACGAAAGATTATGTAAGGATGAATTTTGAAGAGAAAAAATTCATAGATCCTGATGAGAAATGTCCGATCATTAATGTAATTTCCTACCTAAAATAATAATATATTTTACTTTTAACTCATTTCAGTAAAAGTGAATGGGATTAATAATTATGTTATAAAAGCTTACTAATATTATAAATAGCTAAAAGGGATAACAGGCAGAAATGCCATTATATTAAAAGTCAATGGGCTATATAGATAGTAAAATGCAGTAGAGGACCTATTATCCGGAATTCCGAAATCCGGAAGGACCCAAAATCCGGAAATGAAGCCGATTGAGAACGAGGTGAATCACGACGAAATGAATGAATCATGAATCTTTGATCAAATGGGCGTTTTTTCGAGATTTTTTAAGATTTCATGCTTTTTTGGCTTTTATTTTACAAAATTCACCTTTTTTCTGCGTTTTTTCGACAGAATTATCGTTTTTTTTTAAACGCAATTTTTTTTAAGTATTGCTTTAAGTATTAAAATTCATGTCATTCAAAGATTCACGATTCATTCATTTCATCATGATTCATGCCCATAATTTCATTATGATTCATGCCGCAAATTTTTTCAAGTATAGCGAAAAAACTCTGGAAATTCGTCAAATATCGCGATAAAACCCTGCAAACATCGTCAAATATCAGATAAAACCCTGCATATCTCGTCAAATATCGCGAAAAATCCTGCAGATATCTCGCAAAAAATGCAAATTTGTGAAATGATTGCGGAAAAATCCCGTGTAAGCGCCCCCTCCTATTATTTTACGAATTTTCGTCACCTTTGGGGGGTGGATTAACCGTATTTTACGGTTATATATATATAAAGCCAGTTAGCAAAACGTCCGGATTTTGAAGAGCTCTGAATTTTGGATGTCCGGATTTGAGACTTTCTACAAGAGTGAAAATTGTAGTTTAGTGTTTTTTCCACAGACTTCTCATACAACTGACTTTTCATTCATATTCTAGATAACAGTGCTATATTATGTGTTTTTTTTTTTGTTGTTGTTGTTTTTTTTTGGAGGGGGGGGGGGGGGGCACATAGGAATAGAGCAAAACGCCAATCCGTGAACAGTGAATGATTCGTGAATTAAATTAACAAATCATTCATTGAAATAGTTTATTTCCAATGAAGCGCAAATCTGTCTTATTTCTGATAGTTTTCTAATAAAAGAGAATGATAATTCATAGGCGTAGCCAGCCTTATGAACGGGGGGGGGGGGTGCCCAAATGTTTTAACCTGAAAATGTTGGGTACAAACAACATCTTATGTAATAAAACCTAATAAAACGGAACCCCATAAAACCTATCAAATTTCCGTTTTAGACAGGTTTTTTGCGGAAGGTATAATTGTGTGGAACTTCTTTTAAAAAAGACCCAAACGCAATTTTTGATTGCGTGACGAAGGATGAGAAGTTGCTTGAAACTAAATCTAATGGACAGGGGCGTGCGAAGAGAAAGCTGCGCCCGGGGCAAAGTTACAATTTGGCGCCCCCTCCACCCAACTTTTTCTTGTAACAGGCCAAAAATGACGTTGGTAGTATAAATCTGGCGCCCCCTAAAGTTCCACGATGGGGCAACTGCCCCCTAGGCTCCCCCTTTCGCACGACGCTGCTAATGGATAAGAAAAAGATATATAAACATAGATAAAATATGATAGATATAAAATAAAGATATCCGTAAACATAAATCTGTAATTATCACAAGTTTTCATTTCACACAGCAATGAAATATTAAAATAAATAAGCACGACCTTAGTTCCCCCCCGTCATTTTGAACAAAGTAGCATTAAAATAACTTGTAGTATGCAATTTAAAGTGAAAAATAGCTCTTATATTTTCTACTCATGAATAAATAAAATTTTCCCGTTAAAAAAAATGAACCCGTACGAATGTCAAAATATTTCCAAATATAATATCCATGTTAAAAATATTATTATTACAACCATGCTCTAACTTTGACTTCAACTATTTGTACTTTGACTGTAACCATTAACTGTAGTGCTAGCGTTGTTTACTGTTGAGTTTGACGCGGTGTGCTTTGCACATGTGATGTATTATATTTATTTAATATGTAATCCAGCTTTTATTATAATTATATTTAATCTAGAAACCAATTTAGTGCCTATTAGCTAACCTAGTCTTTACAGGTTATGGGCTCTCACGCTGTCAACTGCGATATTAAATCTGATTCTGAATCGTACTAGGACTGATCTCCTGATCGCGGCTGTTAGGCCTAAGAAGTTTGCACATTTGAATATTTTTGGTACGGACTCATTTTGTGAAAGCTTTTGATATATACTGCGTCTGCAATGGATTTCAAAGCACAAATTGAGAAGCTGGAAGGAACAAAAAATTGGACAAAATGGAAGCGTCAAATCGAACTGTTGTTGCGCCATCACGATGTTTTGGATGTTGTGACTGGTGAGTGTGAAATCCCGACTGATCCCGGAGAATCCGCTGCTGAAGACAGAGGCCTCGCTAAGGGGGGGGGGCAGGGGGGAGCCTCCCCCCCCCAAACATTCGCAAATGTTATTACACTTGGCAAATTTAAAACTTTTATGGCAAATTGAATTAAAATTTTAATAAAAACAGCAATATATTTCCTATTTTTGATAGAACTTGCAAAAGTTACAACTCTAATGAGGAATATTATAAAACATTTTACAAATAAGAACTGTATTACATTTTCTAAGTGTGGTAACTTGGCAAAATTATAAAACGAGTTGGCAAATATGAAAATTTGACTTGGCAATTTAAGGTCTTCTCCCCCACCAATAAAAAGATTTAGCGATGGCCCTGGCTGAAGATGCAAGAAAAGCTTATGAAAAAAAGCGTAAGGCTTTCTCTAAGAACGATGCATTGGCTCAACTAATTCTTGTCAATAGTATGGACGATTCAAACATAGAGCTTACGGCGACTTGCGATACAGCGAAATGCGTTTGGGATAAATTACTTTCAGTGTATGAACAAAGTTCGGGCCAGCGAGTAGATCGCTTAATGGAGCAATTTTTTAGCTCAGAAAAGGATGCTTCAGAAGATGTTGTGACACACATAGCACGTTTGCAACGGAACTTCCGTGAGCTGAATGATGAACTTAAAAGACTGGTGAAAACAGAGTTACCTGACTTGCTGCTAATGAGCCGAATTATGTCAACTTTGCCTGCAGAATATTTTGAATTTAAAAGTGTGTGGGAATCTGTTCCAGTGCAGGAAAGGACAATTAACAAGTTAATGGAGCGGCTTCGACTTATTGAAATGAGACTGCCAGCAAAGCAGGGTGAGAGTGCAGCTCTTGTTGCTAAATCGTCCTTAAAGAAAAAAGGCAAATATAAAACTGAAAAGAAATGTTTTTCCTGCCACAAGCCTGGTCATGTTGCAAAATATTGCTACAAGAAGAATAGTGGAAACAAGCAACCTGATGGAGATGCTTTTGTATGCAGTGCTGATGTTCCAGAAAAAGAATTATGGTTAGCAGACTCTGGTGCTTCCGCACACATGACAAGCAATAAGAAATATTTCTTATCATATAAGCCTTTTTCACTCCCCAAAGAAGTAAGGATAGGGAATAATGAAGTCATTCTAGCATATGGGGAAGGTATCATCAATGTTGAAATGCTTATCAACAAAAGGTGGGAAAGAAATCACCTAACAGATGTGTGGTATGTCCCAGAAGTAAGCAGAAATCTTTTTTCAATAAGTAAAACTGTTGACAAAGGTTTTAAATTCAAAGTTGATGAAAATGGATGTGCTTTCTTGAAAAATAATGCTATACGAATGACAGGCAAAAGAACATATCGAGGCCTATATGCACTTGAAATGAGAGTAAGATTACCTGAAGAAGCTGCTGATGTTTTCATTGCTTCACAAGATACATTGCAGTTGTGGCATGAAAGATTATGCCATCAAAATAAGCGCCATGTGAAGCACATTTTAGAAAGAAAGGGTATTCATGTTGAAGCTAATGAAGAGTTTTGTGAGGGATGTGTGCTCGGCAAGCAACAGCGAAAAAGTTTTGGCACCAGAAAGAATAGGCCAATGTGTGCTGGCGAGATGATCCATGCCGATGTTTGCGGCCCCATGCAGCAGAGATCTATTGGAGGGTCAAGATATTTTGTCTCCTTTAAAGATGACTTCTCAAGATATCGAAGAGTTTTCTTTATTGAACACAAATCCGAAGTTGCAAGTTGTCTAAAAACTTTCATAAATGAAGCAGAAACTGCTGATAACAGAATCAAAGAATTCAGGTGTGATGGTGGTAAGGAATTCGATAATTCTGAAGTTCATGCAATCCTTGCATCGAAAGGGATAAATCCTAATATTGCCATGCCATATACTCCAGAACAAAATGGTTCTGCAGAGAGAGAAAATCGAATATTGGTTGAAAGTGCAAGATCCTTGATACATGCGAAGAACCTCTCTATCAAACTGTGGGCTGAAGCAGTCAATACTGTTGTTTATACACTAAACAGAATCGGACCCACAACAGTAGAAGGAAAAACTCCATATGAATTATGGTTCAAGAAAGAAGCTCCAAATATTGATCATTTTCATGTTTTTGGCACAGAATGTTTTGTGCATGTACCTAAGCAAAAAAGAAGAAAATGGGACAAGAAGAGTCAAAAGGGCAACTTTGTAGGATATTGTGGCGAGAAAGATGGGTATCGAGTTTCGCTTCCAACTGATGGCAAAGTAATTCTAAGCCGTGATGTCATATTCAAAGAAGAGAAAATCTTCATTTCCAAAAATCCATCTGAAATTCCATTGGATCAGAATAAAACTTTTGACTGTGTTATCAGTTCAAATGAAGAAAGTTTAATTAAAGCTGATGAAACTTTGAAGTATGATGAAGAAAACTGTGTAAATAATGTGTCATTGCAAAGTCGTAGTGGAAGAATGATCAAAACGCCTTCTCATTTACAAGACTATGTTTTATTGGCAGAGCATGATGTCCCTAACTCCTATGCTTCAGCAATGCAATCCAGTGATGCTGAAAGATGGAAGCAAGCAATGGATGATGAAATGGCTTCACTGAAAGAAAATCACACTTGGGATCTTGTTGATTTGCCAAAAGATAAGAAAGTCATTGCCAACAGATGGGTTCTCCGAATTAAAACCAAAAGTGATGGATTAATTGATCGTTTCAAAGCAAGACTTGTTGCGAAAGGTTTTTCACAAAAGCCAGGTATCGACTATGATGAAACCTTCAGTCCAGTTGCTAGATATGACACAGTTAGAATGTTATTGAGTATTGCTGCATGTGAAAATCTACAGCTTCTGCAGTTTGATGTGAAAACTGCATTCTTATATGGTGAATTGCAGGAAGAAGTTTTTATGAAGCAACCAGAAGGCTTTGACGATAAATCAGGTAGAGTGTGCAGACTCAACAGAAGTCTTTATGGTTTGAAGCAGGCTCCACGATGCTGGAACAAAAGATTTGTTGACTTCATAGAAAAACAAGATATGAAATGTAGCAACTCGGATCCTTGTTTATTCATTAGATCAAATAATGAAAAGAAGTTGTTTATTGTTATATATGTTGATGATGGTCTTGTTGTTGGCACTGATGAAAATGAAATCTCATCATTTGTGACCAAATTAAAAGAAGAATGTCAGGTGACAACTGGTTCTTTAGACTGTTTTCTTGGAATGAATATTAAACGGTTGCAAGATGGTTCTGTTTTTCTGGAACAGAGTGCTTACACAAGAAAAAATTTTGATCGTTTTAGAATGGCAGATTCGAATGCAGTTTCTATTCCATGTGAAAAAGGTGAAACAAGTGAGAATGACAATCCAGTCAGTGAAGATGTGCCCTATCGTGAAGCTGTTGGAAGTCTAATGTATTTAGCTACAGGATCACGTCCAGATATTGCTTATTCAGTTAGTGTGGTATCTGAAAAATTAGAAAATCCAAAGCAATCAGACTGGAATGCTGTCAAAAGAATCTTCAAATATCTCAAAGGGACTTTAGAATATGGACTGTTGTATCCAAGTAAATGTGAAAACAAACAGCTTGAAGTGTTCAGTAATGCTGACTTTGCTGGAGATATAAAAACTCGTCATTCAAGAAATGGTGTGGTTAGCAAATTCAATGAAGGTGCTATCTCTTGGATGAGTAAAAAGCAAAAAAGTGTCGTTTTGTCAACAACAGAGGCAGAGTATGTGGCTGCCAGTGAAGGTGCAAAAGAAATAATTTGGCTCCAAAGACTGCTAAATGAGCTCTTAGCATCACAAAATAAACCAACTTTGTTTGTTGATAATGCAAGTGCCATAAAACTAGCTAAAAACCCTGAATTTCATAAGAGATCTAAACATATAGAAGTTAGATTCCATTTTGTTAAAGAAAAATATCTAGAGGGCTTATTAGATATAAAACATGTAAATAGTGGAAGTCAGAGAGCTGACATTTTTACAAAGCCCCTACCTCGTATCCAATTTCAGAAATTACGGTCAGAACTTGGAATCAGGTGTTCGAGTCATGTTTGAGGGGGACTGTTAAAAATATTATTATTACAACCATGCTCTAACTTTGACTTCAACTATTTGTACTTTGACTGTAACCATTAACTGTAGTGCTAGCGTTGTTTACTGTTGAGTTTGACGCGGTGTGCTTTGCACATGTGATGTATTATATTTATTTAATATGTAATCCAGCTTTTATTATAATTATATTTAATCTAGAAACCAATTTAGTGCCTATTAGCTAACCTAGTCTTTACAATCCAAAAAACGAAATTTAGCAAACCAACACACCAACCTCCATATTAATTTGAATTTTGCGTAGCATCATTTTTTATTTTCAGAGGAAGCACAGATTTGTACTAGAGATGAGTTCGGGCTCGATTTTTGAAACCCGCGCACGAAAGATTTTTAGTACATTGGAGCCCGAGCCCATCCGAGCCCGATACAAAAAGTATACAAAAATAAATAAATAAATAAATAAATGAAAGATTTAACGATATTTAAAAATTGTTTCAAATGTGATATCCCATTTAAAAAAATTTCTTATAAAATATACTATTAAATAAAAATTTAAATTCAAGCTTATGAAAAGAGCAATTTGGTACCGTATCAAATGAAAATATCCTTCATACCTAAAATGATTCCCATATTTCTTGTCCTTTAAGAAGAAAATTTGATGGACATATTAAAGAAGTGTAATGAATAAATGGATAGTGCTTATAGAAATTACTATTTGTATGCTGAAGAATCAAAAAAGTTTTCAATTTTCTATAAAAAGAGTACATCTTCAGGGGTGTAGTCGTAAAAAAACCACAGGTTACACGATCGACGCAGAGGGTATATGCTCAAGGCACAGAGTATACTCTAGAGAGTACATCCTATGGGTTTCATGAGAAATAGAAGGTTATACGGTGTTCCTTAAAAAAATCCAGAAGGTATACGGCGTATACCCCAATATACCCTCCACTACATTCCTGTACATTTATCTATAATCAATTCATTTTTCTTAACAATTCCCCATGACTGACCGAGAACCTTAAAATCAACGCAAATTAAAACATTGATAGTTATCTTAAAGTTCCGTTGTTTTTATGGGAAAAGAAGAAACATTAATCGAATGTTTTTAATTGGAACAACATGTAAAATATGTTTACTTACGAAGGGAAATCCTCAGCATAAACAAAATTCATGATGACAAACAAAAAAAAAATCACAATGCTATTATCATATGAAGAACGATTGTGATTCGTGCACAATCAAATAATTTGCAAACCTCAAGCATCTAGTCTGCATCAAAAACGAAGAAATCATTCTCTAACAAAATAAATAAATAAACGATCGAATTAAAAAATATCCTCTGCCTCTAACGAAAATCCAACCAGAAGCTAATTTATTATTTATGATTATTTTGAGAGGCGCCTTATCAATTAATCGTTGACGGTAATGCAGTAGACGTAAATCTCCATACATCACAAATTTTCTTTTGAAGCAACAATCAACCATTGAAATATATAAAAAAATTATTTTTCTTTTTCTTTCGTTTTGATCAAAATAACACTGAAATGACTTGAAAAAGAATAAATAATTTAAAAAAGAAAATAGTAGTTCTTTCAATCTCTTCTACACATAAATGTTTTTTAATTCTAAGAAAGAATGAGCCTGAGCCCCCCCCCCCCCCGGGCCCGAACACTAAAATGAAAATAGAGCCTGTGCCCGCTTCGGACCCGGGTTTGGGCTCGGGCGTTCGTGCTGGGGTCTGTCTCATCTCTAATTTGTACATTTGGCTTCTGTCTCATCTCTAATTTGTACAATCTTCCACCCCCACCGTTCTCCAGGCTAATCACGTCGTGGAATTATCGTTTCACATCTGTGTTTCCTTTTTTTTTTTTTTTTTTTTTTGCTCCTATCTAGACTTTAGATAACAAAAGCAAATATATAAATAGTAGTTTCTATTTTTGTCGAGAATTTACTCTAATTTTTTATGGAAATATGCATGCAATAGAAAGGTGTTAAGAAAATTCCATAAAGAAACGACATCAAATTGGGATTATAAAACCAACTTTTGTGACTTACTGTGATTAATACAGATTTTAGTAAATATTCTAGTTTTAAAAAAGATGAATAAAATAATTTTCTTAAAAAGAAAAAAAGAAAGAATCAAGGTCTCTTCTTTTATCACATTTCAAAACATAGACTGTTAGTTTTGATTAACTAATTGAACCAACTTTGCTTACATTTTTCTTCTTTTTCCTTTTATAAATTTTGATTTTTTTAAAAATAATCAATCTTGGATCTGCGCGAGCGGGGGGGGGGGGTGCCCGGGCACCCAGGGCACCCCCCCCCCCTGGCTATGCGCATGTAATTTACGTTTTCTTACAAGCACTATGCCTTGTTTTTGGCTATGTGTTGCATTGATATTAAATTGTTGATTAAGCATGCATTGCCTATTGTTATAAATGTTGTGATCGATTAAATTCACCTTCTACTCTTACACGAAAGAGGCTGATTTCAAAAAACATCTTTTCTAAATATTGAATAGAACTTTGAATAGATTTTTATTAAACTCCCTTATTTATAATTAATATGAATCAATATCGTTTGAGTTGTTCATTACTCATTCTATTTTGGCCTTTGTGATTCATTCATTGCGTTGGCGTCCCTTTTACTCGTTTGTGTGGTAAGGCAAATATTGACCAAAAAACATTATGTAAGGAGTCTCCCTCTGATTCTAATAATAGCTATAATAATAATTTTTAAAACATAAAAATCCATCTTCTCTGCTAAAATAAGTTAATGGTAAGATGTGTTTATTTGAGTACTCGTTACTAAAATTTCTCTAACTTGTGATTTGTTCATAAAATTTTATGTGTTGCAACTTTTATATTTGCTGATATTTTGATATTTAAAGTATTATGAAAAAACTTATTCTGGCAGGAATTTTTATTTATCTACTTATTTAAATGTAGTTTGGATTACGATTTTTGAGTTAAAAATCAGGAATTTTTTTCAATTTTGATAAATGAGTTTCTTTTAAATGTTTAATTTATGTCATTGCATTGCTCATAAGCTCAATTTGTCTGTATTGAGTTATGTTAAATGAAAATACATTTTAAGCCATTAATGGCTTAATGTAAATGTCACATACACTTGAGGTTAAACACATTTAAGTGTTTGTTACACTTACATCATGAAGTGATTCTTAATTCTATGTTTTATTTTTATCTTTTCTATCCCTTTATTAATTTATTTGTTCTTTAGTTATTAATATTAAAAATCATGACAATCAGTGTTGCATTCAGGGCAGGGGGACATTTAGGGGCATGCAAAGAAAACACTGCGCCTGCGGGAAAAGTTTCAATTTGGTGCCCCCTCCCCATAAATTTTCTTGTAACAGGCCAAAAATGTCATTGGTAATATAAATTTGGGTTCCTAGATTTCCACACCCAGGGTGACCCCCCCCCCTTTTGCACGACTCTGGGGACCAACCCCAATCCCCCCAGAGCAATCAAATGTTCCCCTGGAAATTTTGAGATTTTGTGTTTACAGTGGTCATAAAGTGCAATCCCCCCCCCCCAAAAAAAAAACCTCTTTAATGTTAATTCCAAAACTACAGAAGTCCCTCTTGGATAAAATTGTCTGAATTCAACACTGGTGACATTTTGTAAAATTTTCCAAATAGTTAGGTGATTTTTATAATTTGTCAAAATTGAACGACAGGATAATCAAGTAGCCTGTCTCTTTTCACCAAATTTGAATAGACTATTTACTACGTAGTATTATTAAAATATATTTAGCCATTGTCCTCAAAATTATATGATAAATAAAAGCGTATGCTGTTGGCTAAATCTTTTTATTGGTAGTTCCTGGATCAGATTTTTCTTTTTTTTTCTTTTCAATCAAAACTTTTCAATTACCAAAACCAAGTGTGAGAAATTATAAGAAAAACTTTCTAGCCAAGGAGATTCAACAACATATGAATAAAAGTTATTTTGACACATTTTACTATAATTTTTACTTTTACAAAATAGAAAAACATGTACAAAAGAGGAAGTATTTTTTAAAAATTTAATAATAAGTGTTATGTTTTAACAAGGTTGTTTGGTTAAAACCATGCTGGTTTAAACCATGGTTTAAACCAAGTATTTTTTTTAAAACAAACCATGCTGTTTTTTTTACGTTTTTATTTATTTTACGCATTATTAAAATATCTAAAATTCAAATTATGCGGAAGCTACAAGCACAGCATTTTTTTTTCTTTTCTTTTTTTTTTTTTTTTTGCATTTTTTAAAAGACATTAATAAATTTTTAAAGTGACAAACACTTTTAATCCGCCCAACGTTTCTTACTAGCTATAAATCTACATGGCAAACTAATTTTTTTAATGTGAGCTATGGAGGAAAAAAAAAAGGTGTTTGTTTTGCTTCTTCATTAAGCTTTTTATTTTTGAAAAATAGCCAAAGATACAATTTTACCATTTAAATTACATCATATATCAAAGCATTAATGATGACATAACATAAGTCATTCTCCCCATTGGTTACTCTTTGTTCTCTATGCTATTGAACGAATGATTGTAAATTTTCTCTGTTCTGTAGCTATTGGTTTTAATAACCTTTTGCTTTTCTTGCATTGGAGTTTTACTTTATGATTTTATTCTGTTTGTACTATATTTTATTTTAAGAAAACTACTTATATATATTGAAGTAAAAGAATGTCTAAAACTAGAAAAAAGAAAGATATAATCTGGTTTTCATTTGAGGAAAATAGAAATACACCAAGAACAGGCTCGAGAGCCAAATGTATAAATTGCATGCAATGCAAATGCTGTCAAATTAGTTGTCCCTTATTGTATTTGATGGAATTGTTTTTCAAGAGGCCTTAGATGTTTGCCTTAAAAATTACACCACTTAAAATTTGTGATGAAAATAGGAATGTTAATGATAAAAATATTCAAAAGTTTCAATCTATGTCTAATTTTAATCTAAAAATAAATGTTGAAGATATGTTTGAATTGTTAAAGCCTATTGCAGTTGCCCTGGATAAAAATCTAAAGTAATAATTGTTCCATTGTTGACGTAGTTTATATTTGGAAAAATCCTCAAAAAATATTAAGAGAAAAAAGATAAGTAAAGAAGTCCCGCAGTGTTTTGAGTCCAGGTATAAAATGGCTGTAACACCCATGCATGCTTGATAATGTGGTACAGTCAAAGTGAACTGTCTCACCAAGAAAAAAAAAGATGCATTAAATTTTGCAAAACTAGAATATCCATATAACTTTAGCTTGCAGTGTAGTAAATTTTATGCCAATCTTCACCTTTTGAAAAACTTTTTTTGAGCAGAATGCAGTAAAGGAAGTTGCCCCATATAAAATGAGGAAGAGTCAGCAAATTCAAATCAAGAAATTTAATAGCTACGTCTTTACTGAAGTTGTACAACTTATAACAGCAAAAGCCTATTCAGCGAGTGTTAAAAGAATATTTACAACATTTGGACTGGTGTCTTTTTATTTAAAGCTTTTAATTAAAATTAAATAAATAGAATTGTTTTTATAAAGAAATTGTTTACCTAAATATATCTAACTAGGAAAAATAAAGTTTGTATTAAAAAAAAAAGAAAAAAATAGTAATTTTTCAAAGCATATGTCTCAATATGTATAAATATTACACTCATTGATAAATCAAGTATGTCGATACACATGTGATTTATTTTAGAGCATATTGATGTTTTTTATTTAAATAAATATATATATATAGTAAAAGATTAATAATCATTTTGTTGTTGATATTATTGATACAGTAAATGTTTTCTATTTTTGCTTATTTTTTGTTGATTTAGTGAAATATACATATTTGTTTACCCCTCATTATGTTCTACATTATCAACCTGCATGATAATTATTTCTTTAATTATTATCTAAAGGCTTATATGAGTATACTAATAAATTTAGTAGTTCAACATTTTTTAAACAATAAATATTTCCCTAAAAAAAAGAACTTATAGGTAATTCAATTATAATTTTTATATGCTTTAAATAATTAAATTATTTAATTATATCAAAAAATTAAGTACCAATGTGAATGTTTAACATTAATTACAAAAGAAAAATCATGACTTTCTAAAAACTCAAATTTTTTCCCTTGCAAATGCTTTTTAAGTAATGATGGAGTAATTAATGTTAAACATTCACATTGGTACTTAATTTTTTGATATAATTAAATAATTTAATTATTTAAAGCATATAAAAATTATAATTGAATTACCTATAAGTTCTTTTTTTTAGGGAAATATTTATTGTTTAAAAAATGTTGAACTACTAAATTTATTAGTATACTCATATAAGCCTTTAGATAATAATTAAAGAAATAATTATCATGCAGGTTGATAATGTAGAACATAATGAGGGGTAAACAAATATGTATATTTCACTAAATCAACAAAAAATAAGCAAAAATAGAAAACATTTACTGTATCAATAATATCAACAACAAAATGATTATTAATCTTTTACTATATATATATATTTATTTAAATAAAAAACATCAATATGCTCTAAAATAAATCACATGTGTATCGACATACTTGATTTATCAATGAGTGTAATATTTATACATATTGAGACATATGCTTTGAAAAATTACTATTTTTTTCTTTTTTTTTTAATACAAACTTTATTTTTCCTAGTTAGATATATTTAGGTAAACAATTTCTTTATAAAAACAATTCTATTTATTTAATTTTAATTAAAAGCTTTAAATAAAAAGACACCAGTCCAAATGTTGTAAATATTCTTTTAACACTCGCTGAATAGGCTTTTGCTGTTATAAGTTGTACAACTTCAGTAAAGACGTAGCTATTAAATTTCTTGATTTGAATTTGCTGACTCTTCCTCGTTTTATATGGGGCAACTTCCTTTACTGCATTCTGCTCAAAAAAAGTTTTTCAAAAGGTGAAGATTGGCATAAAATTTACTACACTGCAAGCTAAAGTTATATGGATATTCTAGTTTTGCAAAATTTAATGCATCTTTTTTTTTCTTGGTGAGACAGTTCACTTTGACTGTACCACATTATCAAGCATGCATGGGTGTTACAGCCATTTTATACCTGGACTCAAAACACTGCGGGACTTCTTTACTTATCTTTTTTCTCTTAATATTTTTTGAGGATTTTTCCAAATATAAACTACGTCAACAATGGAACAATTATTACTTTAGATTTTTATCCAGGGCAACTGCAATAGGCTTTAACAATTCAAACATATCTTCAACATTTCTTTTTAGATTAAAATTAGACATAGATTGAAACTTTTGAATATTTTTATCATTAACATTCCTATTTTCATCACAAATTTTAAGTGGTGTAATTTTTAAGGCAAACATCTAAGGCCTCTTGAAAAACAATTCCATCAAATACAATAAGGGACAACTAATTTGACAGCATTTGCATTGCATGCAATTTATACATTTGGCTCTCGAGCCTGTTCTTGGTGTATTTCTATTTTCCTCAAATGAAAACCAGATTATATCTTTCTTTTTTCTAGTTTTAGACATTCTTTTACTTCAATATATATAAGTAGTTTTCTTAAAATAAAATATAGTACAAACAGAATAAAATCATAAAGTAAAACTCCAATGCAAGAAAAGCAAAAGGTTATTAAAACCAATAGCTACAGAACAGAGAAAATTTACAATCATTCGTTTAATCTTATTTGGCGATAGTATTTTAGTCGACGGGGTAACAGAGTAGTACCGTATTTTAATATGTAATTCTTGATAATATGACTGAACTCGTGGTTATTCTTGAAGAAAATGTAAAAGATAAATCAAGATAATTCTGATATAATTAGTAATTGTTATTGTTTAACTAATTTTATTTTTGTATTAAATCAAGCTTTTTTGGTTATTTAGACTGGCTAAAGCTGAAATAAAACTTCCTCTCTTTGATTTTCATTATAATTAATAGGATATATTTATTCTTAAAGACAGAAAATAAAATTTTAAAAAACATTAAAAATAGATTTATTCAACTGTTTACATGTTTTGATCCGATTTGAGTCATTTTCAAAACAAATAGATTAAAATATTCTTAAATTGCAAGGCTTATGAAATACCACCACTCAAACTTCTACGTACTCTTTCGAATTATGTATGTTTTTATTTTGTTTACATGTTTATTTTTATTTCCGTAATTCATGAGTAACTCAAACCATAGTTTTGGTAAGTTAAATGATGTTGCATGAATGAAAACCTATTTTTCTGTTTTTACCATTTTCATTTATACCTTTTAGCAGTTAAAATGGACATACAAGGTGTTAATTTTTTATATAAATCTACTGAAAGGTTTCTGAAATCGTTGCATCAGATGTAATAGAGAGCCTAAGCGACATACATTATAAGACACTTGGCGATGTTGTCAATGCATTGACTGCAAAGTATACGCTTCTTTTTCTGTTTTTCTTATATTATTAACATTAGACTAAAGAAATTCATAAAAGCATCTTGTTTTGATTGATTTTTTTTTCATAGGTTATTCCATATTAAAATCAATTGTTATTTTACTATGGCTTTAACAATTCAATTGTTATTTTAGTATGGCTTTAACATTGGTAAACACCGAAAAAAAGTATAGATGCAGTAGACTCTCTCAAATTCGCACGGCTTGGGACAGAGGTTGTGCGGATTTTAAAATTTTACAGATTTCTGGTAATTGTTTTGTTTACATTTTTTAAACAGTAATTTGAATGTATTAATTAATGCAATCGAGATTATAATGAATGCTTACAGTACAATAAAATATTAAAATAAATAATAAATGGAAACAATAAAAAATCTCGATATTTTTTTAATGATTAAAATTTTAAAAACAAAGATCTAGTATTAACTTGATCTTTGTTTGATAATGTATCATTAAATATTCATTATAAGTATTAACTGTATTTTTCTTAAATTATTCATTGAAAATTGTCTCACAAAGATATATTACTTATTCATATCAATATCATTAGATAAAGAAGTTTTATTTCAGATTTAGAAAGAGGTTAATTACCATAAAAGCTTCATTAATACATAAATATATTTCTGGATTATACACATATATATGGATTATATACATCTGGACATAAATATATTTCTGTATTCAAGTGATATCAGCAATATCTTGAATTTTTTCAGAAATAAATTTATTCTTCCTTCATGAAAAAAACATGAACTCAGTAACATTAATGAAAATTACAAATTAAAATATATAAGGAATTGATATAAAATTTAAAAAGTCAAATATTGACCCTATATCTGAACTGAATGTTTCATCATTTACATCCATAAATTATCTGCAGATATGAGGGCGTCTACTGTACTATTGTTAATCTGAAGCAAGGTTGTTAATTTCTTTTTTTTTTTTTTTGCCTTCTTTTATCTACACATGACCATTTTTGAGTACCAAAATTAAGTTTCGCCATACACCTGTCTGTAAAACAAAGTTTTTGAGATTCTTGTACAGAAGACTCCCTCACATCTACAGTCCTAAAATCCACACATCATAGCAGATGTAGACAATGAAACTTTCAGTTCAGATGTAAGGACAAAATTACTTTTTTTTAGTTTTATATCATCCCATATGTATTTTAGGTACTACTTTGTTATCTTGTCAACCAATTTTGCCAAGTTATACAAATTGCCAAACTAATAGTCAAATTATACATATTAACATAATTTTTATTTCAAATAATAAAGAAAGCAATTAATTAGTAGAATATTAATAAAAATACAAATTAAAATTCGAAATAAAAATCACTTAATGACGTTTTAAACACGTGTATCATATTTAATGTCATTGAATGTGACATTCACGATCATCTATTATTGGCATTTAATCTTATTTGGCGATAGTATTTTAGTCGACGGGGTAACAGAGTAGTACCGTATTTTAATATGTAATTCTTGATAATATGACTGAACTCGTGGTTATTCTTGAAGAAAATGTAAAAGATAAATCAAGATAATTCTGATATAATTAGTAATTGTTATTGTTTAACTAATTTTATTTTTGTATTAAATCAAGCTTTTTTGGTTATTTAGACTGGCTAAAGCTGAAATAAAACTTCCTCTCTTTGATTTTCATTATAATTAATAGGATATATTTATGATAAAAGTTTAATTGAATTATTCAAGAAAAATGTACATCATCTTTATTAATTATGTGTATTTGTATATCATTAATTGTTTACTTGACCTTTATTTTTTATAATTTATATTTTTATAATTATCTTAACTTTTATCATTTTACTTTATTATTTTTATTTAATTATTTTAATTCTAGGCATTCATTATAATTTCGATTGCATGATTGCTTTCAAATTATTGTATAAAAATATGTAAGCAAAGCAGTGACCAGAAATCTGCAGAATTCTAACATCAGAAAAATCTCTGGTCCTAAGCTGTGTGGATTTGAGTAAGTCCTGTGCCTTAAACTTGTGAAGGGGAGGAATGAAAAATTCTAATCTAGCTTTAATATAAGGATGAGCATTTATATACAATATAAATATAGAAATATTACCGCATTGAAAAATCGCCATCCCCCCCCACCCCCCGTCAGCACCAAGAAAGCTGAAAAGATGGAAAGGCAAATGAAATCATCCTTTTAAAAATATTTTTCTTTTGTGTAACCAATAATGCTCTTGGAACAAGATAAAGTAATGTATCTGTAACTTATTCTAAACAGTATTACAACTAACTGACGAGATATTAAGAGAATTTTACAATAAGTTATTTTAAAGGTACTTATAAGTACCATCAGTAGGTAAAGGTTAGTAGTTATCAGTAGTTAAATACTAAAAGTGCTTGTAAGAATATAAAGTGGCTTTTTTCCCACCTAATGCGCCTAGCATTTTTATAAAAGTAATGCACATACTCCACATTAAAAGTAACAATGTTCTCTTGTACAGAAAAGTAGGGGAAAATGGTATGGAGAGGTCTGAACTCTGGCTATCCTGTTTCTGATAAAGTCCGTCTCTTCCCTGAAACCTCCATTTGTCTATGGGTTCTGATTTGTTATTACTTGTGTCTGAAATTAACCTCTTCAGTCCTAGAGTATCCATTTGGGTACATTAAAGCAAAAGGCAAAATAATCCCGAAAAATTTATAATAAATGTATAAATTTCTGCTATCGCTATTCAGATACATCAGTGTCCTATATTATCAATAGAAGTGCTACACGTTTAAATAAGGAAGAACGAAGAACCATGTGACTTTGAAAATGAGACATTTCTAAGATGGAACACATAAGCAATTTACCAACGACTTCACGTCAAAGTACGTGAATAATACAATTTTGTGAGTGAATTTAAAAAAAAAAAATTATTGCATTTTTTTATTAATTATACAGTTTTAAGAATGACTTGTAGTTGTTTATAAAGGTTGTTCATATGTGCATGAATGTTGAAAACATTTATAAATATGTTGTACCCATTTGGGTACAATGGGTCTTTACTATACATTTCTATCTAATGAAACTTATTTTCTGTGTAACTATTGTGTATACTTGGTTATTAACAAATTTTTTAGTAACGAATAAATTATTTAATTTAGTCTTACAAAACAATTTAAAAGGGCTTTTTTCATTTTTTAATGAAACAATAATATGAAACAATATACTGAATTTACTGCTAAAATATGTCTTATTTTTATTAACTTTAAAAATTTCTAATACATTTGAAATGTTGTACAGTGTTGAATATTCTACAAGCCCGCATGTATTAGTCGAAAAACTCTTCACTCATACCATTAGTGACAAACGTAATGCAAAGAGATAGGTTCTTCCTTTTGCGATCAAATTTACACTTTGCTGACTCTGTAATACATTCTTATAATACCGAAGATCGCCTATCGAGAGTACGTAATTTACTAAATGTAGTCAGAGATGCCTCTTTTAAAATTCCTGGAACACAATTTAGGTCAATTGATGAGCAAAAGATCCCGTTTCGGGGAAATACGGCTTTTGTCAATATCTTCCTTCAAAGCCCAGCCCTTGGAACATAAAAATTTTGTACTTGCCTAAAGTGATGGTGTAGTACTAGATTTTCTCTTGTACACAGGGAAAAAATAGCATTCCTGTAGAAAATGTGAAAGACTTAGAGTTTAGTGAAACAATTATCAAAAAAAAAAAAAAAAAAAAAAAAAAAAAAAAAAAAAAAAAAACTGAGAGCGTACCCGAAAATTAAAGTAGAGTTATATTCACTGACAGGTATTTCACTGTAGTGCAAACAGCTGAATATCGTCTCTTCTTTCAAAGTGAATTCTGTGTTCTGGGACAGTCATGACTAATAGAATAGGTGATATTGCAAACAAAATGCACGTTGTGAAAGACAGTGCAATAAAACGTGGTGAGTGGGCTGAGTTTACTAGATCAGATGATAAAATTGTGGTGTTGAAATGGAAGGACAAGAAATGTGTGCATATGATGTCCATCACATGTGGAAGTGAGTCCAGTGATACATGTGAGCGCTGGTGTAACGATAAAAAAACCAAGGTTCTTGTAATCACACCGGCTATAATAAGAATGAATAAAGCACCATATGTGTGGAATCAATCTAAACGTTAGATTCATTGCTTGTTATTGTACTTCTATGCGAACACATAAGTTTTGATGTTTCAATTTATTATATACATTCATTATAATGCTTAACCATCAATCAAAATAATGTTTCAAAAATGCAAACAAATCAATGACCAGAAATCCGCAAAACCCCTGGTCCCAAGCTTTGCGGATTTGAGGGAGCCTACTGTACTATGTATTTTAAAAATATTTAAATGTAGGTTTAAATTTTGTTTTGGAATTACAATGCATTTTATAAATAGTTTACCTACGTTTTATTTTCATATATTATTCATATCCGTGATGGGGAAGTATTACGTAAGTGATTTCAATTTATTTCAGTATATCATCAAATAAAGTTAATGTCTCATTTCCTTTACTTATCACAAATTATTGAATGTGTTTTCTCAGCAATATCGCTCAGAATAATCCCTCTGAGTAAAGACCTAGTAGTAGTTATTCATTTTATTTATTCTCATTTCAGTTATAGTTTATCCTTAGGAACCCTTGCATATTAAGAAATAAATCTGACACCTTTTTAATTACGAGTGTACTGTAGGTTTTAATACCATGGTTAAAATTTTATTTCAATTCAGTTTTTCTACATTGATATTAAATTTTAAGTTCATTTTTTTATAAGTTGCTTTTTAATGAATCGTAAAAAGTGATGATTAACTTTTATTTCTCGCAGATGCCTAAAGCCATAAATACAGATAAAAAATCGCACCAATCAAAGTAGTCTTTGAAGTGTGAAACATGCAGAAAATTGTTAATTCACAAGAGTTTTCTGGAAAAAGAACTTCTGACCATCAAGAAGGGAAGTCGCTTGTTGGCGAGGTTTGGGAAAATCTTTCTGAGAAAAGTAATTTAAGCAGTCATCTGTCAACTCATACTTGTAAAAAGCAATTTATGTGTGAGATATGCAGTAAGGAATTCACTCAGAAGAGTAGTTTAAGTACACACCTCTTAATTCATACTGGAGAAAAACCTTTTTTGTGTGAGATATGCAATAAGAAATTCACTCAAAAAGGCAATCTAATCAAGCATCTATTAACTAATACAGGTGAAAAACCTTTTGTGTGTGAAATATGCAACAAAAAATTTTCTCAAAAATCTATTCTAAACCAGCATCTATTAACTCATACTGGTGAAAATCCTTTTGTGTGTGAGGTATGCAATAAACAATTCTCAGAAAAGAGTAATTTATGTAGACACCTTTTAATTCATACTGGTAAAAAATCTTTTGAGTGTGACATATGCAACAAAAAATTGTCTGAAAAGAGTAGTTTAAGCAGACACCTTTTAATTCATACTGGTGAAAAACCTTTTGCTTGCGAGCTATGTAGCAAAAAATTCTCACAAAAGAGTGATTTAAGAAAGCATCTGTTGATTCATACTGGTGAAAAATCTTTTGCATGTGATGAATGCAACAAGACATTCTCACAAAAGGGTGATTTAAGAAGACATCTTAAAATTCATACTGGTGAAAAACCTTTTGAGTGTGAGATATGCAGCAAAAAATTCTCAGTAAAGAGTAATTTATGTAGACACCTTTTAATTCATACTGGTGAAAAATCTTTTGAGTGTGAGATATGCAACAAAAAATTTTCAGATAAGAGTAATTTATGTAGACACCTTTTAATTCATACTGGCGAAAAATCTTTTGAGCGCGAGCTATGCAACGAAAAATTCTCACAAAAGAGTGATTTAACAAAGCATCTGTTAATTCATTCTGGTGAAAAACCTTTTGAATGTGATGAATGCAACAAGAAATTCTTTCGAAATGGTGACTTAAGAAAGCATCTGTTAATTCATATTAGCGATAAATACTTGGTTTGTTAGTAATGTTATAATTAATTCAGTTGTAAGAGTGATTTAAACTAGCATTTCTTAATTCACATTGGTGGGAAACTTTTTATGTGTGTCGTATTAACCGAAAAATTCTCTGTAAAAATTTATTTAATCTCAATCATTAATTCATTGTTGAGTAATTTTGTGTGTGAGATGTAAAACAAATATTTCTTGCATAGAAATAGCCTAAGCTATGTGAGAACTATAAGCCAATGTCTCAAGTGGACTGGAATGGACAAACATGGTGCTATTATGGCATGTGGTTCGTGCGAAGGAGGAGCAGAATCAAATATATGTCACTGTTCCAAAACCCCAACACACACCATTGTACGACATGGCCACTATGAGGGGAAAACTCAGACTTTAACATAATGCAATGTGATCAGTGGATCGTATCTCCGAGTCCTCCCTGAAGCGTTGTTTGCAACAGACACTCATAGAACTGCCAATAGAGTTCATCAGTGGTGGCGTCACAACTCCAGAAATCGGGTCAAAACAAACTACAGAGTTTAGAAAAGATAGAGATGAAATGTGTTGTTTTATCGTGAAGCTAAAATTCAAGCCTGAAACTGATTTAAACAAGTTACAATTCGGCCAAACACTTGCGAATCGCTTTTTAAACTTCACTCAGTTTAAAGAATTCAACGACATCTGATTTCATATTGAAAGCCTTTTCGATGCAATATAGTGCATCTGTAACACATTCTAAACTCTTTCGGTTTGTCTCAGTTCTAGGTTTGCACATTTGCTTTAGTTTTACCAAATATTTTGAGGTGTAAAAAGTGTTAGAGATTGTCATAGTCCATTATGGTATAAATCGAGCCTTAAGTGTTTTCTTTCTGTGGTGGGAGTTTTCAGGGATATGTGTGAGCGATATGCAGTATAAAAATTTCTGTGCGTTTCCCTTATCCAGGCACCAGTGTTATGTTTACATTTATATCATAGGAGACGATATAATTCTCAGGCTATGCAGAATAAGCCTAAAATCCAAAAATGGTTGTAGAATGGTAGAACTAATAGCAAACTCAAGATCAAATGAAATGTGAAAAGCAGTCTTTTAATAACTCAATAAATATAGCTCATATTCATTTTTTTCTTTTTAAGAAACAGTCGTATCTAAAGTCTAATCCTATTCTAAAATTTTTACATTTTTATGTGCAGTGCAGCATACTTTGACAGTTGCAAAGCCATTTTTAAAGTATATTGCTTGGTGTTTGTAAATTTTTTTCATAGGTTAATTGAATAAGTCTCGCCTGTTTCCCGGAAAATTCTTATTTATATTATAATCTGCATAAAAATGGAACTTTTTTTATACCAATGACGTGTAACCTTCATTGAAACTCTCATTCCTTTATTCATTCGCATATTTTATTTTCTATTACTCCATTTTTAAGGGTAAATGTCTTCGATTGAACTTGACGCAGATGTTCAAAGCTCTGAGTTCTAGAACGTACCTACCAGGGTTTTATTTTTGATGGTGATTTTACGTTTACTTTTAGATGTTTTTGTTTTAATTTGTTTATGATATATGTCAGTTAATAAAAAATAGCTGACCTTTATTATCAGTTCCTTTGTAATTTTTATGTACACAACTGATATTTCTTAAATCATAAAACAAATTATATTTTGTGTAAATATTATTAATATATTAAGTAATGTATTTTGTATAAATGTATTAAGTTATAGTTTTCAAATAAAAAAGATCGCTTCAAAGAATGTAAAGTGACTGAAGAAATTAAAATACCAGTTAATCATTATACATACTAAAAATTTACACAGAAATTTGTCGCATATTCACTAAAAAGTGGAGCTAGAATTAGAAGATTATTAATTTTTAATGATAAAGTTGTTTTACATTTGTAAATATATTCTAAAGTATGATTTTGCCTGCATTATAATGAATAGGTTTATATACTTTTGAAAAAGATTGCTTTCCTGCTATTTTCCAAAAAAAAAACTTTGATGAAATATTTTAGAGCAGTTACTTATAGATTATATGACTCAGTTTACAGCGATAATTTATAAAATTAGAATGTGTAATCATGTTATATATGTACAATATTTATAATGTTAAAATATTTTTATTTAGCAAATTTTACAAGATATATATATGTTACTGTAAAAAACCAAAATTGGAAAATGTTGACATTCACTAGTGAATGACAACACATTTCGAACACATAGGGGAAAGATCGAATGTTTGATTATATTCTTGCGCGTTTGGACCATCACCTGTGTATGTCGACAAGCACAGATATGCTCTGCTCTGGTGGTACTTGAAAGGAAAGAAGCTATGACAAATAAAGTTCCGATAGTCGGTTGCAAAATCCTTTGTTCTGCTGCGAGTCAGTCAGCTTTGTCAGTCTTATGCAAGGTCTTATGATGTTCGACACATTTTCTTAAATTTTACTTTTTAAAAGAAGGCATAAATTGTCCGAATTTATTTAATTATTAAAGTTACATTATATGTACATATGTACTAGGACAGATATGAACATAATGAATGCAATAACACAAAAGGAGTGAAAAATGAGCCGAGAGCAGAAATCGAACCTAGGTCTACTGTGTACCGTGCTGTTGTTTTGCTATCTAACCTACCCTGGTTGATGTCATAGCATGGCGATTTCTCACTAATAACTATTTTGGGGAATGTCACCGGAAGCAATTCATCGTATATCCCATCATCGTGCACCGTGCGGTTCAGATCGGGTCGAATTTGGATAAACCTGGCCCGATACAGCTATATACAATAAGCCTTCCTCTTTCCTTTTAAATTTTAAAAAGCCAGCCTTTTGTTATTACTTTATTCTAACGCTCATCGGATAAATTAGTTTTTATTAGACCAAACTAATTTATCCTTACGCCCGTAGGATAAACTAGTTTTTTCTAGGCCAGACTAATCTATATTAATGCCAATAAGATAAACTAGTTTTTTCTAGGCCAGACTAGTCTATTTTAGTGCCTATCGGCCAAACTAGTTTGTCCTAACGCTTATAAGATAAACTAGCTTAGCCTGCTACTCACTAGTCTGAGTTACTTTATCTTAGGCCGATCGTGTTTTTCCTAGGACAATTCAATTTGGAATGGTTTTATTGAACCCAAAGACCGACTCGGTACCATCTTTCTAGATTATCCTTGGCTGATCTAGTTTATACATGGCCTATATGATTTGACATGTTTTAGTTCATAAGCTATCAAAGAGCTAATGTACCTACCGTGTGTCCCAAAAATGACTGATGGATTTTAAAATTCAATAACTTGCAAACGATGACAGCTATTTAAAGAATTTTTGCAGGAGGGTTATGTATAATATCAGGCGTTTTTTTTACCGTAGTTTTGATTTTAGTTCAAATTTCAAACAATAGATGGCGCTGAAGGCGATTGAAGGCCAGATCGATGCCGAAACTGAACTCACTCAGCACTGATCACCTGGCCTTCGATCTCCGTCAGCGCCATCTATTGTTTGAAATTCGAACTAAAATAAAAAATTACGGTAAAAAAACTCCTGACATTATACATAACCCTCCTGCAAAAAGTTTTTAAATAGCTGTCACTGTTCGCAAGTTATTGAATTTTAAAATCCATCAGTCATTTTTGGGACACCCGGTACTTGTTTTGTATGTATGTATGTTCATATGTATATATGTAGCGCAATAACTCTTGATAGAAATATCCAATTTGCTTCAAATTTTGAAAATAGATATACTCTGATAAGGTATTAACCTGATTAGTTTTGGTATTCAGTTGATGTGAATAAGGAGGGGACAGGAGGGTAATCTGCCTCCACCCTTAATATGGGTTTTTCATACAGAATCATCAAATTTCATTTAATTTTTAGGTACAGAATCATTGAGATAAGGTGCCTCCAAGATAGTTGTGGGTCTTCATTGTTTAAGTATAAACGAGAGAAAGGGGGTAACCCCTCTTAATTTAGGTAAATTGGTTTTCACGCAGAATTTACCGACTTGTTTCAATTTTTTGGTGTAGGTTCTTTCTAATAAGGAAATTTCTTGAATAGTTTTGTGGGCTTCATGGTTAAGTATAAAGGGGAGAGTAGGCGATTACCCACATTAAATTAAATAAATGAATTTTTATGGAGAATTTTCCGATTTGCTTCGAATTTAGGATAATTGTTCATGTTGATAAGATGTATAACTGATGAGTTTTCGGGATTCAATGGTTAATTTTAAGGGGGGGATAAATGAGCGAATTAAAGGCACCCTTACTTTGCTTTTCGAGGGACATTACTTTTTCAAAAACAATATTGTTATAATGTGCAATAAATGTAAACAATCCGTGATCTCAGTGCGATCAATTTAACTGAGCAATACTCTTTTTATCATTGATCCCGACTGCTGCTCCATCGCCAATCTTGTGAAAAGTAGCTATGCCATCATCCTTTTATAGTATAGTTTATTCAATGGGGAGCAAGATGCTGTTAGAGGTCTGCACGGGTCGGAATTTCGAGGTTTAGGGCCTGACCTGGTGTAAAAATTAAAATTTCCGCCCGAGCCTGACTTTGGCCTGTACAAAAATCAGTTAAAACAAATTCGACTAAATTTCTACAAAAAAACACTATTTTGAAAGTGTCTGTCTGTGAGACTGTCTGTCATTCTCTCAATCTGTGAGTCTGTGTTGTTGGCGCTTTATCTCAAGAACTAATGAATGGAATTTCACAAACCTTTAGATTCTGTTAGACCTTGAGAGAATCTGCAGCTGATTAATTTTGAGTGTATACTGCTCAACAGATGGCGCTGCTATGTTGTATTATCCAGAATTTCCACAGAAGCTGTATCTTAAGATGTAATGTACGGAATTTTAAAAAAACTTTAGACTGAGTTAGACCTTGATATAGTTTGGTGCGAGCATTGTTTCGTGTAAATCGTAAGTGGCGCTGCAATGCTGTATTAATCATGATTTTCGCAATAGTTCTATCTCAAGAAATAATTAACGAATTTTCATAAAATTTCAGATTAAGTA